>CM017567.1:16233874-16523874 GCA_007844125.1 Sinonovacula constricta | reverse complement strand
AAAACCGCACATATACATCGTATAAATACTGTTTTCATACAGGAAAATTATCATGTTGAGTAACTTGACGTAGTTAAAACAGTATCGGTTGCATGCTAGATAATTTTCAAACTTAATGATATCAAAAAAATTGAAAGGTGTAATATATATCGTTGTACCTTTTGCATGGTTTGCATCATCTTACGTTTGGGGAAGTCAGTTCAAATTTCATATACGTCGCCATTTTTGGTCTATGAAAATAGACTGTTTGGCGTGATGTTACTAAAAGGCTCTTCATCTTCGATCCTCTTTCGGATGCATATGAAGATGTGGTGTCACATTTCCTCTATGTCGGCCTTGTCAGGGTCGGAAAGAGGCCTATCAGTGACCAAAAAATCTTTTTGGCTGATTTTCGACCAAATACGGAAACATGTTCAGGCAATCATCTCCAAGATAGATCCAAAGGCTCTTCAGGAGTCGATCGCTGGTTCGATCCACTTTCGAATGCATATGAATATGTGGTGACACATTTCCTCTATGTCGGCCTCGTCGGGAAGACGCCAACCTGCGACCAAAAACCCAGTATTTTTTACCATTTTTTACCAATTACGGAGACATTTTCCAGGCAGTCATCTCCAAGATAGAGTAAAAGGCTCTTCAGAAGTCGAAAACTGGTTCGATCTTTTTTCGGATGCATATGAACAAGAGGTGTCACAGTTGCTCTATGTCGGCCTTGTCGAAGTCGCAAAGTGGCCTATCCGAGACCTAAATTCCGATTTTCGACCAATTACGGAGACATTTTCAAGTCAGTCAGTCCCCAAAATACAGCCAAAGGCTCTTTATGAGTCGAAAGCTGATTCGAGTCTTTTCCGGATGCATATGAAGAAGTGGTGTCCCATTTCCTCTATATCGGACTTTGTCTGGGTCGGAAAGAGTCCGACAAGCGACTAAAAAACCGTCTCCACCTACATTTGCTTCCGAATCCTATTGTACTGCTATATTGATTGAAAATGAGTATACGATGTTTGTAAAGGGACATTAAGAATAATTAAATAATTATTAATTATTAATTAAACCTTTCCCTTAACTCAGGAAAAACAGGAAAGTAATATTAATTGAGGAAACATTATTCTTGTTTAGCAATCAAGGTAATTTGTTAAACTAACATTTACAGCTTTTACGTTCAGTTTTAAATCTTAATCACCTGATTTGTTTCTTTTCAAAAAAATCTATCTTCAATGCATGGTTTGCGAAATGTTCTTAATTATAAAATGAATGAAATAACTACTATTGTGCATACACTTATTATTCTAGATCTGTTACGTAAAAAGCAGTTTGCAGGTTGCATTTAAAGCCAGTAATGGCTATCGTTGTCGCTGGCAGCTCATGTGTAAAAGTTACACCGTAACTGCATGCTGGGAACTGCCTGCCAGCTTATCGTTCGTCCATGTATATGGTCTGATAACTTTACTAAGGCATTAAGGCATTATTTACGGCAAAACAGCTCCATTTCGGTAAATTATTGACGACACGCTGAAGCGCGGAGGCTACTGTGATCACGTTTGCTGATTGCCACTAGAGAGTCATGTGATCTATATATTTATCTATCGGATCTAAGCGGTAATTAGAAATACGGTTCATTATCAGACAATAATCTAAAAAAGGCGACCTTTTTGTGTAAGTATGATGACACAGGATTAAATGTTATTTTTGCTAGCATTATAATATTTGTTAGCTGTAGTTAGCACATACTTCTTTATTTCAGTATAAAAGTCAACCACTGTTCTTTACATTGAGTAGTTTCTTTTACATTTCTTCCATTGGTCTGTTTTTCCTTATTTCTGTTTATAACGGTGTTGTTGTTTTTAATTTACATATTTTGTTTAACGGAATTGTAAATGAACGTATAAAATAAATGCCATTATTTTTGTAGATTGGGTTGAGAGGAAACTATAAACCAAGGCAGTTTAAAGTCTTATGAATGATTTCCTTGAAAATAGTGCATTCATGTATGAGTGTTCATTGTTAAGTCAATCTCAGGGCTTAACCAAGCTATTATTTTCTTGTTAAGTTTATGTAAACAATGTTGAATATTATAAAACTAGCAATTGTTTTGTTAATTATAATACACATTGGTTATAAACAAAGAAAGCCACTTTCTGTATTCTGCTTATGTACAATTAAACCTTCTTCTTATACATGTATGTTTCTTTTTATTTTTGCCATAATTCTCTTACTGGTACAATACATACTTTTGCGTCGTCTTTGATGCTTTGCATCAATGTTCTTCTTGTAAGAATTTCTAGTAACATGTAGGTAGTTAATACTGCCGGATTACTCCATGTCGGTAATTTATTTGACCGCAGTACTCCATGCCGGCAATGTTTCCTGCCTAAAAACTACATAACGGTAATTTATACGACCGAAAAACTCAACATCGATAAGTAAAACAATTTAATATGACGGCACTTTATACGGCCTAAAAACTAAAATACCGATATTTCATACAGCCTTATAACTCCATGTCGATAATTTATATGGTAAGATTTGTCCAATAATTTCATATCGGCCTAATAACTCCCTTTTTCGGTCGGTGATTTAAATCCCTAAGTCGGTAATGTATACAGCATAATGTATGACCCTATAACTTCATGTAGATAGTTAATACCGCCTTATACCTCCATGTCGGTAATTTATACAGCATAATGTATGACCCTATAACTTCATGTAGATAGTTAATGCCGCCTTATACCTCCATGTCGGTAATTTATACAGCATAATGTATGACCCTAAAACTTCATGTAGATAGTTAATGCCGCCTTATACCTCCATGTCGGTAATTTATACAGCATAATGCATGACCCTATAACTTCATGTAGATAGTTAATGCCGCCTTATACCTCCATGTCGGTAATTTATACAGCATAATGTATGACCCTATAACTGTATGCAGATAGTTAATGCCACCTTATACCTCCATGTCGGTAATTTATACAGCATAATGTATGACCCTATAACTTTATGTAGATAGTTAATGCCACCTTATACCTCCATGTCGGTAATTTATACAGCATAATGCATGACCCTATAACTTTATGTAGATAGTTAATACCGCCTTATACCTCCATGTCGGTAATTTATACAGCATAATGTATGACCCTATAACTTCATGTAGATAGTTAATGCCGCCTTATACCTCCATGTCGGTAATTTATACAGCATAATGTATGACCCTATAACTTCATGTAGATAGTTAATGCCGCCTTATACCTCCATGTCGGTAATTTATACAGCATAATGCATGACCCTATAACTTCATGTAGATAGTTAATGCCGCCTTATACCTCCATGTCGGTAATTTATACAGCATAATGCATGACCCTAAAACTTCATGTAGATAGTTAATGCCACCTTATACCTCCATGTCGGTAATTTATACAGCATAATGTATGACCCTAAAACTTCATGTAGATAGTTAATGCCGCCTTATACCTCCATGTCGGTAATTTATTCAGCATAATGCATGACCCTAAAACTTCATGTAGATAGTTAATACCGCCTTATACCTCCATGTCGGTAATTTATACAGCATAATGTATGACCCTATAACTTCATGTAGATAGTTAATGCCGCCTTATACCTCCATGTCGGTAATTTATACAGCATAATGCATGACCCTAAAACTTCATGTAGATAGTTAATGCCACCTTATACCTCCATGTCGGTAATTTATACAGCATAATGTATGACCCTATAACTTCATGTAGATAGTTAATACCGCCTTATACCTCCATGTCGGTAATTTATACAGCATAATGCATGACCCTATAACTTCATGTAGATAGTTAATGCCGCCTTATACCTCCATGTCGGTAATTTATACAGCATAATGCATGACCCTAAAACTTCATGTAGATAGTTAATGCCGCCTTATACCTCCATGTCGGTAATTTATACAGCATAATGCATGACCCTAAAACTTCATGTAGATAGTTAATGCCACCTTATACCTCCATGTCGGATATTTATACAGCATAATGTATGACCCTATAACTTCATGTAGATAGTTAATGCCGCCTTATACCTCCATGTCGGTAATTTATACAGCATAATGCATGACCCTAAAACTTCATGTAGATAGTTAATGCCGCCTTATACCTCCATGTCGGTAATTTATACAGCATAATGTATGACCCTATAACTTCATGTAGATAGTTAATGCCGCCTTATACCTCCATGTCGGTAATTTATACAGCATAATGTATGACCCTATAACTTCATGTAGATAGTTAATGCCACCTTATACCTCCATGTCGGTAATTTATACAGCATAATGTATGACCCTATAACTTCATGTAGATAGTTAATGCCACCTTATACCTCCATGTCGGTAATTTATACAGCATAATGCATGACCCTAAAACTTCATGTAGATAGTTAATGCCGCCTTATACCTCCATGTCGGTAATTTATACAGCATAATTCATGACCCTAAAACTTCATGTAGATAGTTAATGCCACCTTATACCTCCATGTCGGTAATTTATACAGCATAATGCATGACCCTAAAACTTCATGTAGATAGTTAATGCCACCTTATACCTCCATGTCGGTAATTTATACAGCATAATGCATGACCCTAAAACTTCATGTAGATAGTTAATGCCACCTTATACCTCCATGTCGGTAATTTATACAGCATAATGTATGACCCTATAACTTCATGTAGATAGTTAATGCCGCCTTATACCTCCATGTCGGTAATTTATACAGCATAATGCATGACCCTAAAACTTCATGTAGATAGTTAATGCCGCCTTATACCTCCATGTCGGTAATTTATACAGCATAATGTATGACCCTATAACTTCATGTAGATAGTTAATGCCGCCTTATACCTCCATGTCGGTAATTTATACAGCATAATGTATGACCCTATAACTTCATGTAGATAGTTAATGCCACCTTATACCTCCATGTCGGTAATGTATACAGCATAATGTATGACCCTATAACTTTATGTAGATAGTTAATGCCACCTTATACCTCCATGTCGGTAATTTATACAGCATAATGTATGACCCTAAAACTTCATGTAGATAGTTAATGCCGCCTTATACCACCATGTCGGTAATTTATACAGCATAATGTATGACCCTATAACTTCATGTAGATAGTTAATGCCGCCTTATACCTCCATGTCGGTAATTTATACAGCATAATGTATGACCCTATAACTTTATGTAGATAGTTAATGCCGCCTTATACCTCCATGTCGGTAATTTATACAGCATAATGCATGACCCTATAACTTCATGTAGATAGTTAATGCCGCCTTATACCTCCATGTCGGTAATTTATACAGCATAATGTATGACCCTATAACTTTATGTAGATAGTTAATGCCGCCTTATACCTCCATGTCGGTAATGTATACAGCATAATGTATGACCCTAAAACTTCATGTAGATAGTTAATACCGCCTTATACCTCCATGTCGGTAATGTATACAGCATAATGTATGACCCTATAACTTCATGTAGATAGTTAATGCCGCCTTATACCTCCATGTCGGTAATGTATACAGCATAATGTATGACCCTATAACTTTATGTAGATAGTTAATGCCGCCTTATACCTCCATGTCGGTAATGTATACAGCATAATGTATGACCCTATAACTTCATGTAGATAGTTAATGCCGCCTTATACCTCCATGTCGGTAATTTATACAGCATAATGTATGACCCTATAACTTCATGTAGATAGTTAATGCCGCCTTATACCTCCATGTCGGTAATTTATACAGCATAATGCATGACCCTAAAACTTCATGTAGATAGTTAATACCGCCTTATACCTCCATGTCGGTAATTTATACAGCATAATGTATGACCCTAAAACTTCATGTAGATAGTTAATACCGCCTTATACCTCCATGTCGGTAATTTATCTGACCGTATTACTCCATGTCGGTAATGTATACAGCATAATGTATGACCCTATAACTTCATGTAGATAGTTAATGCCGCCTTATACCTCCATGTCGGTAATGTATACAGCATAATGTATGACCCTAAAACTTCATGTAGATAGTTAATACCGCCTTATACCTCCATGTCGGTAATTTATACAGCATAATGTATGACCCTATAACTTCATGTAGATAGTTAATGCCGCCTTATACCTCCATGTCGGTAATTTATACAGCATAATGTATGACCCTATAACTTTATGTAGATAGTTAATGCCGCCTTATACCTCCATGTCGGTAATGTATACAGCATAATGTATGACCCTAAAACTTCATGTAGATAGTTAATACCGCCTTATACCTCCATGTCGGTAATTTATCTGACCGTTTTACTCCATGCCGGTAATGTATACAGCCTAAAACTCCATTGCGGTAATTGATACGGTCTAATAACTCAGCATCAATATATTTTACTGCATAATACCTTGTTTTGGCATTTTTTTCCACATTAATACCTCTATGTCTTTATATTAGACGGTCTAATAACTATCTAGGTATTTTATTTTATACGACATACAAAGCAATATCTTTTATGAACCGATTTTACCATATACATTTCATGGCCTGCATCGTAATAAAAAAGCACAATTAATAAAAAACAACAACAAAGAAACAAGTGCAAATAATGGAGGCGTCCCCATTTATAGGGTTACAATCAATGTCCCCGAATGATAGATATGTAAGAATTTTGTGCGCGACCAACGTTTCGGTTAAGTAAAAATACACACGAATGTATTCCCAGAATTTTATAGCAAAAATTACATCGTTTTAAAAGATGTTTTTAATAGGCGAATTGTTTTATCCAAAATGATATTCCTGTCGCCGTCATCGCGATTTAGTAAAAGTGGAAAGCCTATACCGTACATGCACATTAAACATATCCATTGCACTTGCTGTAATGGGTTTTCCATTATACCCAGTCATTGTACAGACATGAAATTACTAGGTCCCATACTTATTGTTTGCTATTTATACGGTCACGTCTGAATGTATGGTAATTAGCAAATAAAAATGCTTCATTTTTATAGAACCATAATCAAAGTCGCAAGTTGCTTGTAAAAAAATATCGCATGTGTGTCCCCGCTTAAAGTGGAAATATATACATTGTGTCCCTAATTGTACTGTAAAAAATCACATTGTTTAAAATTAAACATTTCAAAGTAAAAATAATGTCAGCCAAATTTTTCTATCACCTTAATGTGTGTGTTTGCGTGCGTATGTGCGTGCATGTGTGTGTGTGTGTATTTGCGTGTGTGTTTGTGTGTTGTGTATGTTTATGTGTGTGTGTTTGTGTGTTGTGTGTTGTGTGTGTGTGTGTGTTTGTGTGTTTGTGTGTGTGGGTGTGTGGGTGTGCGTATGTATTTGGTGTCAAACGGGGACAGTAGTATGAATACACACTTTCCAACCGGGAACACCCACCAAAACGGGGATGTCCCCGATTGTACGACTGCTAAAATCCGTGCCTACAGGCTTTGAAAGATATCATATGTGAAATCATTTGCTGAAGCTGCATGTCCCCAATTAATCACATTGGTATGGGCCACAATATACACACCGGATTCGGACATGGTAAAATTTATGCACACGCGTCCCCTTTTCTCTTTAGTTTCTTCTAAAAGGCATACACACTACTAGCCACTAGGTCTCCGGTTATGCGAAGTATTCAAAACATTCATACACACATAAGGTCCCCGTTTATACGTTATGTTTTAAACAATCACACACAGAAGCAGAATCTGAGATGTATTAGGAAACAACTTCATGACCAAAACTAGTAGTAGTAGTAGTAGTAGTAGTAGTAGTAGTAGTAGTAGTAGTAGTAGTAGTGGTGGTGGTGGTGGTGGTAGTGGTAGTGGTAGTGGTAGTAGTAGTAGTAGTAGTAGTAGTAGTAGTAAAATGTCTAAACCTTGAACGTAATTGTACATGGATTCTCGGTACGCCCTCACATATTCATATTTAGGTAAGTAGCTAGGAATGCTTCTCAGTATGTCCTACGATGTTCAGACTGTATACTTGATTGAGATTAACTATTAGCAACTAAACAGTCCATATTCAAAGATAGCTTGTAATATGCTTGAAGTATTCTTGGGCAAGATGTTAAGGCTATGGAATTAGAATCGTTGGGTTTAAAATTCAAATCCCAGACCCGTAAGTTTTCAAACAGATCTTATTCAAATTGGATGATCGTTTATAAACGTCATTCACACGAAGAAAGCATTTATAACATGATTGAAGTATTCTTGTTCTATATTCTATAGTTAATCGAGCAAAGTTGGAAAGAGATAACACCATGACCAAGTTTTGAAAGACTCCCATAACCATGATATAGGTGAAAAGAGCTATTTATTGTCTATCGGAAAAAAAAATATGTCGACTTCTGCAACTTTGTAAGAACGTTCTGCTTCATAGAATGCACATACCGCCAAATTGCCAGTCGGTAACCCCCAAATTTCAACGAAATATGTACTTCAGGTAAAAGTGTATTAAAAAATATTGTGCACAGGTGTTGAAGATATTTGCTTTCTTTTAATTCTAAATGGTTTCAGCTTCCTTTCACACTAAACGATTAAGATTATCTTCAAAATATGAGATTTGATGCCAAAACATACCATCAGGCTGTAGAGAAAGTCCATGTCACATGTCCTACTTGCGGTCGGTATTTGTATAACCACCCTTTCATAAACCCGATAGAATATGGCCCCTAATTTATTTTTTTTTTTAATTTATTTTTTATGTATTTATGTTTTTATTTTTGTGTGCCTGTAAATTTCACACAAACGTGGAAAAAACGAAAGATTTTGGTTTATTTCTTTTCATCATAAAAATGTCTGAACCTTGAACGTAATTGTAAATGGATTCACGGTACGCCCTAAGTCATACTTACGTAAATAGCTAGGAATGCGTCTCGATACGCCCTTCAATGTTCAGACTGCATGTTAACCAAGTGAGATTATCTATCAGCAATGAAACAGTTCATAGCCAAAAAACAGCTTGTAATATGCTTGAAGTTTTCTTGGGAAAGAAGTAATGATTGCGGATTTGAAATAGGAGGGTTCAAAATTTAAATCCTAGACCCGTAAAGTTTTCAAACTGATCTTATTCGATTTAGATGATCATTAATAAACATCCAATACAGGAAGAAAGTATTTATAATATGCTTAAAGGTTCTTGGTTAAAAGTCTAAGTTTGGAGCCGCCACGGGGGGTTCAGGGCCAACACGAGATGATATTAGACTATAACTTCAATCAAAGTTCTTCATTAAATTGTCTTACTTGTCAGCGCGATAACGTTGAATTTTTAAATGTTTCTTTTGCGATTTTTTTATCCGAATTCCACAATATATATATATATATGAAACATGATTTACTTTCAACTCAATTTATTTTTGCTCAAGTAACAGCCATCGGTTAACATATGTAAAACTGCCTTTGTTGTTGTGCAACAGAGAAGTTTCGATTTAGTCGCACGACATAACTTTTGACGCTGTGTTTTATTTTTCACCTGACTGATTTCGCAACATTTCTCCCATATATTTATCTACACAATTCAAACACCTGTGAAAGTTTACCTCCAAGTTTTGATTTACACGTTGAGTTTGTAATATAACGACAATACATGTAATAAAACGAAGGCAATTATCTTTTTACATCGTCGTAAAAAATGTTTATGCAGCAGTAGCATCCGGTAACCGGATACTATCCGGATAGTGTTTCAGGTATCCGGATAGAAAAGATAGTATTCGTTGACAACCCTATATGTTGTAGACACTTTTTCTGTGATTTATAGTAACTGAAAACTATTCAATAAAAACGATAACTTTTCAAATATGACTTTTTACTTGCTCCCATATTGCTTGAACGTTTACCGGTTCCAGTGTTTGAGTCGCCTTTGATGCTTTGCGTTAATGGCTTTTCTTGTTTTTCTTTATGAATGTGCTTATGTATAACATTATTGGCAATGTAATATTTTTACCCAACTCGCATAGCTGCCAAGGGTTTACAAAGCATAAGAGTGAGACCGAGGACCTATAACGGAGGGTCTGGAGCGAAGCCTCCCATACGCTGAAAACATACTATTTTATGGATATGAACCCCCGATGTAATATTTAATAATTAAAACTGTAAGGATCTTATAAATAAAACAAGAGAAAATGATTTCGAAAATTGACAGTATCTTTTTAATTAGAAGTAAAAATTTTGGAAACAGAATTTGTATAAGAATTTCAGCTGTTTTGAGCTTTTCAACAAGGTACATACACGTGGCATGCCAAGTTTCCACAGTATTTTACACATAGATTTTTACAACTTTTGGAGATATTCTAAGTCAATCATAGTAATTAAAGTATATCAGATATATCATTTACACACACTACTTGTGGTGATCACCAAGTTATACAAAAATAAATCAAACAAAAACATACTAAACAACATGGTAAATAACAGAAAAGAAGTCACTGTTTATGCTTACTATAAACTAAATATCCTAAGATAACTGGAAATTTACTGTAGCTGCTAATTGTACTCCAAAGTAACTTTCTTTAAACGCTGTAGAACCTCTACACCGGTAGTTTGATTACGATGACGACAGAAAAATAAGCCACTAAAAATCGGCGTTCTATCCCCTGTGTAATTTCATTGGTTCTTTAATGTTTACAAGACTGCGCTTGACTTTTGGCCTGTAAATCGATTAAACAACGCAAACGTTCGGGCAAAATAAACAGAAAAACTTTCGAAAACACTGGAGATGTTTTATGCGTGAGTTTTGAGTATTTAAGCGTGAGAGCGTGATTTGAGGTTCAAAAGCGTGACTCTCACGCCAAAAGCGTGAGACATGACAGGTCTGAACTCGATTGTGTACGAATAACGCACTTAAAGCCTGAAGCTGGTAACGCAACTGCCCCTTTTCTGCCTACCAGAATCAGTCCTGTGTTATTTTTGCCATCTGTCTTACAACATGATAAGTGTTTTCATGTTTTAAAGTATAATACAATGGTGGAATTATTGAATGTTGCTAAAACTTCATATTTCCGATCATATTTGGGATAAGCAAAGGTTTTTATGGATACATGGATCAGGGGATTTAAAAAAAATAATATTGTTGTCATGTTTTGTCGTATCACCTTCGCCACTTTGTTAGATTTTACTACTAAAACGATATTTTAGTTATTTAATGTAACTTATGCGAAACGTGTCATTTGTATAAATTTCTTTTAAAAGTAAGGTTCGCAGAAAGTTAAGTAAATTGCACACAAAAAACAAACAAGTTCAGAAATTAAAGAATAGTAGGATTTTAAAGAAGAGCGTTCTTTAATAAACAGATAAATGTAATCTAAAAGGTAACTCTCATACATGTAGGTACAAACAATTCTTACAATCAGCATATATGTCTTGTTTGTTATATAATTTGAACTGACATACGTTCTATACTAGTACATGTTGTCGAAAATTTCTAATGTGACTAGAACAGCAATTATATAGGTAGATACGAAGTTTAACGTGGTTCATTTCCCGCCCATTATGAGGTAGAACTATAATAATAAAGGAGCTCTGTAAACAGCATTTTTCGATTCATGCTTAATGATCCGGCTATGAGCTCTTATACAAATGTTTAAAAATTCATAACAAGTAACTTTGTTACAAAATTACATTTCGTGAGTGATTTGCAAATAGTTGAAAAGCGTCGTGACAGCAATAATCTTTTGAAAAACAACACGCTCACATATAATGTAATAGTCAGGTACTACTCGATTATAAGGTTGCGCTATAATCAAAGAGTAAAATATAAATACATGACAATGTATAAGAATCTATTATTGGCAAACGGTCAACTTCGCCTCTTTTCCTTTTTTCGGAATGGGAAAAATGCGATCATTATTATTACACCATTGATGGTGTTTATTATTTAAATCCATTGTTTTTTGCTTGTTGGCGCCAGTTAGAATTGTTAGATATAGCATATCTTATTCATAATGCTTATAATCAAGCTATATGACATGGGGTGTATTAAATCAAGCGTTCAGTGCCCAAATTAGTAGTGTATCATGATTATACACACGATAATCATTCAGTACATGATACATTTCTTATTGAAAGATATTTTTATATAAACGGCATAATAACTCCATGTTGGTAATGTAAAGACCCTAGTCAGTAATTCATACGGCATATTAATTCCAATAACACCATGTCGGCAATTTATACGGCCTAACTGCTCCATATCAGTAGCTTATACGACCTTAGTTGACCTGTTTTCCATAATATTTTATTAAGCTGATTGTTTTTATATTTTTCTATATTTTACATGCGTAGTTTGGTTTTAACCTGATTACGCTTTATTCACATTTAACTTTGTATTCAGCGCCGTAATGACCTTTTAAGTATCGATGTGACGTAAAACCCAAATAAATTAATTTATACGACCTTATAACTTAACGTAGGTGGTGTATTCGGTCTAATAACTCCCATAGCGAAATAACTCCATATCGCTAAATTATACGGCCTCCTATCTCAGCATCGATAAATTAAACGTACTAGCAACTCCATGTCGGCCTAATATCTCCATGTTTTGTAACTTCATGTCGATATTTCAGACTGCATAATAACTCCATGCCGGTACTTTTTTTACAACCAAATAAGTCGATGCCGAAAATTTGTACGGTCAACCAGCTCCATTTCCGTTACTTATACGACCTCGTAACTTAATGTATGTACTTTATACGGCCTCATAACTTTGTCAGAAAATTATATGTCCGTATAACTCCATGTCATGCATACTGATTGTGATCCAGTCTGAGTGTGAATCCTATACATGTACATGACGTCACAAGGTCCTAAACATCAAACTAATCGCCGGCTAATGCTGTGTGTATTTTGGACATTAAAATCTATGTAAAGAATAGATGCAGCATTTTAGCGCAATGTATGTTATTTAAACGGCTTGTAACTAAATGACGGTATTTAATACGGCACAATAACTTTATTCCGGATTTTTTACAAATTTAGGCAATTAATATGGCACAACAGCTCTATATCGGTTACTTGTACAACCTTATATCTCAATGTAGGTAGTTGATACGGCCTAATAACACTATTTTAGTATTATATATGTCCATATCACTCCATGTCGGCAATGAATACTTCTTAGTAACTCCGTGCCGGTAATTTATACGGCAAATAACTCAACATCGATAAGTTATTCTATTTTATAACTCCATGACGACAATGTATACGACCAAATAATTAAATAATATAAACATAACTACATGTCGGCAATTTATAGGGCCTAATATCGCCATATCGGTATTTTATACGGTCTAAAAACTATATGTCGGTAATCTATACGACCTAAAAGACCATATATAATATCATTAGAGAACCCGACTATTTAACACTACATTTTTTTCACTGAAATCCTAAAAATAACAATGACAAATAATTGAAACGTCCCCATTTTTGTGAGTTGAAATCAAAGTCTTGCTATGTAGGAGGATTTTTGTGTGTGATCCCGTTTCGGTAAGGAACATAGACACGAATGTCTGGCAAATTCTATTTTTTGTCAAATTAAATCGTTTAAAGTGATTTTAAAGGAATCGATAATTTTAAGTAAATATATATTTATTAATATTATAATATTTATATTTATATATATTTGCTTATATCTGCCAGTGTGATCCAGTATAAGAAAATAAACGCAAACTTCTCTCGTACAACCAAAGTCCCCAATTGGTTTGTAAGACAAAGCGTGTGTTTGTCCCCATTTTAGTTAAAAATATAAACACTACTGTGTGTCCCTAATTCTTCTGTAAAATCACATTGTTTCAAAATAAAAAAATTTAAGTTTTTAAGAAAAAATCATGTCAGCCGACTACATATGTTCATCTATAATTATTACTGCAATATTATTTCAAAAGATGCACAATTAAATAGGTTCCCGTTTATACTGGTTAAATACCAAGTTTCCGTTTGACACCAAATACATGAATGTGTGTGTGTGTGTGCGTGTGTTTGTGCATGTGCGTAGGTGTGTGTGTGCGTGTGTTTGTGCATGTGTGTGTGTGTGTGTGTGTGTGTGTGTGTGTGTGCGTGTGTTTGTGCATGTGCGTAGGTGTGTGTGTGCGTGTGTGTGTGCGTGTGTTTGTGCATGTGTGTGTGTGTGTGTGTGCGTGCGTGCGTGCGTGCCTGCGTGCGTGCGTGCGTGTGTGTGTGTGTGTGTGTGTGTGTGTGTGTGTGTACCTGCGAGCATGTATATACATGGCATGACAAGGCATGTTAGGCAGGTAGGTAGGTAGATTCGATAAAACTTCCTTAAAGGATGTCCGCGGGGCCTGTGTTACTCAGACATATGATATACAGATGTATTTATTGGGGCGGATTCATGGTAGTTTTAATAAGGGATACAGTGTGGCTTTTTTGAGCGTGTAAAAGTAACATATTTATATAAAAAAATACACTCGTTTAAGCGAATAATGTCGTTTTTAGCCTTGTTTGAATAACACATATCTAAATATAAAGGAAACTAAACACAAGGGAAACACCACATTATTAAGTTAGTTAAATTTCTTGTGTATATTTCCAAGGTTCCGGTTCAAATTAGCTTTATTACAAGTGGAGACTTCTTTAAAAAAAGCGGATACCGTCTGGCATAACACACTTCCCAGATGTGCATGCTAATATTTAAAATCCTTCTTTATATAAATATTGTCTCTAGCGTAAGTTGCTAATATATGCTTTAACTTCTTGTATCCATGGTTACCAAGATATGACGTGAGCATTTTTTCTTCCACAGTATTGTCTGTCACCTCAACTGACATCGTGGTGATGTCAATTGTGTGCATTGGAACTGTTGTGAGCACCTTTAACTCGTCTCCTTCGATATCGAGGCTAAAATAATCCACCTTGGTTCTACCCAGGGCCAGAAGTATTGACGTCAGAGGGAAACACTGCACTAGGAGAGATTCTGCGGTCTTATCTCCGTTTTTGGCCAGGAATTTGGTTAATTTCTGTCCCTCCATGACTTCCCAGCCGTTAAATGCTACCTATAGTAAGTGAAGTATATAATTAGTGAAATATTGTATACAAGTACCAATAATTATGATATTCTTATAAAATAAAAATCGTTCTTTTGGCTTTTTATATAGAGTAAAACCTCTCCACAGCAACATCTGGCGGAGGCACGAAAAAGTGTTGCTGCTGAGAGGTGTTGCTGCTCAAAGGTTTCAACGAGACGAGAAAAAAAATGTTTTTAATAGTTTTGTACTGATATTAGATTTTCCTAAGTATAAGTTTTAGTTTTGCTTTGGTAATGAAAATGCAATATAATTTGTTATAACAGAAAACAGAAGATGATTTTTAAAATAGTTTAGTGATAATGAAAAAACAAGTTGTATAACACAAAAAACTTAAAAATGTATAAAAATGTATGTACATGATGAAAAGGCAAGCTGTTGAACATAGAAAAAAACTTGTAAACGTATGTAAATGTACACAGATACTGTATATGTAAGTTCAGCATTAAAAATGTATGTACATGATGAAAACGCAAGCTGTTGAACATAGAAAAAACTTGTAAACGTATGTACATGTACACTCATACTGTATATGTAAGGTCAGCATTATTTAGTTGTTTTGCACCATTTTGTTGTCGAATTTATAGTCAGACATCCTAAAACAATGACAGTTTGCATTTAGCACTTAACTTAAACATATTTTTAAGTAAGCAATCAATACAGTGATATCTTTTAATATTCCGATCAATTAAAGAAAACAAAACTACCGTTAACATCATCAATAGTTGACACTTCTTTCACACGTTCCCGTATTACCCTAGATCTACAACTGCATGTTTGTAGCAGGCAGCTGGTTTCCCGTCCAACTGTAACTTGACTCCAATTAACACCTTCTCAACAGGGTACAAGCAGTGATCAGCCGACCGCGTGACATTTCTGGTGTACACGACAAACTGTTCTAAAAATAGCTGCACTGTTGTTGCTACGCAGAGGTTAAACTAGCCCCAGGGAAGAGACTTACACGGCCGCTTACCGCTTCGCGGAGGAGTTGCTGCTTAGAGGTTAAAATGCGCTGAAAACTACTGGGGGAAATTTAACTGCCGCTGCTTAGAGGTAGCCGCTGCATAGAGGTGCCGCTTCGAGAGGTTTTTTACATTGCAACTGCACAGATTTTGTCTTTATAGCTAAGACCAATATTATCGGTGAGGAATTTCTCGACATATGTCTGAGAAGCTCATCAGCTTACAACATGTCAGTTGGAAGGCCTCTCTCTATTGTATTTATGAGCCCTGACCAGAGCTCACATCCAACAATTCATTTGGAAGACCCGACCAGAGCTTACATGCAACAATTCAGTTGGAAGACCCGACCAGAGCTCACATGCAACAATTCAGTTGGAAGACCCGACCAGAGCTCACATCCAACAATTCAGTTGGAAGACCCGACCAGAGCTCACATCCAACAATTCAGTTGGAAGACCAATATTATGTACGAGCCCCGATCAGAACTCACAAACTCATGTGGTGAAAGGCTAAAAGATTTTTGTTTGCAACTCTTACCTATTATTTATTTAGACTAACCATGTTAAATGGCTGCTGTTCAATTTAAGTAAAAGTCAATTACTCGAATACTTACATTTAGCTTAATCTTAAAAGGTAGTGGTCTATGGGCTAGATAATGTGAATTGGCCGAAGATTTGTTGCAAGTGTAGTGATCTAAAGATTACAATTTACTAGCCATAGGGCCGGCATATTTGTAGGCTCACCATAACATCTGAACAGCTATGCTGGATTGTAATTGAAGAAGAAGCAGCACTTACCATGTTCGGGTACGGCTTTGTAGACAGACAAGCATTGATGCTGTAGGCCTTCCTGTGTTTGGTCCTCAGTTTGGCGTAAAAATTCGAGTTGGCCTCGATTAGCAATCCTTCCCATTTCCGTGCCTTTTCAAAGTAGAACGTGTTGGACAAGCGGTCACCCGTTAAGGCCCCGCATTCGACAAAGAATCCGCCCTCCTGGAATGTATCAATAAGCACATCCTTCTGAAGTTATACATCTTTCATCAGTTTTTGGTGTAGCTTTCAGACCACATGTTAAACCTATTTAGGGATGCTGTCGCAAAGCAAGCCGGAGTTAATATCAAAACGGCCCGCCATGATAGAATTTGCCTATTGCATCAGTAACCTCATCTAAACATGGAAATACACCACTTAATCCACGACCTATATCCAGTGTGTACTAATGTCTGCCTTTGTCGCAGTTTAAGTAGCATCATTCCGAATTCTTTGTTGATGACTGCCTCACAACTCTAAATTGGGGTGTAATTTGAAAACTTTGCATCAAGCGTGCTAGGTATTTTACTTTGCTGTGTTTTAAGAAATATAGTTATATAGTAAACATCGCATCTTTTCTTTAGCATTGATCAGTTAGTTAAACGTATGTTTTTGCAAAGACAATTTACTTATTTAAAAAATTTTATTAGTTTAACGAAAGTAGAAACATTATTACTAGACTAGGTTAGCAACGTTTATACAGTGCTAACTACTAATAATGTTAGAAAATTATAGTAACTTGATGTCTTCGTTAGTACTGGCTTATTTTCTTCACAATACCGATCAATAAATTGTGCTAAAGTTTTGGTTATTATACGTCAGAGTTGCAAAGACACCAAAGATGTTTCTTCCAACATCGACCAAAAAGAGACTTCATGGATGACATTGCTCTCTGCGCTTTATGCAAAGGCAGAGCGACACAGGACCACATATTGTCTTCTTGATCCATAGCTCTCTCTCTCCCTCCCTCCCTCCCACCCCACCCCCCCCCCCCTCTCTCTCTCTCTCTCTCTCTCTCTCCCCCCCTCTCTCTCTCTCTCTCTCTGCCTCTTGTGTGTCTCTCTCTGCATCTCTGTCTGTTTGTCTCTCGATCTCGAGAAGCTGTATATGCGGCTCCTAACTAACGGGGTTGCCGGGTTTTGCTGCAATATCTATGTGAAAAATGTTGAAAGACTTGGGATGGAAGCGAAAGATAGCAAGCTAACTGTGTAGAAAAGTTCCAGCTGGCTTTAGATTAGAAGTTACAACAACGGCTGGAAGCCTACCACAAGCAAGTAGTGTTCGACACCGCTCAATCTTGTTCTGGGTTTAATGGAGCGAAGAAAGAAAGCGATTACAGCTGGCACCCAGCTGACGATGCTAGTGGTTTACAGAACATTGCTTTATTACTCATCACACGTTTATATCTTCAAAGTATTTTGTGAGTACGTATCTTATTTTCTTGATATAAGATAAATCTTATTTACTTTGCTGCAAAATTTAAAGCAAATTAATAAAATTAATAAATTTCATACTTATGTATGTCTTCTTATCTTATTTAAAAGAGAAAAATGCTTTCTACACCTTTATTTACGGTTTGACAGCTGAGCAGAAAAGTCAAATATACGTTATATCGTGCATTTTGTGATGCAAAAATGAAATTTTGCACAAACATTTAAAATGGCCGCCTCGTTTACTAGCTCTTATAGCCAAAGTAATCTTTTACCAACATAGTATGTCAAATATAAAGTAAGAAATGCGGGAATATATAAATGGCGCGCGTCACAAAAAAGGCCCTACGGATATTTTTAGTGAAATTTAGTTTATTTATCAAAGTGATATGTACAAATTTCATATAAACAAAATAAGTTATGTGATAGAAAACAATAAAAGGACAAGAGCACACACATACATCCACACAGACATCCATACACACACACACACACACAAACACACACACACATCCACACACATCCACACGGACATCCACACAGCCACACATACATCCACACAGACATACACACATCCACACGGATATATCGACGTATGTTTAATAATTTTAATAATTATTCGTTTTATGTGGCAAATGTTTTGATTATTCATCCAACCATCCAATCTATCCTATATAACTATCTAATATCACATTCATAATTCATATAGCACTCTTTTTATAGACAGTCTACGTTCAAAAGTGCTTTTCATTACTTTTACATGCCTATTATTTTTTACACATACACAACGAACAAAAATAAAAATAACAATTTAAATATCTATATAGTATAAAAGCTAAGGAACAACAATCTAAAATAACATGTTCAAATACATGTATAAGACATGAATAATATAAAGAATAAAACAATTTAAAATTCGAAAAGCGACAGAACATAAGATATTAAATATCGAGCCGAATAAAATACACACATGTATTACGTTGTATTGCATTTCTTACTTCAAGGGGCATTGCATTCCATAGGTCTGGGGAGATAACACAGTATCGGGGATTTTGAGTAATTATTCGAGCAGCTTTATTTAAACTGATTGTAGTTTATGAAGAGTTATTGGAATGCCATGCAACAATGAACGGCAAGAATGAATTGAATAGTCTAACCTTGATGTGACCAACGTGTTAACAAGATATTTTGCTGCATTAACAGTCAAATATGGCCTTATTCGTCCTATTTGCCGAAGCTTCATGTAGCACGATCTACTGAGGGCGTTAACATGTTTTTCCCATGGTTGTTAGTACAGAACTTGCTGGCTTTGTGACGGCACCTTCGACGGTGACAGGTATGTTAGGACAGTTTCTCGTTGTTTTTCGATATAAACAAGGTAACCTTTGTGTTTTTCTGTGTTTTGTTTAAGCATATTTCCTTTCATCCAGCACATAGTGTCATTAAAACAATGCTTAAACGGTCTACTACTTCTTGTTGATCAATCATGTGTGTTGGCTTGAATGACAAATAAAGCTGCGATTCATCTGCATAAAAATGATGCTGCACGCCATGTTTTTTACGAATTAAACCAATATGTTTTGTGTACGTGATATAACTTGTGGATGCTAAATCAGATCCCTCAGGCACACTGTATTTCATTAATACTGAATCGGAACGCTCATTCTTTATGCACACAGTGTGCAAACAATTAGCAATTTATGAGCCCATCCATGCAAGTGATTTATCTTTGATACCGAATGTATGCTGACTGCTGAAGTCAATGTAAAAGAATGTCATGTTTGCAGCCTACACTTGGCGCAAGCGCTGATAAACCTTATACGTAAACATTTGTGATAAAATAGTGTTCTTACATACGCAGAAGTAATAACATCATACCGGACAAAAATTAATTTTATATTATTTTCCAAAACAACATTAAAGTTCACATTGTGCTATTGTCTAGTAATTCACCTTGTAAAGTAATCTCCTTTATAACAGTCTCAATTGGTTACAACTTTAAGCAATAAAAGACATTTTTGCATGGTATCCGCATTTAATATGGACTTCATGTGCCATACATACGTGACTCAGGCCTAGCAATGTCAGAATATTTTAGGGTCCATATTTGCTGGTGCATGTAATATATCGCTATCGAACGCAGCAACATTACTAAGGAGACGCTGGCGTTCACTTTCTGTTAAAGCACAGTAGTACACACGATGCACACGAATGCCGTTATGCGTCAATGTGCAGGCGTCAGATGGTTCTTAGTCTTCGGGGCGGTAACCACCACATCTTTGCTATGCTGTTTTCTAATTCATTAAGTAGTTGGTCAATGTGTACTAGATAATAAAGCATGGAGAAAATGCCATGTTTGTTTGGCATATCGCATCACTCGTACTTCGCTTGACTCCAGGCCATTCAGTCTAACCTTACACTTCATGTTTTTGTAAGAAGGGCGCGTGGCCCTAAGTATTTTTGCCAGTAAAACCAAGCCGACCAACCGCCAGGAAGAGGCCATCGTGCCAAACGGCCTTCTGGTCAAGCGTTGCAATGTATGCTTTACTGCCTTTCTCGATCTGTTGAAATATCGTCTCTTAGTTTAAATGAGGTGATAACACAACTGAGTTGTTTTCGAAAGCCCTGCTGTTGTTGACAGGGAAATAAAATATTGTTAGAACTAAGAAAAGTGTCAATTCGAGGCAGCAATGTTTTTTTCAGAGACAGCAATAATTTTTCAAACAACATATTAATGATACAAGGGAATCGGCTGAAAACTGCCAGGTTTGTTTTTTGTGTCCCTTTTCCTTTGTAAAGTGGTATAGGGATGATAGTTCGCCACTATTCTGGTGTGCTTGTATTGTGTAGGATGGAGTTAAAAAGAACAGTTATAGCACGTGCAAGATCCTTTTTCCCAAATATTAAGTGTTCGTTGTGTACGCTGCCTGTGCCGGGGCGTTTTTTTTTTTTCGTGATAACAATATTATACTTGCAGCTATGTCGTCTGTGCTGATTTGTGCATTAAAGGGAAGGCCATCGATTTCATTCACAAGTACAGTCAGCAGTTCAGAAAGTTTATTCTGTTCTGTGGGAGACTTGTTAACGTTTGTTCTAAATACTTTTGCGATGAACAATTCGAATACGGTACCGACGTTTTTGTTTGCATATGTCCGGTTATCAAGCGAAATATTATAGCAAATAGTGGGAGTGTTATGTTAGAGTTTATAATCTAATTCGGCAGCTATATTGAGGTCGTCAATAGTCTTTTCTTTCATATCCCTTTGTTATTGTCGTTTCATGCGACGGAACCTACGCTTTGTGGTTTAATTGGATCGTCGTTCTATATCATAATCGGTTTTGGAAACGCCTATGGGGTAACGTCACAGCTTTTAAGAAGCGATCGTATTTTTAAACGGAAAAAGTTATTCTAGTTCAGCTGTTAAAGGTGGTATCCGACAGTTTGGACCAACATATTTTTTTCTCAAATAACTAAATAAATTATTGTTACATGAAAAGATCATGCAAAGTGCTGCTCATTGATGCCCTAGATCAATGTAAACAGTGAAACATAAATCCACATTCCACATTGCAAATAGTTATTTCCTAGTGCGCATGCGTAGTAGTCAGGCGGACTTTCAAAACTTCTCTGAAAATTATTCCAAAACGTAAATCGCAGCAAGATCAAGCGTTATTTTGTAAGCTTATCAGGTTCTATTCCACTCCTTAAACATCCCTCAATAGAAATCCAGAGCCCCACCGATAAGACCGGCTTCCACCACACGATTTTTCCTTCGTGCACCATTTGCAAGAGGAACTTCCTACCGGAGCACCGGCTGCGCATTATCGCGCGAGGCAAAATTCATCTGTTCACCGGCAAATTGTCAACATCCGGCACTCGTTCTTTTTGAACAACAAACAACTGTTGATGCATTATCTTGTAAAGTATGTCCATGAACTCGTCTTAAACATTCATTAAATCAACGAACTACATGGTAAGAATTATGCTGATCTCTAAACCTGACTTTTTACCTTTGGTTTTAGCAATATTTGCCACATTAAATAGTACACTCAACCATGTGTCTGTAAACAACCTAGGGACTGCTGATAGGGACTCCGGGGTGTCGAAGACTTTCACATATGCCAGTTTGTGCAACACAGACCCCATTCACTCACTACATGCAGTGCAATCTATATGTGGCCAGGGCATCTTCTTCAAACGTAAACAACACCTTCGCTACCTCAGTTTTCTACTAATCCTACGATCATCTGACACCCAACTGAACCCTAGACCAACACAGCGCAAGTCTAAGTTCCCATGCGGCGTTTGTGAGAAAGGCTGCCATTGGAATCAGAAGGCTATCTGCTGCGATGAGTGTGAAACATGGTACCATGCTAAGTGTATACAGCTGAATGATGCTGTCTTCCTGCCCTTCACTAAATCTGACAACGATATGAGCTTTACATGCTTCTCTTGTGGTATCCCCAACTTCTCTTCAAGCCTATTCGACTCGGTCTATGTCCACCAGATTGACACAGATCAACTAAACCATAGCAACAGCCTACACTCAGTTATCAGCAGCGACATCTCAGAACTAGAGAGCGTATCCAGTGTCAATATATCAGACATATCCAATATTTCCAGATCAACTCACAGCACTTCTAGTATGGAAAACTTCCCACCGTCATGCTCTAGTCCTAAAAAGAATTTCAAGCACAAACTACGCACAAACAAGATCCGACGAGCCAGCATTAATATTCAGAGTGTCTGCAGCTCCAAAAAGAAAGCAAGCTTCTGGAACTTCCTTGAATCTGTCAGCTGCGACATCATATGTGGCTGTGAAACGTGGCTAAACTCAACAATCTATGATGCTGAAGTTCTTCCAACTAACAGCAACTACACCATTCACCGTAAGGATAGACCTGATGGCTATGGAGGGAGCCTCATTCTTGTTAAGGACAACATTGTCAGCGAACCAGTCGAAGTCAACACTCCATGTGACATCCTATTCCAGAAAATTGAATGCATCAATAAAGAGACCCTCATCATCGGCTCAGCTTACAGACCAACTAATAATGATGAAGAATATTCAAGACATCTATTCAATGCCATCTCACACATCTGCAACAAATTTAAAAATGCTACTATTTGGATTGCAGGTGACTTCAATCTACCAGATATTAATTGGTCAAACAACGCAATCAATGGACACCAATACAGGAAAGCAATAAATGAACAATTTCTTCTCCTAGAACCTGAACTAGGCCTCACACAAATTGTTGACTTCCCTACAAGAGGCGACAATATACTTGACCTTTTCCTCACCAGTCGACCACAACTTGTCAACCGCTGTACAGCAACCCCAGGGATAAGCGACCACCACGCCATATTTGTTGACACCAACATGTGTGCCACACGTATTAAACCAACAAAGCGCACCCTGTACATGTGGGGGAAGGCCAACATCAATACCATTAAAGAAAAAAGCAAAGCCTTATCAGATACCTTACTAGAGAAAATCAACCCCTCTTCAGACATTAATTACATCTGGACTATTTTCAAAAATGGCTGCCAAAAGATCATTGAAGATGAAGTCCCACATCGCCAAAGTGCTCAAAGATTCAATCAGTCATGGATCAACCGCGATATAAGGCGAATTACCAGACTGAAACGAAGGTGGTTCCGGCGTGCCAAGAACTCAAACTCCACTTCTGACTGGTCAAAATATAAAGATATCAAAAGGAAAGCCCAGCGCCTATGCAGATCTGTCCACGATGCCCATATATCAGACATGCTCCAGCCAGACCATCAAAACCCAAAAGTCTTCTGGAACTACATCAAATCCAAGAAGAAAGACAACTTTGGTGTGTCTCCACTCAAGAAGGACGGGTTGGCATACAGCGATAGTAAACAGAAAGCTGAACTTCTAAACAACCAGTTCACCTCTGTCTTCACCAAAGAGGACATGGCTCAACGCCCTACTCTTCCTCCAAGTTGCTTACCAACTCTAAAACCTATACATGTCACGATTAAGGGCGTCCAGAAGCTTCTGTCGAATCTTAAGCCACACAAGGCTCCAGGCCCAGACAAGATACCCACTAGGCTCCTCAAACTTGCATCAGAAGAGTTGTCTCCGGGCCTAGCAAAGCTATTCTAACTGTCTCTGGATCAAGGTCAGATCCCACTCGACTGGAAAACCGCCCTTGTCTCACCTGTCTTCAAAAAAGGAAATCGCTCATCACCATCCAACTACAGACCTATCTCTCTAACATCAGTCTCCTGCAAAGTACTGGAACACATCATCTTCAGCAACATCATGTCTCACTTTGACTCACACAACATCCTCTCTGACGTCCAACATGGGTTCAGAAAAAAACGCTCCTGTGACACTCAACTACTAATGACCATTAATGACTTAGCCAAAGGAATAGATAACAACCATCAAATTGACGCTGTTCTGCTTGACTTCTCAAAAGCATTTGATAAAGTCCCACACTCACGTCTCCTTCAGAAACTGGACCATTATGGAATAAGAGGCACAACCCAGTCCTGGATTGAAGACTTTCTCTCGTCGCGCACACAACAGGTTGTCCTTGAGGGCTCCTTTTCAGCTACCTCACCTGTCACCTCTGGTGTCCCTCAGGGCAGCGTCCTTGGCCCTCTTCTTTTCCTGGCCTACATCAATGATTTACCATCGAAAGTCCAATCCACGGCTCGACTCTTCGCCGATGATTGCCTCCTGTACAGAATCATCCGTAGCCCTGAGGACTCACGCCAACTCCAACATGACCTTGATAGTCTCCAATCCTGGGAGGATGATTGGCAGATGGCTTTTAACCCCGACAAATGTGAAGTCATCCACATCTCCACAAAAAGAAAACCTATTACTAACACCTATAGCATCCACGGAAAAGAACTCAACACTGCAGATCATGCCAAATATCTTGGAGTCACCATCTCTTTAGACCTCTCATGGAAAAAACATATCGATAACATCACCAAAAAGGCTAACTCCACCATGTCATTCATCAGGCGAAACATACGATCTAGCCCTCCAAGCGCAAAGTCTAATGCCTTCAAGACATATATCAGACCTACTGTTGAATACGCCTCATCTGTCTGGTCCCCTCACTCTGAGGGTCTTATCAACCAACTAGAAATGGTCCAACGTCGCGCTGCAAGATTCGTGAAACAAGACTACACACGAACAAGCAGCGTCACCGACATGCTTACCGACCTCAAATGGGACACCCTCCAACACCGGCGCAACAACACCAGAACAACTATGTTCTTCAAGATAATGCACAACCTTGTGGATATTATACCAGATCCTCCACTTATCAATGCTAAGACTGTCAGAGGGCACAACCAACGCCTCCGCCAAATCAGAGCACGCACCTCCATCTTCCAAAACAGTTTCTTTCCTGCAACCATCGTGATTTGGAACAAGCTGCCGCAAGACGTTGTTGACCAGAACAGCCTGGATGCTTTCCAATCAGCTCTGGCCAGCCAACATATAAAATACTAATCACGGAGTTGTTTTTACTCTTTTAATAGAAACTGTAAGGAAACTTTTTATTTTTATTTTGGAAAACAGTCAGTCCTGCCTGCTGTGTATGTATATACAGTTTTTACCCAATTGCGAGTATACTCCTTGCGGAGTGATGCAATCACTTGAGATGATGATGATGATGATGATGATCTGATCCACGCTGCAGAGATAGCTATATAAAACTATAACTATAAAAACCACGTAACAACTCACTTTTGAGATTAAGTTATATCGTCTTTCGGGTAATCCGCTCTGACGTCGATATCTATTTTAGCAGAGATCGCTTTCGTCCTTTTGATAGTTCGGAATGATTGAACTTTTTAGAGTGCTTTATCGCGATTTGTACTGTCTAACGATGTAGCTGGTGTTCAAATCTTTACTTACAGTTTTCTTAGTTTATGTAGAAATTATGCGCTAATACCCTTAAGCAGTGGTAAGATATTGTTACATAAATTTGATATAGGCAAGTCGGCTTACGGATTGGGAGGTCGCGGGTTCAAACCCCGGTCGGGTCAAACCAAAGACTTTAAAGTTGGTAGTAGTGGCTTCCCTCCTAACGCTCGGGGCGAAGGGGACATCATTACTCCTGACTCGTCGGTATCAGTATAATGGACCGGCCGGGTTCAGTCCCTGGGCACCTCATAAGTGCCCCTGTGCTATAATGATAGAAATGTCGCTGCACAGTATCAGCAAATTGCCGGCAAATCCAATCCAACCCAATCCGATATAGGCAAACTGTCGGATACCACCTTTAAATAAGACATTGTTACATTTTAACTTAATGTTCTGTTTCATTTGATGTGTCTTCTAAAGAACTACTGTATAAATATCTAATTTTTGCTCGGTATTCAAGATTTGTTAAGATTTAAACATCATGGTTTTACTTTTGTATTAAAGAATATTATTGTTGAGTGTTGTAAAGATTTCTCACGCTATGGCGAATGTTGGTGACTTCGTACCGTTTCAAGGTCGTACCACGGTTATTTGTTTGGAAACTTCGTACGGATTTGCTGAGTAGGTGTTGTTCGCCGATATTATTGTTTTGCCCCAGGAATTAAAAGTGTCATTCACACTTACAAATTTACTCAGTTCACAACATACGCTTTTTGAAACATTTTTATTCCACAATAGCAAATAACGTGGTGCTAAATGCTACTAAGATAAATATGGTGTACAGTGGGTTTCCACTAAGCAATTAAGTTCACTTTCCAGTATTGCTTAATAGATTCTTGATTACTGTGTTTTTTTCCAAGCTATGCAAGATGTTCGCACTGGACCGTCAAACTGTCTAGGCCTAACTTCAAGGGTAAAAAAGGCTGGAAAGTGATCAGATGTAATTGTTTCTAAACTTTTTCTGTGCCGTTGTTATCGATTCCAAAAGCATGTTGTTTTAATCTATACGATTTTAGATTGCAGGTATTGTGATGGCAAGAGGATCCAGTGTAACGAGCATTACCGTCGTCAAGTCTGAATTTTGACGTTTGCAACGTCAACGAGTTATGCGCAGGTTCACCTATCTGTTCAAGCAACTTTCGGGATGCATTTTAATTGATAGTTTGTTGTTATTTTCTGGCGTAATTGTACATGCATACTGTTCACTTCTTGACTCGTTATAAGAATTGTTGTATTATGTTCTACGTGTATATATATATTCATTACTTCAGATTTTGCCGCTATGGTCTGGATTAACTGTTAACCATGAATCTCCATTTCAGATTCAGATATCTCTACACTGCACCTTACACCGTTCATACGCTGAACTTTACGGAAAATAACGAACAATACCGAAGAAATCAGATCGGTGGAGCTACTCATTGTATCAGTGTGTATTCAAGAGCAAATTTAAGAAATGCACAACTGCTCTGTAATGTCCGGGAGGTCTTTCAGTTCCTAACATAAGCAATTTATCCCAATTGTTAACTTTAGCAAGCATTAACTTGCAACATCGGTATAGCAGGCAATGAATTCGGAATGCAAACTCGTATTTTAAGTATTTTCAACATCGAAGATTTTTAGACATATTTATCTCTTGTTTTAAATTAAACTTTCATTGTAACGTTTAATATTTACATTAAATAGTAGCAAACTGACGCCGGCCTGTGTGTGCTGGTCGATGGGGTGGCAGCACCGAGGGTGGATGCGGGTGAGTGGGGGGTATGGAGGTCCTCTCCCAGAAAAAAAAATGCATTTTATCAATATAAATGGTGTGCTGTGATGACTTTTAAAGCACCTCAAATTCATAAAAGAACTACTACTTCGTAGCAGATTATTTTTGTTTTGCGACGAACAAAAATTGCATTTTAGGCCTTCAAACTCAGCAGTCATGTGCAGTTGTTATACCCATACCTTTTTTCTGGGATTTCTTGCATAAAAACCGGTAAAAGTTTGATATCACCAAAACGACCATAGACATATCAGTGCCAAGTTAATATCAACACTAGTTAGCAAGTAACTAAGATTAAATAGTTGAACAAAAAGATTATCTGTATACTGGTTCTACCCAGGAAGTGGGCATTCGAGAGCGAGTAATTTTAATTTTTTTTCCAAACTAACTATAAAAAAACAAACTGGTATGAAGCAAATTCAAGACTACAGATGCGTTAAGTTTTGTATCATTTTGGTACAATTGCATTTATATCGCAATTGATGTCATTGCATGACTAGAGGATGTCGCAGTTTCAGATGATTGTAACTTTACATCTTGTTTAGTTGCACATAATGACGTTTTTCTAGCCTCTGGGCGTTGTATTGCACAAGAACGGGCGGATTATACAGAGGCTATTTACCATGCAAAATAAAAGTATATCATGCGGTGCACTGCATTTTCAAGGAAACTATAAAACCCAGACAAAAGTTAAGACCCTCATCAGTAAATGGTTGCTGATTAATTCGGCCACAAATAAATAAATCAACAGTAATAATAATTATATACATAAATATTTCGTAGTGTCGGCAATTTGAAATCGTCAATAAACATAACATCTGTCACTCACTTAAAAATCAATAATTGGAGAATAAAGATCACGAACCAAATATCAAATCAGCACAACGGTATGAACAATAATTTAACCTCAGTAGTTCGGGTTCCTGGTCATTTTATTTTTAATTCTTAGAAGTTGGATTTAAATAGGAATGAATTATCGCTCCTTTATGTTTCATGGTACCTGCTTCATGGTCACCAAGTGACTGGATCAACGTCGTCGAAAAAAAAAAAACATGTGGTGAGCAAACAGCGTTTAAATGATCATGATGCGTATATCAATGACAGAGAAAAGTACTTGTTTACTCGATCCCAGACGTAACAATGCAATGTGGTGTTTCCCGTGTACTGTCATCGAGATTTGGCAATGGGGCACCTTGCAGTCGTATCTGTTGGTGCAGCTGGACGCTCATGTTCACCTGAGCTGTCAGTTACAATGATCAGACGTGCATTTTACCTTCCACTGAATGCAAATGTGACATGTATTTCACCTACCATTGAATGCAACTGTGAGTCAATATACTTTGATTGACCTTGCGACTTGTCTTCCACCCCTGGTTCGGTCAGATTATATTCCAGGTCCGAGGGAGGGTCAATGTAATAATCCCTGATCAGCTGAATCAATCTCGGATCTTCTTGGTCAACCCTCGCCTCATTCAGCACTTGCATGGCAGACTTGTAGTCAAACGATATGTCGCGGGATCTGTGTTGCTTGCTAGCATTGCGCTCCAAGTACTCTGGGTATTGGATGGCATATTGCTGCAAGGCAAGATTGAGATAACGCTGATGAATTGAGGACAGGTAATGATAAAAATAATGATATGTATAAGTTTACAAATCATAATTAAACAATCTACTAACAAACTGTGGTGTTGATGCTCTTTCTGATTTAGCACAGTGATAACATAGTTCATAAACGTTTTGTAGCAGAGACGGCCCGCGTTCATCCAAACAGTGGGAATTAACTGTGTCTTGTCCTTGGTGAATTTTTTGGCTTAGCTGTCTAATCTCAATTTCTATCTGCTTACGAATGTTGATATTAACGACACGAGGTTAGCCCGAATGAATATAAAGCGACTATCTCTGGTTGAAATTTCGATAACATGCCCGATAACAAGCCTGAAACGCTTCGCCCGTCCAGCGACCTATATACCCAGTGTGTGCAAAGGTCTTATGGTCAGCTGGTACCACCGTAGGTTACATCGTCCCATAAGTACAGAATAGTAGCAGACAAGCGATGAATAAGTCATTGAGTGACCACTAGGTGCCACAGCCGCTCTACTTGTAAGAACAAAAATTGCGGCGTTTCTTTCTCGCTTGATATCTTGATGGGATGCTTACATTGTTATGTTGTAACAAGTATTGACAGCAGTTTGCATGTTACTTTTAACAACGTACAATGATTTTTTATAATTGTTGAAGTTGGTAATCGGCAGTTTGCAGGACCTTTTCAGGTCACACTGATGTATTTTATTACTTGAGGATAAACAATGGTACAAATTGTAAGGTACCACATATAAGTAATTAGCGCATAAGAAGAACTCAGGTATATAGTCAACTAGTAATGGTTAGAGGCGAGCGGTTTCTATCTTAATAATCAATGATTTCAATAAGCTAAACAAATAGGTCTCGCTATTCTGTTCTTTTAAGTCTTACAAATGATGGCAGTTTTTTGTTTACCTAGTGTTAACATTACTGCTACTGCTAGGTAAATAAATATTTTACTGGTTCTGTTTATATATATATATATATATCAAAGATCAATGCATATTGTTTATTAAAGCCTCATAAAGGCTGCATATCTTTTTTAAATATTTCTTCTTTAGACTTAAGACTTATCTCAATCGAAATTATGTCAAGCCTAGATAATGTCACCTGCGATACACTTGATATTGAAATACCTCTATGCCTCTATGTTATGTATGGCTGAATTGTTCCGATGGTGTACAGTTGTGTCATTGACATTAACAAGCAGTTCTGATGCATATGTCGTGTGCTTCTCATTTACATGTTCGCAAAGGTTATCTATAGATTTTAACGGTATACAATTAAACATCAAAACATCATTTATGGTTCTGTTTCTTAAGAAACCCTATGGTATGTTGATGGACATACTCACAAATACACGTTCACAAATGTAAACTGGTGCTCGTTTTTCCATACTGCAACAATAACTAAGCACTATACACTTTTATAAGAAATAAAGTATTCTGTTTCAAATGTGCATTTCTGGTCATTTTGGCATATTCTCTATGACTATACAAATTAGCTTTTATATTTATCTGATATATGTCGCGCCATGGGGATCTTCTTCTAAATTAAAAATTGCAGGACCATATTTGCTTATGGTCACCTAGGCCTACATGAATGTTTGGCAACATTAAACAGACACTATATGCATAGTCGTTGATTTCCGTAAAAATCTCCGTAAATTCACGAATACCGGTTCTTTCATAGAGCAGATTACAAACCCTTTGATTAAACTCAATCTTTACCTTACCATTCATATTATACAATGTCGCTCATTTGAAGCGGCGAAACTTGACGAAGGTATATAAAATAGGTCGTAAATCGATACGGATAATAATGAAGTGCACACTCAATGTTGCCAAACAATACAGAAGCCAGCGAACTCCCCGCAGTGATTACTTCCCTTGACAGTACATTATATCACTGCCACCAGCAAGTTTTTTCGCACAAATACAGGCGGATATTTTTTTTTTCTGGACTTATCTCTTCAAAATACAATATATTTCCTTTAAAAATTTTAATTTATCATATTAAAAATAAAAAGTAACTTCAAATATCAAAAAATATGAAATTATGAAAGTCAAATTTTAAAGTTTATGGAGGCCGCCATGTTTACTTCACGTGACACTCTATCGTCACGTGATCCTTGCTGGGGGCAGAGATTTAAGTAGCAATGCGTGACGTAATCGCTGTGAGGAGATTGAAAAGCCAGAACAACAAGCGGAACACCTCGGATAATTCACGGATAATTGTCCCGAGGAAGGAATTACCTGAGGAGTTCCGATTGCTCAAACAAAGCCGGTCGATATCTATGTAAAGCGCAAACGCTAGAGATATGCTCAACGTTCAAAATGTCGATAAAGTCGATAAAATATGTGTGTTGATAAAACATGTGTGAACGAATAACAGTGGCTTGAGCAGTTAGCTCACTAGGTGTTAATGAATACCTCAGATCTGTGCATTAAGTATTAATGATCGTCTTGTTTTATTTCTGTCTAGTAAATTGTTGTAACTTTTACAGTTGACTGGCATGTGAATATCCAGTCCTTTAAAAATTTAAATATATACTGCAATGCTCATATTTTCGTATACATTTATTAAAGTATTTAATTAAGGACATGTAATATTATGCATCAGCTGTCATGCCGAATATGCTTGAGTATGCGTATCATTTGTTCATATAACTTCATATACTACGTCATTTATCTGTGTCGGTTTGTAAACGCGAGTTAAGTAGCAACAGAACTTGGTTTTATTCGTATGTATATGTAAAAAGACAAACGTGTACATGCCAAAAATTTGGATCTGCGATGGTGCAATGCTAGGATATGCAATTGTATTAGTTTTTTGTCGAAGAGCTTTTCGGTCTCAGAGAACGTAGTAAATTGATGCTCAATCAAATGGCCATGAGAAACTTAAATCCGTCGACTCTGTACCCGACCCATCCATGGTTTAGTTTGAGTTTGGTACGGTGATGAACCTACTATGATGTTTTAGTGACTTAAATAAGTTTGACAAGTAAATGAATCTTTATTCACGTTTCTAACGATTCATATTTCATGAATGATTAGTAATTTTCCGGTGTTGTTTCAGCGCTTATGAAAAGATAACACCTACACTCGAACGCGAATATCATTATTGAAAACAAAATAGATCTAAACATTAAACAATGCATTTGTTCATAAAACAGTTAGTAGGATAAATAGAGTACTAGGTTGGCGAGGAACAAAGAAAATGTTACTAGATCTACACTTGACACGACAAATCTAGATCGCTCTGTAAGCAACGCGATTAAGATTTGTTTCAGTCTCGGGTGAAAACATTTTCTTTAAAACACTAACCTAGTATTCTCTATGAATGTTTTTGCATCTTCTTACCTTACTAGACACATGCGCCTCCCTTGATTGTAGTCCGAACTGGAATGAAATAACAACAATACCGATGACAAGTAACACCAACACGAATAACTGTTTATGCTGCATACCTACACAATGTAAGCATGTCCTTTTGCAGTGCACGATTTTATCCCATGTATGTTTTTAAAACTGTCTAGCAGGGACGCGTGACAACATTGTCTTTCATTGTTTTAATTACGTCACTGCTTTCTTTGTATGACGTCATTACTTAGCTACATGAATACGTCAACAGTCGCAGTTTTGTTTCAAAATGAGCTGCTTTCCTTTCACCAATCTCCTCACAGCGATTACGTCACGCGTTGCTACTTAAATCTCTGCCCCCAGCAAGGATCACATGACGATAGAGTATCTCGTGAAGTAAACATGGCGGCCTCCATAAACACGCCACGAAAGAAAGCGAGTCAAAATTGTTTTTTATGTGACGAGAAAAAGCGGCATTTTAAGGTATCTGATTACAGAGACGGGATTTTAATACAATTTGTTGTTTAAGTTGCAATGTCGACTGAAATTCGCTTGCACAGTCAGCGAGAAGGTGGTCATCCATGTTTAGTTTTCTGTATGTATAGTACGTTGTATTCTGTACAGTACGGTGAAATTTGACTTTCATAATTTTATATTTTTTTCATATTTTAAGTTACTTTTTATTTTTAATATGATAAATTAATATTTTTAAAGGAAAGATACTATATTTTGAGGAGATAAGTCCAGAAAAAAAATAAAAAATAAAAAAAAAATCCTATCCGCCTGTATTTGGGCGAAAAACTTGCTGGTGGCAGTGATATATGTACTGTCAAGGGAAGTAATCACAGCGGGGAGTTTGTCCTTTCACTGCTTGCATTTGAGAAGTCCCTCAAGGAGTGAGAAGTTAGAGCTTTATAAAACCGATTTCAGCGCCCCAGTTGGCCGTCTAACGGAGGTAACTGCTGTGTAAGCTTTAATGTTTTGTTGCAACTTTTACCTTTGACTGGCACATAAAAACCTTTGTCAAATGACTTTATGTAACACATGTGTTGAAATGCTCATAGAACCTTGTCATGATTTCGTATTTGTGTTCATGCATAAGCAGTCATCCAGTATATGCTTAAGTATATTGTTTATATATTGGTGCATTGTCTTACCTTACTAGAAACAAGCGTATTCCTTGATTGTAGTCCGAATAGGAGTGCAATAGATACAGCGATGACAAGTAGTACCAACACAAAGAATTGTTTTTGCTTCATACCTACAGAACGTTAGCCAGTTCTTGTGCACCACACGATTGTGTCCTCTGAATACATGTGATTCAGATCGACTAGAATGGGCGTGTTTACTCTATCTATATATAGATCTATCTTCCAATAATGTCGAATCTGTAGTGGGGACCTATACATATTGCGCGTCCGACGGTGAGTGAAGAATAAGGAGAAAGAAATGATAGAGTCTAAAAAGAGGTATAGAAGGGTTAAGTTAAAAACAAAAGTGTGCTATACGTTAGCTTATATGGCGGCATGTCCAATACAGCTAACAGCTTTGTTGAATTGGTCTAATGTTTGACTTGAAACAATATCTAGGGGTAGGTTGTTCCAATGGAATATTGCTCGTGGGGGGGGAATTGAATGTTTGTAATAATCAGTTGTGGCAGGTTGTGGCAGGGATAAGTTGATAAGTCAGTCGATGAGAATGTCTCGATTTCCTAGTCCTTTGGGGTAAGGTGCTAGTGTAGAGATTCGAGCATCTCTGATTCACTGGAAAGTCGCCCGTGAGCATTTTTGAACCATCTTGCTGACATGCGTTGCAATGAGTGTGGTGTGCGAGTGTGTCTGTGTAGGAAGACCAGACAGAGGAGCAATAATCAAATTGAAGACTCACTAGCATTTTGTAGGCTGTTGCTTTAAGGGGTTCGGGGTGTGTTTTCATATTCCTACGTAGGACGCTTAAGCTACAGTTAGCTTTTTGTGTTACTATATTAATGTGCGTTTCCCAAGTCAAGTCTGTCTACCCCCAAATATCTAGCTGAGGAGGTTGAAGCTAGCTGAGAACCATAAAGAAAATATTATTTATTCTGTACTGTTTTTTTATGACCTAGTAGCATTATATTATATGCCTTTACGTGCTATCAGCCATTTTCTTCTGTATTTCTCTAGTGTGATACAACATTTTTCCGTTTCAGTCTTTGTCTACAGGTAGATTAAATTTAAATATCTGTGGAAACTTTGATAGGACCTTTTCTTCTTTACCTATTCTAAAGCGCGTGCGTGTTTACACGAGAACTATTTCACTTTTACGGAGATTTACGAAAGCATCCTAGCCTTACCGAGTCACTATATTTTTAGTATCATTGCTGGATTCATATCCAATACAGTCACACCAATCCCAAAGGGTAAACTAGCATATGATAATTGTGTATCTGCTAAACAACTGAAACTGTAAGTTCGAAATGTGGTGATTTGCTTACCAAAAAAACAGAGGGACAATAGCACTTTGCCGGTACGTAAAAATTGCTGGAAATTCGAGTGTTCTTCTGTTTCTAAGGCTGCAGCTCGTCGATCTTGTTAAATCGGCCATAAAATGCAAAAACAATGCAATTTTCGAATTTCTCGTAATAATGTTAATTCTAAACTTTTGGTAAAGTCGTGTTTTACCAAAGGTTGTAAACGAAAATTGAAATAGAAAATGTAAACAAGCCCTGCCCTCTTCTTCCATGAATGAAATTCCAAACTGATGACCTTGCGATCTGTCATGTGACCTTATCGTACATTCTTATTGGTTCTTAGAGTTTATGATATGCAGTATGAGATTTGCAAAAGCCGTAGATATTGGATTGATTGCAGCGAGTTGGTCTACTGGGCGATTTCAGTAGTGTTTGATGATGTGAAGGTAGTACAAAACTGCTTGAAGACAAAAGTTATAGTAAGGACAGATTGGTCTGGCGGATAGGTCCAAACAGTCGTTGACTGGCAGAATTTTGCGAGGGAGGTGTGTTTGGGGGTGCTTGAGCAAGACAACAAACAGATTGGAGGCCAAGGGACATTTGTGGATATTGACGAAAGTAAGTTTGGACAAAGAAAATTTCACAGTTAGAAGAGGTGAGCGTGTTTGTGGGGTTTTTTTACTGGGGTGGGGTGGTTTTGTGGGGGATTGAGAGAGACTCGAGATGTTTTTTAAGTTGGTAGAGGACAGAAGTGCTGCAACCTTAATACCCATTATAAAAGATATATCAAACCAGGCACTACAATCCTTTCTGACTGTTGGAAAGCATACTCCACATTGTCAGCAGAAGGTAACGTACGTTTGACAGTTAACCACGCCATTGAGTTTAAAAATAAAGAGACAGATGCATCTACTAACCAAAGAGAGTCAACCTGGAACCCGGTAAAAATCATTACCGCGATCTGGGACACAAACACATCTGTATGACAGTAATTTGGTAAAATACACCTAATGAACTCATTCTTTTCGCGGGCTATACGACTTTGGAACGAACTACCGACTGAGATTAAGGATGCCCCAACTGTACCTGCATTTGCAAATGGCCTAAACAAGTTTTATGCTTTTTAATTGATAATTCAGTTATTTTATGTTTTCATTAAAATCTCATAAGTAAATTATTAGTCTTAAATTGTCAATGTTCAGGACTTGCGCCTGCCTTATGTAGTCAGTATTGACTTTTGGCAGTATAAAGTTGAAGTTGAAGTTGAAATACTGACTGCATCAGGTAAAAGTACCTGAAGGAAACTGAAGACAAGTTTGTCGCCTTCCTATCTCTGATCAAGCGGGTTTACACCTGTAAGAAGCGGCCTAAAACAAATTACAGTCCCTGCCATTTCATCCCTAGACACAAGTGCCGATCTTTTCGATGATTAATGGTAAAGTTCTGTTTGCTCTGTTGGTTCATGTTGAGTTTTATTTGGCATACTTCCATTTTCTCTATTGTTTTACGTTTGATTTTATCGTATATTGGGGGCTACCGCCCCGAACCCCCGTTTTAAAATTTGAGAGAAATTATGGCGAATGTAATTTTTGTACTTGGTAACAGGCGCGCACCTGCTTCGTCCGAGACGCATGCGCAGAAGCGGTAAACATACACGTAACAGTTAAGTGCAATCTAGCCCCTAACTCTATCTGTGTCATACAACTCGTCACTCAATTCTGAAATTAATATTTTCTATGAACTTTTAAATCTGTTGTGGTATTTTCAAAGGAAAATGTTTGCATACAAGGCTAAAGAAATAGTAGTATGTTTATTGTCATAGATAAGTCGTGTGAAACACCTGCATGAATCGCGAAGTTTCACAAGAGACCTATGGATGAATGCGAATGTATGCAAAACAACAGAGTTATTTGAGGTCACCGAATCAATCGGAAATCCCCGGTTGTTGTTGTTGTTGTTTGCAGTGATTCTGTAAAATGGTTCCGTATTTTTTGTTCTTTGCTTAATTCGCACATGTTTATAAATTTTATACCATAAGCATGTAAAATTCGTTGAAATAATATCAACTTTTAAACGCTGAAACAAGACCAGCCTGAATTAACTAAGGACTACTCCCATTTGAGGGACCAATTTCTATACCAATCAAAAACGTATCTATACAGGTCATGAATTTTTGTCCTGGGCGATAACTATTATAAAAGAAGCAGATATGGTGACTTTCTCTGCATCCTCTTTGTGGTTACACATCAAATGAATCTGTTCTTTATTACACAGTTAATGTCACACATATTGAAACAATTGCCTTAAAATGAATCGTTTCATTAGGCACTCATTGACCAAAAGTATGACGAGAAAGAATTTAACTTTGAGCTAAGACGGCAATCATCTCTTGAAAACATACGCCGGTTATTCTGCATAATGTACTCGCACATTTTCAAGGAAATGATCAGTTCCTGTCTAAATGGAACTGTCCATGATATGAGCTTGAGTGTGCAGCTATTTTACATTTTCATAACTCTACAATGTTTGAACTTTATTATGCACCATACTGATTGAGATTATCTTCAAAATTGCAAAAGCAGTCACATAACAAAAGAACATAATTCAAAATATAAAAAATGGTTCTACCGGTGCACATTTACGCTTATCTCCCCTTGATAGCTGATCCTCGAAATGGGGTCAACTTTGCATAATTTACGCACAGAACACTGCAGAACTTGTTCTGACAACTACCGCAATTGCCGCATATTTTTAAAAATGTACTTTAAATAAAAATAATTCGCCACTTTTGTGAAATTAGTGTACAAGTTATGGCTGACATCTATCTAAACAAGGCGTGTTTTGATGGACTCTAGACATACAGATACTCTGGTCGAAGTTATCAAGCTTGTAAAATGAATATTGTCCTTCAATACCACTTAACATCGTCGGAACCCACGGCAAATGTTCCGTTATCACCATACAGATATATACAGTGAATTACTTAGCCAAAAAACGTCGTTCAGCCAATGATATGATTACAATTTTGAAATAAACAACCGGCCTCGCAAGTTAGTATGGTCATCGTGACTTTGACACATAGTTTTTTCGACTTCCATTGAAGAGTATTGTCAATCTAACGCGCATTTTCATTGGACCACTGATTGCTATAAATAATCATGAAAACGAATGTTTACCAGCCTGATGTCCCACGTCTACCACGATGCAAAGCGGTATGAGTGAATGTGGGTTCCGACAATGACAACTCCGATGAACAGAAAGAGTGTAGACCGGCATCTCGAGTCTAAATGCTGACCAACGTAATAAAGGCAACCATCAAAACATGATTGGATCATGCATGAAATTTGTTGTTACAATGGTTTATAGATGGCTCTGTAATACAACCATATCGTGTTACATTAACTAGCAACCAAAACTAAATCTAAGTGGTTCGCGTACAACTACATAGTTACTAATGTAATACGTCAATAGTACTGATCCGAAGGAGCCGGCAACAAGCAGGAACTGACTGATCACGACATAGATACTACTTTGCCTTAGCCTGATTAATTCAGAATACGAAATATGAAACATTTATAATCTGCAGACATCGAATCAAGTTACAAACCTTCAGCGTTTTAAATTTATTGCTTCACAAACAACCCATGACAATTTTTACAGGAGTGTGGATATGCATAAAAAGCAGGACAAAACATGTGTGCACCTTAAGTATATCACTAACAAGGTCTTGAGGTTATAAAACCTGAGCTTGAGTCTCAGAACGTCCTCAAGCATCTGATTGGTCAGGTCTTTGTTCAAATTTAAAATCTATCCAGACATGCCTGGGTTGGTCTCATTCAATCTCAAAGTTCTTCAACCTTAGGCAAGAGCTAGAAACTAGATCAGCGCCGGACTTACTAAAGTTTAATGAACTGTTTTATAGTAAGAAAGGCACGGCTTCTTAGTGCAAAAGAAATTATTCAATGGCAAATTTACAACGACCGAGGCGTCGGTTCCAGGTACGGGAGGCCGCGACATAGCAAAGTCGCTAACAGTGGTACTGGTATAGCTGACTTGCGAAGGCGCAAGCAAATATAAGGGTAGTTCCACAACTGCTTAGCATGTCAGGATACTGTAACTTGATCATGCCAGGTGTTCACGGCATGTTATAAACAGTGAAGGCAGCACTATATCCGCTTCAAGTGGACACCGTCTGCAGATAACTAAAATACTGCTGGTTGGACGAAAAACCCTATAAACATGTATAGCAGGTGTCGTTATTATATAGAATAATGTAGTTCTGAGCCTTGCTTAGATAACAAAAACATGTGTTTAAATAACAGAAACAAAAGAAAGGAACACGAGAGAATAGCATCACATTGTTTGTTCATTGCAGTCATTTATATAGATCAAATACATATATAGATCAAATACGTGTATTTTGCCGTTTGGAACATTGTACTTACTAATGAAAGGATGTAAAGGGGCACCTGGAATAATACACTCTCCAAAATTATAATTTCATTGTTTTACAATCCATCTTTTATATAAATATTGTCTCTAGCGTAATACGCGCGTATGTGCTTTAACTTTTTGTATCCATGGTTACCAAGATATGACGTGAGCACTTTTTCTTCCACAGTATTGTCTGTCACTTCAACCGACATCGTGGTGATGTCAATTGTGTGCATTGGAACTGTTGTGAGCACCTTTAACTCGTCTCCTTCGATATCGAGGCTAAAATAATCCACCTTGGTTCTACCCAGGGCCAGAAGAATTGACGTCAGAGGGAAACACTGCACTAGGAGAGATTCTGCGGTCTTATCTCCGTTTTTGGCGAGGAATTCGGTTAATTTCTGTCCTTCCAGAATCTCGTACCCACTAAATGTTATCTGTAGTGGTAGAAATATAGCAAATACAACTAATAAACAAGTACTGAGAATGTATGGTAATTTAATTAAAATTCAAGTTCATCGTTATGACAAAGATATGAACATTTTATCGAAAGTTATTGTTACTGGTTTAGAAAGACTGCAATGTCTGGGTAAAACTCCCACCACACCACATGTCAGTTGGATAACGGTTACATCCATATACAAGGTATGAGCCGTTACTGGAATTCAAGCCCGTGTGACGAGGGACTCTTATATCTCGTTCATAGATGCTGTCAAAGGGGTAAGGAGACATTAACAATATGTCTGTTACTCTAATTCTGACATGTACCTTACCTCGAGGTGGTGTAATGCTACGATCTGTTTTAATTCAACTTGATAAGAACGAATTGGCCATTATTATTATTGCAGAAAGTTAGTTTTATTAGGTATTGCTGCTGGATTTTATGCCAGATTTGTTTTACCTTTGAATGCAATTGTTATTTTTTATTGCTTATAAATAATTGCAGCATGAGATCGGCTACGGTCCACTTACCATATTTAGGTAGGGTTTGTATTTTAGTGGCAGAAAGTTTGTTCCTTGCTGTACACCAAAGCAGGACTTGTCTGCAATCGCACGGATTTGTTTTCCCTTATTAAAAGTGTACAACAGCTCAAAGGAGAAGCAGCACTTACCATGTTCGGGTACGGCTTGTTAGACAGACAGGCATTGATGCTGAAGGTCTTCCTGTGCTTGGTCCTCAGCTCGGCGTAAGATTCGGGGTTTGCCTCAATCAGCAAGCCTTCCCACTTGCGGGCCGTCTCGAAGAAGAATGTGTTCGACAGATGTTCTCCTGTCAGGGCTCCACACTCGACAAAAAAGCCACCTTCCTGAAGATATAAAACACGAATGTTTAACTAACAAAGCGTATTGTGTTAAGTCATACTTCCTTCTCTAATCCTTGCGTAATATTCAATCGTATATATGATAGAAAGCCTTTATACACTCTATCGGATTCTCAATCATTGTGTTATAACTAGGGATGTAAATCGAATCTCAAAATGATATTCGAATATTCGTTACGTGTATTCGAATCATATTCGAATATTCGGAACGAATTTATATCATAGTGACACATAAGACGCTAATTTTTTATTACGTTCACTGTGTTTATTCATTGTAAAATGTTTACTTCTTGCCATTATTTACATTGCTAGCCTTACTTATTGCAGAAGCGGTGGAAGATTTATAATTTTAGCATAGCATTTAATTTTAAAACGACGGTTTCTTCTTTTTGAAATACAAACGGCAATATTATCAATCCGCCATTATCCTGTTTATAGTGAAGGACCAGACGGGGTGTTCTTTTACTCGGTCAGCGGTAATTTGCAAGAGAATGCTGTCAATGAAGAATGCCAGTAAATGCGTAAACAATGTCAATGTTACTTAACAATTATTATTATTATTATTATTATTATTATTATTATTATTATTATTATTATTATTATTATTATTATTATTATTGTTATTATTATTATTAACATTGAAACTCTTACAAAAACTCTACAGTAACCAATCAATGTTAAGATGACCTGCAAAGTCCCGTATAATATAGACGCCATTAATTAGTCACTTTAAACTTGGGTGTCTTTTTGTTACGTGTTATACTTCGTGCAATATTCTTTACAATTTAAATACATTTTGTTTACTTAATTACTTATTTGTATTAACGGATGACGTATTAAAAGAGCTACTTAAGCTCCTTATAATGCTAACAAATTGATTTAATTAGACCATAACATAATTTTATTCGATGAAATTGTACAGCACATGCAAGAAACTCACACTTTTAATATTTTACTCTATTAACCGCAAACAATGTATAAACACAAACAGTCAGTTATGTTTTGTGAACTAATCTTATTAAATACATTAATGATTAAAGGAGGCATTTTCGAAAATGAAGTGTACAGCCAATTAAAGGTCTTGATTGGTTGGGGTCAGATTGATGTTTAATTGTGATTGGCTGATATCGCTAAGGGCGTCAATCCGAAGCTATAACATGTCAATTAGGGGCATTTCGTTACCAATACACAAGTGACGAACCTGCTCGCCATATGCCTATGGGTGAACGTGTATACATACATATACTTTATTGGCATAATGCATATACAATCAATACATAAAGCCAAATATTAAAACATATAAACAATTGTGATCAGTAGTGCAATTACACGTTTGTTTTTCGGGAAGAACAATATTATTGTTAATTACGGATTTTGAAAGCTAATATAATATATTTTTCAATATTTCTAATAGTGTTTCTATTTTGTGAAGACATGAGGCTGATATATTTCTGTTTTGTCGGAAAATTGCAAAAATATGATTTAAAAAGCTGTTGTCTTATTTCTCGATATTTGGGACATATTAAAAGAAAATGATAACAATCCTCAACAAATATTCATGTTATATTGTGTGCATATTCGCATGTCTCTTCTTGTGTTTGTATATCTACCTGTTTCGATATTTAAATTAAAGGAATACAGCCTAAATTTGGATATAGCTGTCTGGTATCTAGGTTCAATATTGTGCTTTAGGTACATTTCTATTTCAAATTCATGTTTTATATAGACAATAGAAAGATAATCTAGATGAATTATTTATGTTTGAGTACCAGCTTTGTCTATAGATATCTTTTATTCGTTGTTCGGCTTGTAAATATTGAACTTTTGTTTGCTATTTGCAGCATCCAAATATTCATTAATCCGATTTTTTGCAATAGGGTTCTAATTTGATATGCCCAGTTTAAATTTCCCTATGTTATGTTGTTATTTGCGCCATCTGCCATCATATTATAGATAGATTTTACTAACGAATTACCAGAGTTAACTATTTTTACCCAATATTTAATGATATTAATTTCTCTAATTATTTTCATTGGAAGTCGGCCTAGTTCTCCATATAGACCGTCTATGTTAGTAGATTGTTTTACCCCTAGGGTTTTTCTAAGAAACTTACAGTGGATTAATTCGATTGCTTCTGCCTCGTGATACCCCCAGATTGCAGAATTATAGCTGAGTATATTTCCAACTAGAGAATCAAATATTTTACATTTAGTGTATGCTGTTAATGACAACTGATTAATTGCAAATCGGCAAATGATATCAAATATATATTTTCATTATTTATAGCAAAAGTGTCTTGTGAATTAATATGGATGTTGCTTAAAATATCATTAGTGAACATTATGTAGAGCAGACTTGAGCATGCGTCCCCTTGTTTTAGACCGCTGTATGAAAGGCGAGGGTAAACAAAACCATTTGATGACGACAATTACTGTGATTGGCTAGTGTCAAGATAACCTGACTGTTGATAAACTGATGAAGTACCAACCAATACATATATAAAGAATGCTTTAAATTGTAAATTGTGAGTTTTAAGTGTGTTAAGTAAACCTATGACGAACAATTAAAAAGTCTGTAGATTTATAATTTTGTTATCCGGAACGAACGAAGCAAAACAGAGTACAGAAAATCGCGGAGACAAAAAGTAACAGATGTCGCGGTATTGTATAGGAATAAAATAACAAGTATGAAGTAGAATGACAAAATCAGAAAGTGATTGCAATTAAAGTTTGTTTGACAGAGATCTAGTTGTGCTTTCCAAAAATAAAAGAAGTTCTGGTGGACTTTTGTCAATAAGTATAACCTTATATAATGTATTTATTACACACTATCCCGACCGAAGCTGGGTAGGGTCAATGCAAAGGGTCAATGTTACGTAATTGCTGTAGCTAATTGCCGCAGCATTGAACTGACATGTGTGTTTATTGAACTTTGGCTACTGTTTCCACAGCTGTATGGTGATGTGACTGGGTCTAAGTGGGAGAGGGGGCGGAGAAGAGGCTGTGCGCGGTAAGATGATTTCATGCTGTTAACCAGATGGCAATTTGTTATCAGGAGACATGGCCCACCCCCTACACTTACAGCCAGTGTCTTAAGTCGTTGGGAGACAGAACGATCAACTAAAGAAATGTCTTTTCAATTTTCCTTCAAACTTAACAAACGTGAAATAAAAAAGATAAATTATTCGAATCCCCAAATCTCTATTCGAATAGCGACATGATATTCGAATATTCGAATATTCGTTAACATCCCTAGTTATAACTCACAGTAGAGACAGCACTAGTTATGATGTACACCGACTCCTTATAACTCACAGTGGTGACAGCACTAGATATGATGTACACCGACTCCTTATAACTCACATTAAAGACAGCACCAGATATGATGTACACCGACTCCTTATAACTCACAGTGGTGACAGCACTAGATATGATGTACACCGACTCCTTATAACTAACAGTAGAGACAGCACCAGATATGATGTACACCGACTCCTTATAACTCACAGTGGTGACAGCACCAGATATGATGTACACCGACTCCTTATAACTCACAGTGGTGACAGCACTAGATATGATGTACACCGACTCCTTATAACTAACAGTAGAGACAGCACCAGATATGATGTACACCGACTCCTTATAACTCACAGTGGAGACAGCACTAGTTATGATGTACACCGACTCCTTATAACTAACAGTAGAGACAGCACCAGATATGATGTACACCGACTCCTTATAACTCACAGTAGAGACAGCACCAGATATGATGTACACCGACTCCTTATAACTCACAGTGGAGACAGCACTAGTTATGATGTACACCGACTCCTTACAACTAACAGTGGAGACAGCACAAGTTATGATGTACACCGACTCCTTATAACTGACAGTGGAGACAGCACTAGTTATGATGTACACCGACTCCTTACAACTAACAGTGGAGACAGCACAAGTTATGATGTACACCGACTCCTTATAACTCACAGTGGAGACAGCACTAGTTATGATGTACACCGACTCCTTATAACTGACAGTGAAGACAGCAACAGATATGATGTACACCGACTCCTTATAACTGACAGTGAAGACAGCAACAGATATGATGTACACCGACTCCTTATAACTCACAGTAGAGACAGAACTAGATATGATGTACACCGACTCCTTATAACTGACAGTAGAGACAGCACCAGATATGATGTACACGGACTCCTTATAACTGACAGTAGAGACAGCACCAGATATGATGTACACCGAGTCCTTATAACTCACAGTAGAGACAGCACCAGATATGATGTACACCGACTCCTTATAACTGACAATGAAGACAGCAACAGATATGATGTACACCGACTCCTTATAACTCACAGTAGAGACAGAACTAGATATGATGTACACCGACTCCTTATAACTCACAGTGGTGACAGCACTAGATACGATGTACACCGACTCCTTATAACTAACAGTGGAGACAGCACTAGTTATGATGTACACCGAGTCCTTATAACTCACAGTAGAGACAGCACCAGATATGATGTACACCGACTCCTTATAACTCACAGTGGTGACAGCACTAGATATGATGTACACCGACCCCTTATAACTAACAGTAGAGACATCACCAGATATGATGTACACCGAATCCTTATAACTCACAGTGGAGACAGCACTAGTTATGATGTACACCGACTCCTTAAACTAACAGTGGAGACAGCACTAGTTATGATGTACACCGACTCCTTATAACTGACAGTGAAGACAGCAACAGATATGATGTACACCGACTCCTTATAACTCACAGTAGAGACAGCACTAGATATGATGTACACCGACTCCTTATAACTCACAGTAGAGACAGCACTAGTTATGATGTACACCGACTCCTTATAACTCACAGTAGAGACAGCACTAGATATGGTGTACACCGACTCCTTATAACTCACAGTAGAGACAGCACCAGTTATGATGTACACCGACTCCTTATAACTCACAGTGGTGACAGCACTAGATATGATGTACACCGACTTCTTATAACTAACAGTGGAGACAGCACTATTTATGATGTACACCGAGTCCTTATAACTCACAGTAGAGACAACACCAGATATGATGTACACCGATTTCTTATAACTTACAGTGGAGACAGCACTAGTTATGATGTACACCGAGTCCATATAACTCACAGTAGAGACAGCACCAGATATGATGTACACCGACTCCTTATAACTAACAGTGGAGACAGTACTAGTTATGATGTACACCGAGTCCTTATAACTTACAGTGGAGACAGCACAAGTTATGATGTACACCGACTCCTTATAACTGACAGTGGAGACAGCACTAGTTATGATGTACACCGACTCCTTACAACTAACAGTGGAGACAGCACAAGTTATGATGTACACCGACTCCTTATAACTGACAGTGAAGACAGCAACAGATATGATGTACACCGACTCCTTATAACTGACAGTGAAGACAGCAACAGATATGATGTACACCGACTCCTTATAACTGACAGTGAAGACAGCAACAGATATGATGTACACCGACTCCTTATAACTCACAGTAGAGACAGAACTAGATATGATGTACACCGACTCCTTATAACTGACAGTAGAGACAGCACCAGATATGATGTACACCGACTCCTTATAACTGACAGTAGAGACAGCACCAGATATGATGTACACCGAGTCCTTATAACTCACAGTAGAGACAGCACCAGATATGATGTACACCGACTCCTTATAACTGACAGTGAAGACAGCAACAGATATGATGTACACCGACTCCTTATAACTCACAGTAGAGACAGAACTAGATATGATGTACACCGACTCCTTATAACTCACAGTGGTGACAGCACTAGATACGATGTACACCGACTCCTTATAACTAACAGTGGAGACAGCACTAGTTATGATGTACACCGAGTCCTTATAACTCACAGTAGAGACAGCACCAGATATGATGTACACGGACTCCTTATAACTCACAGTGGTGACAGCACTAGATATGATGTACACCGACTCCTTATAACTAACAGTAGAGACATCACCAGATATGATATACACCGAATCCTTATAACTCACAGTGGAGACAGCACTAGTTATGATGTACACCGACTCCTTACAACTAACAGTGGAGACAGCACTAGTTATGATGTACACCGACTCCTTATAACTGACAGTGAAGACAGCAACAGATATGATGTACACCGACTCCTTATAACTCACAGTAGAGACAGCACTAGATATGATGTACACCGACTCCTTATAACTCACAGTAGAGACAGCACTAGTTATGATGTACACCGACTCCTTATAACTCACAGTAGAGACAGCACTAGATATGGTGTACACCGACTCCTTATAACTCACAGTAGAGACAGCACTAGTTATGATGTACACCGACTCCTTATAACTCACAGTGGTGACAGCACTAGATATGATGTACACCGACTCCTTATAACTAACAGTGGAGACAGCACTATTTATGATGTACACCGAGTCCTTATAACTCACAGTAGAGACAGCACCAGATATGATGTACACCGATTTCTTATAACTTACAGTGGAGACAGCACTAGTTATGATGTACACCGAGTCCATATAACTCACAGTAGAGACAGCACCAGATATGATGTACACCGACTCCTTATAACTAACAGTGGAGACAGTACTAGTTATGATGTACACCGAGTCCTTATAACTAACAGTGGAGACAGCACAAGTTATGATGTACACCGACTCCTTATAACTGACAGTGGAGACAGCACCAGATATGATGTACACCGACTCCTTATAACTCACAGTGGAGACAGCACTAGTTATGATGTACACCGACTCCTTACAACTAACAGTGGAGACAGCACAAGTTATGATGTACACCGACTCCTTATAACTGACAGTGAAGACAGCAACAGATATGATGTACACCGAATCCTTATAACTGACAGTGAAGACAGCAACAGATATGATGTACACCGACTCCTTATAACTGACAGTGAAGACAGCAACAGATATGATGTACACCGACTCCTTATAACTCACAGTAGAGACAGAACTAGATATGATGTACACCGACTCCTTATAACTGACAGTAGAGACAGCACCAGATATGATGTACACCGACTCCTTATAACTGACAGTAGAGACAGCACCAGATATGATGTACACCGAGTCCTTATAACTCACAGTAGAGACAGCACCAGATATGATGTACACCGACTCCTTATAACTGACAGTGAAGACAGCAACAGATATGATGTACACCGACTCCTTATAACTCACAGTAGAGACAGAACTAGATATGATGTACACCGACTCCTTATAACTCACAGTGGTGACAGCACTAGATACGATGTACACCGACTCCTTATAACTAACAGTGGAGACAGCACTAGTTATGATGTACACCGAGTCCTTATAACTCACAGTAGAGACAGCACCAGATATGATGTACACCGACTCCTTATAACTCACAGTGGTGACAGCACTAGATATGATGTACACCGACTCCTTATAACTAACAGTAGAGACATCACCAGATATGATGTACACCGAATCCTTATAACTCACAGTGGAGACAGCACTAGTTATGATGTACACCGGCTCCTTACAACTAACAGTGGAGACAGCACTAGTTATGATGTACACCGACTCCTTATAACTGACAGTGAAGACAGCAACAGATATGATGTACACCGACTCCTTATAACTCACAGTAGAGACAGCACTAGATATGATGTACACCGACTCCTTATAACTAACAGTAGAGACAGCACTAGGTATGATGTACACCGACTCCTTATAACTCACAGTAGAGACAGCACTAGATATGGTGTACACCGACTCCTTATAACTCACAGTAGAGACAGCACTAGTTATGATGTACACCGACTCCTTATAACTCACAGTGGTGACAGCACTAGATATGATGTACACCGACTCCTTATAACTAACAGTGGAGACAGCACTATTTATGATGTACACCGAGTCCTTATAACTCACAGTAGAGACAGCACCAGATATGATGTACACCGATTTCTTATAACTTACAGTGGTGACAGCACTAGTTATGATGTACACCGAGTCCATATAACTCACAGTAGAGACAGCACCAGATATGATGTACACCGACTCCTTATAACTAACGGTGGAGACAGTACTAGTTATGATGTACACCGAGTCCTTATAACTAACAGTGGAGACAGCACCAGATACGATGTACACCGAGTCCTTATAACTAACAGTGGAGACAGCACCAGATATGATGTACACCGACTCCTTACAACTCACAGTAGAGGCAGCACTAGTTATGATGTACACCGACTCATTAACACTAACAGTAGAGACAGCACCAGATATGATGTACACCGAATCCTTATAACTCACAGTGGAGACAGCACTAGTTATGATGTACACCGACTCCATACGACTTACAGTGGAGACAGCACTACTTATGATGTACACCGACTCCTTATACCTCACAGTAGAGATAGCACCAACTATGATGTACACCGATTCCTTACAACTTACATTGAAGACAGCACTAGTTATGATGTACACAGACGCCTTATTACTCACAGTGGAGACAGCACTAGGCCTTCTCTTCTACCATTGAGGTCCTTCTCTTTTACCATTGAGGTCTTAATCTTGTACCATTGAGGTCCTTCTCTTCTACCAATGAGGTCTTACTCTTGTACCATTGAGGTCTTAATCTTCTACCATTGAGGTCCGCCTCTTCTACCATTGAGGTCTTAATCTTCAACCATTGGAGTCCTTCTCTTCTACTATTAAGGTCCTTCTCTTCTACCATTGAGGTCTTACTCTTCTACTATTGAGGTCTTAATCTTATACCACTGAGGTCCTTCTCTTCTACCATTGAGGTCTTAATCTTCTACCATTGAGGTATTACTCTTCTACCATTGAGGTCTTAATCTTCTACCATTGAGGTCCTTCTCTTCTACCTTTGAGGTCTTTATCTTCTACCATTGAGGTCCTCCTCTGCTACCATTGAGGTCCTAATCTTCTACCATTAAGGTCCTCCTCTTCTTCTATTGAGGTCCTTCTCTTCTACCATTGAGGTCTATTCTACCATATTGAGGTCTTAATCTTCTACCATTGAGGTCCTCCTCTTCTACCATTGAGGTCCTACTCTTCTACCATTGAGGTCCTTCTCTTCCATCATTGAGATCTCTTCTACCATTGAGGTCCTTCTCTTCTACCACTGAGGTCTTAATCTTCTACCATTGAGGTCCTTCTCTTCTACCATTGAGGTCCTTCTCTTCTACCATTGAGGTCCTTCTCTTCTACTATTGAGGTCCTTCTCTTCTACCATTGAAGTCCTACTCTTCTACCATTGAGGTCTTAATCTTCTACCATTGAGGTCGTCCTCTTCTACCATTGAGGTCCTTCTCTTCTACCAATGAGGTCCTTCTCTTCTACCATTGAGGTCATTCTCTTCTACCATTGAGGTTTTTCTCTTCTACCATTGAGGTCCTACTCTTCTACCATTGAGGTCCTCCTCTTCTACCATTGAGGTCTTACTCTTCTACTATTGAGGTCCTACTCTTCTACCATTGAGGTCCTCCTCTTCTACCATTGAGGTCCTTCTCTTCTACCATTGTGGCCCTTCTCTTCTACCATTGAGGTCTTAATCTTCTACCATTGAGGTCTTAATCTTCCACCATTGAGGTCCTCCTTTTCTACCATTGGGGTCCTTCTTTTCTACCATTGAGGTCCTTCTCTTCTACTATTGAGGTCCTTCTCTTCTACCATTGAGGTCCTTCTCTTCTACCATTGAGGTCCTCCTCTTCTACCATTGAGGTCTTAATCTTCTACCATTGAGGTCCTTCTCTTCTACTATTGAGGTCTTACTCTTCTACCATTGAGGTCCTTCTCTTCTACCACTGAGGTCTTAAACTTCTACCATTGAGGTCCTCCTCTTCTACCATTGAGGTCCTTCTCTTCTACTATTGAGGTCCTTTTCTTCTACCATTGAGGTCCTTCTCTTCTATCATTGAGGTCTTAATCTTCCACCATTGAGGTCCTCCTCTTCTACCATTGGGGTCTTAATCTTCTACCATTGAGGTCCTTCTCTTCTACCATTGAGGTCTTACTCTTCTACCATTGAGGTCCTCCTCTTCTACCATTGAGGTCCTCCTCTTCTACTATTGAGGTCCTTCTCTTCTACCATTGAGGTCCTTCTCTTCTACTATTGAGGTCCTTCTCTTCTACCATTGAGGTCCTCCTCTTCTACCATTGAGGTCCTCCTCTTCTACCATTGAGGTCTTAATCTTCTACCATTGAGGTCCTTCTCTTCTACCATTGAGGTCTTACTCTTCTACCATTGAGGTCCTTCTCTTCTACCACTGAGGTCTTAAACTTCTACCATTGAGGTCCTCCTCTTCTACCATTGAGGTCCTTCTCTTCTACCATTGAGGTCCTTCTCTTCTACCATTGAGGTCATTCTCTTCTACCATTGAGGTCTTAATCTTCTACCATTGAGGTCTTACTCTTCTACCATTGAGGCTCTTCTCTTCTACCATTGAGATCCTTCTCTTCTACCGAGGTCTTAATCTTCTACCATTACGGTCCTCCTCTTCTACCATTGAGGTTTTAATCTTCTACCATTGAGGTCTTAATCTTCTACCATTGAGGTCCTCCTCTTCTACTATTGAGGTCCTTCTCTTCTACTATTGAGGTCCTTCTCTTCTACCTTTGAGGTCTTAATCTTCTACCATTGAGGTCCTCCTCTTCTACCATTGAGGTCTTAATCTTCTACCTTTAAGGTCCTTCTCTTCTACCATTGAGGTCTATTCTACCATTAAGGTCTTAATCTTCTACCATTGAGGTCCTCCTCTTCTACCATTGAGGTCTTAATCTTCTACCATTGAGGTCTTAATCTTCTACCAATGAGGTCCTTCTCTTCTACCATTGAGGTCCTACTCTTCTACCATTGAGGTCTTACTCTTCTACCATTGAGGCTTTTCTCCTCTACCATTGAGGTCCTGTTCTTCTACCATTGAGGTCCTTTTCTTCTACCATTGAGGTCATACTCTTCGACCATTGAGGTCATACTATTCTACCATTGAGGTTCTTTTCTTCTACCCTTGAGGTCTTACTTTACTACCCTTGAGGTCTTACTCTCCTACCCTTGAGGTCTTACTCTACTACCCTTTAGGTCTTACTCTACTTCCCTTCAGGTCTTAATCTACTACCCTTCAGGTCTTACTCTACTACCCTTGAGTCACCACAGGCATAAATTGTGAGTGATTATGTCACCCCTGGCAAACTTTGGTTAAGAGATTGTGTCAGTTTTTTCCAGCAAAATGTAGGCAAGCGAATTCAAAATTGTTTTCAAACAACAAGCAAAAGCAAACAGAAAGATACCTAACATTCGTACAGATAAATGGGTAAAGGTAGTCAATTCCGAAGCTGACATAAGAAAAATGACCCCATTTTACATTTTAGTAATCACTTAAAAGTACTTATGAACGTCTGACTTGACTTTTCAGCTTAAGGATGCGTTGTCTGCCAGAAGCCATTTAGGGCGTATATATGGATATATAAGCAATATATAGGATGCACTGACTGTCACTCACAAGTTGCATGTATACCACGATATTGCAGAGTACCATAAAAACAGTCTTCAAGCACATTTTCTATTTTCAACAGTCGTGTTTTGACAATGTTGGAAGTAAAAGCCTGATCCTTTATTTACTTAAAATGTCATCAAAAATAATTGTAACACTATATTTAGGGAAAGGTTTATATTTCTGCATATAACACAATTTATAACTTATTTATTATACCACCTTTATAATGTAGCATTAAAAATAGGACATGCATTTCACTTATCAATGAATGCACCTGTGAAGGCATTACACTTACCATTGAATGCATCTGTGACGTGTAGTTCATTGACCATTCAATGCAACTGTGGCATGTATTTCATTTACCAATGAATGCAACTGTGACGTGTATTTCATTTACCAATGAATGCAACTGTGACGTGTATTTCATTGACCATTTAATGCAAATGCGACGTATATTTCATTTACCAATGAATGCAACTGTGACGTGTATGTCATTTACCATTGGATGCAACTGTGACGTGTATGTCATTGACCATTTAATGCAACTGTGACGTGTATGTCATTTACCATTGGATGCAACCGTGACGAGTATGTCATTTACCATTGAATGCAACTGTGACGTGTATATCATTTACCATTTAATGCAAATGTGACGTGTATGTCATTTACCATTGGATGCAACCGTGACGTGTATGTCATTTACCATTTAATGCAACCGTGACGTGTATGTCATTTACCATTGAATGCAACCGTGACGTGTATGTCATTTACCATTTAATGCAACTGTGACGTGTATGTCATTTACCATTGGATGCAACCGTGACGTGTATGTCATTTACCATTGAATGCAACTGTGACGTGTATGTAATTTACCTTTGAATGCAACCGTGACGTGTATGTCATTTACCATTGAATGCAACTGTGACGTGTATGTCATTTACCATTGAATGCAACTGTGACGTGTATGTCATTTACCATTGGATGCAACTGTGACGTGTATGTCATTTACCATTTAATGCAAATTTGACGTATATTTCATTTACCAATGAATGCAACTGTGACGTGTATGTCATTTACCATTGGATGCAACTGTGACGTGTATGTCATTTACCATTTAATGCAAATGTGACGTATATTTCATTTACCAATGAATGCAACTGTGACGTGTATGTCATTTACCAATGAATGCAACTGTGACGTGTATGTCATTTACCATTGGATGCAACTGTGACGTGTATGTCATTTACCATTGAATGCAAATGTGACGTATATTTCATTTACCAATGAATGCAACTGTGACGTGTATGTCATTTACCATTTAATGCAAATGTGACGTATATTTCATTTACCAATGAATGCAACTGTGACGTGTATGTCATTTACCATTGGATGCAACTGTGACGTGTATGTCATTTACCATTTAATGCAAATGTGACGTATATTTCATTTACCAATGAATGCAACTGTGACGTGTATGTCATTTACCATTGGATGCAACTGTGACGTGTATGTCATTTACCATTTAATGCAAATGTGACGTATATTTCATTTACCAATGAATGCAACTGTGACGTGTATGTCATTTACCATTGGATGCAACTGTGACGTGTATGTCATTTACCATTTAATGCAAATGTGACGTATATTTCATTTACCAATGGATGCAACTGTGACGTGTATGTCATTTACCATTGGATGCAACTGTGACGTGTATGTCATTTACCATTGGATGCAACTGTGACGTATATTTCATTTACCAATGAATGCAACTGTGACGTGTATGTCATTTACCATTGGATGCAACTGTGACGTGTATGTCATTTACCATTTAATGCAAATGTGACGTATATTTCATTTACCAATGAATGCAACTGTGACGTGTATGTCATTTACCATTGGATGCAACTGTGACGTGTATGTCATTTACCATTTAATGCAAATGTGACGTATATTTCATTTACCAATGAATGCAACTGTGACGTGTATGTCATTTACCATTGGATGCAACTGTGACGTGTATGTCATTTACCATTGAATGCAACTGTGACGTGTATGTCATTTACCATTTAATGCAACTGTGACGTGTATGTCATTTACCATTTAATGCAAATGTGACGTGTATGTCATTTACCATTGGATGCAACTGTGACGTGTATTTCATTGACCATTTAATGCAAATGTGACGTGTATGTCATTTACCATTGAATGCAACTGTGACGTGTATGTCATTTACCATTGGATGCAACTGTGACGTATATTTCATTTACCAATGAATGCAACTGTGACGTGTATGTCATTTACCATTGGATGCAAATGTGACGTGTATGTCATTTACCATTGAATGCAACTGTGACGTGTATATCATTTACCATTGGATGCAACTGTGACGTATATTTCATTTACCAATGAATGCAACTGTGACGTGTATGTCATTTACCTTTTTAGTTCACCTACCTACCATTTATTGCTTCTGTGGCATGTATTTCACGTACCGTTTATTGCTACTGAGCAGTTTAACACATACCATTGAATGCAACTCTGACATGTATATCACTTACCATTGAATGCAACTGTGAGTCAATATACTTTGATTGACCTTGCGACTTGTCTTCCACCCCTGGTTCGGTCAGATTATATTCCAGGTCCGAGGGAGGGTCAATGTAATAATCCCTGATCAGCTGAATCAATCTCGGATCTTCTTGGTCAACCCTCGCCTCATTCAGCTCTTGCATAGCAGCTCTATAGTCAAACGATATGTCGCGGGATCGGTATGGCTTGGCAGCATATCGCTTCCAGTACTCCGAGTTTTGGCTTACATGTTGCTGCAATGTGGGATTGCGAAAAGTTAATCATGGATATGTTAATTTAGTAATTATAAGTACTTCTAACATATTAAATTGTTTCTCCGTCCATATCTAACTCGAACTTGTCGAACAAAGATTAACGCTTTTAACAATCTTATTAAAATGAATTTACGTGCGACATATACCATTTATTATGTATGTGTTGTCTGAGGTTCCGTGTGATCTGGATCCAGCACTGCAATACCCGTCCTTACTAAAAGACCTATTTCACTCGATATCCAACCAGAGATTAGATATCATCTCTTGAAACTTAATACCTTTAGGCACACAGGTTTCTGCAAGTACTTGATGGTTAGTATTAAATGTCAACCATGTTCAACAGATAGCCTTCACTCCTTTGACCGCTCAGCCTCTCATACCTTGGTTTCTTGTCACGGTCGGGCCGAAGACCAAACCCTACTATCGTTTGCACGTGTTTCCGTCTCAAGCATGGACACACAAAGCAGCTGCTTACACTCATTATTTGATTGGCAATAACTTTTAATCTTTATATCGTAGAGTATATTAAATTACAAGCATTATCTGTATTAATTATATTATTTGTAAAATAGAAGTCAAGTAGATATTAATTGACGATTCGTCCCAAATACTATCAAATACAGAAGTGTGTAGTTATTTTAATTAAGAAAACACACCTTGGTTAATTAATATTTTTCAGCTTGCCAAGCACAAATTGATTATTCTAATGGCATCAGAGCCGATCCAGGTTAGTCAGCTCCAGACATATTTGAGGCAAACTCTCAAGCAATGTGCATTGTTTTCTTTACATTATCTTGTAGCAATTTTACTATAATTACATGCTTGCAATAAATAACTATAGTTTTTAACTTAATGCACCATGGATAGAGAGATATTGCAAATCTAAAATGCATCATAATCGCACGTGCACTACAAATACATGCAAGTTGTTGTTGTTGTGAAGACTTCAGGAATTAATTAAATGTTTTCTCCGTCAACTGATTCTGCCACGTGTCAACAGCCGTACGTCGGCTTCTAAGCAAACAATAAAAATTATTTAATGAATGTAATTATCTGTCCAGATAGCTCTCATGAACATATAGATGTTTGATCGTTAATATTATTTTGATGGTGCCAATATGGCCAACTTCGTGTCTACGTGAACAACTCTCTAATCACACATATAGGACTTTAATGATAAATAACCAAATCAACCCCATCCTTATTATATGAGCAGTAAATGCCCGAGTAGACCGTAATTATATTTATACTTCAATAAAAAAAACTGTTATTATACATGTGAATGGTTAAGCAGTAAAGTGTAACATTCATCTTAAAGAATACTGCATTAACAACACCTGTTTGTAGTGTATGTTTTATATTAAGCATTAGCTATCATCACTTATATAATGTGCTGAGTATATTGTAAATTTATACAATCATTAAAGTGCTATTGAAGTTTCTTACCTTTTTAGAAACAAAAGTCTCCTGTGATCGCAATCCGAATTGATACGCAATAAAAGCAACCACGACCAGAAGCACCAACACGAATAATTGTTTGTGCTGCATAACTAATGAACGTTAGCCTAGTCCTTTCTTATCTGCACTAATGATGTGTAGGTAACCTTAAAATATATCAGCCGGAAGGAAGTTGATTTTATTTTGACGATATGTGACAGATGAAGTTTTAGCCTCAAGGTAAAGTAAAATGGCACGGTCTTGGCATTGGCCAATCAGCAGCCGTGTTACATTAACAAAGTTACTGTTTTAATTGAAGTCATGGGGGGTTTATTCAGGAAAAATGCATTTGGCGACCCCTCTAAATAGTTTATATGAAGCCGCCATCTTTGATGGTTAGATAAATGAGTCGTTTTTTGGACTTGCTCAGGTTAGCTGGAAAACCTCCACGACCGGGACTCGAACTCATGCGCTGAGAGGCTGAGGAGTTACAAGTCAGCAACTGCTTGGACAAGGGCACCGCCGAACTTGGTTTTAAAACAGGGTCATTTATTATTTGTTCTGTTTTCAATTCTTTACATCATGTTATACTATTTTTGTCAACATCATTAATGCTTTAAGTTCCTTAAAACCCGTTTTATGATTGTCATATTTATTATATGTAATCGAATATCATTACATGCTCCTATTTCCTAAGCAGTATTTTTGTTTCGTTACTGCTTTTGCTTTTGTTTCTCCTGTTTATTGATAGATGAATTTACTGTCATGAAATATCTGTTGTTAAAATGTGTTGTTTTTATATGAAATTATTATTCTAATGTAATGTGAGTTTGTAAAATTTGCTGAAAGGTAGGACAATAATAAAAATAAAAACACTATGTGCTATCATTTATTGACAAATGTCAATGTGAAAGTAAAGCCATTTTAAATAGTTAACTGTTACAGCTAGTTCAGGCTCGTTCTGAGAACAGTTAATCTATTAGAGGTGGTATCTGGCAGTTTGGACGAAACAATTTTCTCTCATGCATTCAAATAAATGAGTGTTGCCTGTAAAGATCTTTTGGCTTTATGGTGAATATTAGCTTGGTAATGGTGTGGAGTGAAGTTGTAGAAGTGATGATGACAAGAAAAATTCTGTATGTTATGAATGTTACTCAGGGATGAAGCCATACAGTTGACACTGTAACTCATGTCATACTCAATACACAACCATTTACTTGTACCAATACAAGCTGTCTAGGTTATGTATGACATTTTACTTTTGCTCATGTTGGGTCTGGCAATTTACAGCCCCTTGTCTGAAACTTGTTGTATTAATAGTCTAGACCATATGGCTTTACTTCTTGAGTGTCAAAGGCCAGGTGCAGGTTAGCATTACTTTCTTACATGTATTTTAGGTTAAAAATGAAATTTAATTAATATATCTGAGTAAATTAATTATCATTATGATTATACGTTATTTAAAGTTACCTAAGTTAAGATTTCTGCATTATTTTATGGCTAAAAAATCATCGGGGTAGTCTTTGCCACTTTGGGGAGTATTTTCCAGGCAGGTACATACCAGTAAATACCACTGGTAAATACCGGGGGGTTGAATTTACCGCCCAACCTTGCTCGTACAGCCATGTAAAAAGTGAAGCATCAAAAATTGCCTGTCACTACAAATAGGTATTTCCTATCTGAGATAAGCTGAAATCATCAAAGTGCCTATATTATATATTTAAAAATAATGGACATTTAATGCGATATTTTTAAGATTCGCATTTTCGAACAATAAAGTTAGTGTAATAACACTCTTCACTTTAACTAAAGTTTAAGTTTATTCGAGCATTATGTATAAATTTCCCAGAATAGTAGTAACATATGTTGTTACATGGATTAGCAAACTGTCGTATACCACATTAGAACCTCATACAGGGCGTTCTATAGACGCTGAACTTCAATGTTCATTGACTCCTCAGTCAAAATTTTCAATTGTCAAATTCAAATATCTGGGGGTCAATTGTGTACATCGTGCATCTCATCATTAGGGGTACATGCATGTTTTTATGTCACTGATGACAACATTTTGTATAAAATTGACCTTGATGGAAATTATTGATACTGTTGGTAGCTTTTTAGTTTATTTGGGACAAGTAAATAAGCAGAATATTTCTTAATCCTTTGTTATTTTTCAGCATCTTAATAAAAACAATAAGAATGAAAACAACAACAACATAGCAATTAACATTATAGTATACTCTCCTAGACATATTTTCTTTTGATTTTTAATGCAATCCAAAACACTTAAAAATGTTTAGTTACAATGAATGCTCTGTTTAAGCACGAAAGCATGACGTCCAAAATGTCTCACTAAGTACTCTCGTAAGTTCTCTCGTCCTTTACCCTTGGTTTGTAATGACGGCTGGTATGGAGAAAAACATATTTCTGCTCCGGATTAGATTTCTTGTGACAGTTCACAACACTACAAGAATTAATCATTGTCTTCATTGCCTATAAAGGTCAATTAAAAATAAAACGTGCGCTTTCACGGTACTAATGTGTTGATTCGACTTACCACAAAGATGGCGGACAAACAGGTGCGCATCCTGGAGGATAATCGATAACCATCTAATCTCGGACTGGCTGTAGCCACGCCTACCAAAGCAACGAGTCCTCACTGTAACTAGGTTAGACAAACAAATGGCGGCATTTGCACTGAAATGTATGCAAGTTATCTGTGTTTTTCGATTGTTTTTTTCAACTGCCTAAACGCGTCCAATCGGATTGTTTTTATATAGAAAAATGGCGATTTTTGCATTGTATTGTAAAGGATATTTGATAAAAATCTGCCTCTTTCGTGATATAAAACTGCGGGGTTCTTATTCGAAACAAGTCCACCGTTTTTTTAGGGAAACGGTTACAAAATAAATAAATACCAATATTTGTACATCTTTAATGCAATAATTAAAAAAGCCGTTTTGTGTTTAAACATCAGCGGAATGAATATTTGTGTAAAAACAATATTTTTTAAGTCAATAGTCGCACTTTCATGTATATAGGAGATAAAATTGTATTGTTTCAAAAGTATTTTTGTTATAATTTGGTCTTTATTTCATGAAGTGCGAGTTTTATTTCAAAACAGGGGGTATTGTGTAGTTGCTTTGATACTAAATTATTTTACAGCTGTTTACCATTACGTTTAAAATATGACATCTAAAATGAATTCTAATCAGTTAAGGTTATCACATTCCTACACAAAAATGAGACAATTCATGTAATATATGTTTGTTATTGATAAATCTATTCATATGAGCCAATTAGCAACTTCGGCGAATCTTTGAAGAGTTTATTGGACAGAGGCGGGATCAAGGAAATGCCAACACACACTTTTCACTGGTATGTCATGTACTTATGTAACGTTTTAATACATGTGTAGAATATTGTCACTTGTCAGGGTAGTTGTTAATTCGCTGGTATGGATTTGTAAAGAAAAAGATGCTTTGTTGACAACTCGCTGAAGCGCGGAGTCTACTGTGATCACGTTTGCTGATTGCCACTGGAGAGTCATGTGACCAGGATGTTTACCGATAAGATCTAAGCGGTAATCAGAACTATGGTTCATCATCAAGCAATAATCTAAAAATTAATCATGTAAAAATGTCGTGATTGCCACAAAAAAAACTGTCGTTGGATAATAATAGTCAAATATATTGCTATATATTTGATATCATCTTTGTTAAATATCTCCATGCTGTATACCATGTATACCTGGATGAAATTAAGTTCTGTTCTGTTCTGTTCTGTTCTGTTTAATTTCGATTATATTCTGCTTATGTACAATTAAACCTTCTTTCTATACATCTATGTTTTTTTTTATTTTTGCCATATTTCGCTTACTGGTAAAGTACACGCTTTTGCGTCATCTTTGATAGCCCGTTAGGGGTTGAGTGGGGGGGGGGGGGGGTCATGCTCTCCCGGAAATGTTTGTCTTTCTAGATCGTACGTGGTGGCTTCTGGCAACGTTTCGACAGGCATCAAGATGTAACTAGGTTTTAACGATGTGTCTGTCACACAGGTATTGTTCAAGATCCAAGTGTATGTATGCTATATCTGGGGGTTGAACATAGTCATTCAAAGTTTGTAAAGGAAACAGTTATGAATATACCAATTACCCAATCCTATATATATATATATATATATATATATATATATATATATATATATATATATATATATATATATATATATATATATATATATATATATATATATATATATATATATATATATCTTTTTTTGTTTTCTTTCTTACTTTGTTGTTGGTTGATTTTGTTATTTCTTTTATTTCTTATACATTTTGTTATTTCTTTCTTTCATTCTTTTAGTTCTCATATATATTTTAAGTTATATTTTATTTTGATTTGTAAAATGTAACGAAACGTATCTAACAAAAGCAATTTAAAAAGTCATTCATTGTCAGAATAATGTCCTTCAGACTCATTTTAAGTCATTTTGAATACTAAAACTTGTATCTCTCCTGTATTTTCAAAATCAAATATTTAACTGTGAAATAAATACATAATCATGCAGTTACAAAATTGACACCTAGTAATTAATGCAATAAAGAATATGTAAGTGATCCTACAGTAAACAACCCACATTATCACTAACATTAATGTGTATGGCTTTGTGTAAAACTAGCCTACTGTCTCACTTCCATGCTAGCAGGTAATTTAGTTTTGCATTAACCCATCAGAGGTTTTACTGTGACAGATTAGAACTATGTTGGCTAAAGACTCCCTGCAGTGATGACCAGCAATTAGCAGGTCTGGTCTCAGTAGGTCGGGGCCTGGCTCAGTGGGATACCACATTCCTTTCGAGATGCCTTTAACTACTAAAACAATAACTGTATTTAATCATGGCAGACTTTATTTCCAATAGAAAAGCTACTCAAAAACAAGCGCCAATTTTCTGGTTACGTAAAATTAAAAAGACCTGTTTATTTATACTTTAAAAAAATCACATGTTTTATGTGGACGTATTCTTATCATGGTGTCTTCAAGCTAAATGTCGTGATTTGAAGACACGAAGATTGCGTATATTGTGACATCGCAAGGGACAAATGGTGCAAATGAAAGAAGTCACGTTGGAATAAAGCAGTAAGAAATCCAAGAATAATTTAGTTTATATCGTGATTGGTGGCTTCTTGTGACATTTCGGCTCCGTGTTACAACTTAAGTTAAAATGTTATGTTACATACATTAATTATTAAAATAAGTAATTTATCTTGGCATACTTCATTATTTCCATTAGAGGAACTACCCAAACACAAATTTTCTGGTCATGACCATTCATGTAAAGTTCGATCCACGCTAATTATTAATACAAGAAATAAATTATTTGTTTAGATCCACACGTTATTTGTATGAGCGTGACTTCAAGCAAACTTTAATAATATGTAGAAAACGAAACATGCATATGGAAAAATCACAACAAACAAATGATTCAAGCGGAATAAGTCGATTTCATATAGCTTAGTATGCGGTTGAATCCACACGATTTTGACACAACAAAAAAAAAATGCATCCATGCAATAAAAAAAAACTTAGAAATATATTGTCTTAATTTACGCATATATTTTCCGTTTACTAAATATATATCGGTGGTACTAGTACTCTACCATTGTACTGTAGTTGTTGTGGTCGTTCATGTAAACAAATGCGTCTGTATACCCAGAGGCCTCAACGCATGAACGATACAGTTTACTGCTGCGGTTGTTATTTGTCAACACCAGAATTTGCTTGCATAAATAGCTCAGTGAGTTAAGTTTAAAATAGAAACAAATTCACTGTACGTGCCCCCACTCCTACTTTGGACCTTACAGTTCGGTGAAACGCAAAGTATGGGGGGGGGGGGGTTTGGTGGGGGGAGACGGTGTGTTGTTTATCTATATTTTTTAACACTGCTTTACATTATTATTGAGAAAAGTAAACCTGTAAAATATTATTATCATTATTGTGAATCTCAAATCCATGGCATTTAGGAAGGCATCAGAAATGAGAAATAAATTAAAGGTGACTTGCACGCCGTTTGAAAAAAAATACGGAAGCGCGTAATGGTCAAATTCGTATTATCATGGTTCTCGATAATGAATTAGCAGCTGTTTCAGAAAAAATATGTTAAGTTAAAGTTTTTGTTTATAACTGTTCCTCAAACTGTTCTTTTTTAGTACTTAAAAAAAGCACATTAGAACTCTCCAAAATGCTCCAAATTGCACCACTGTTTTCAAAATGTTCCGTGGAGGGGAATGATTCTGGACCCCACTAGTTATTTTGTGAATCCACAATGTAACTTGTCTAGCTACGCCCCTGCTGAGGAAGGGTCAACTGTAATTTCGAACTCAGATTTGTGGGGATTGCTGATTAAACACAAATGCCAAGCACCTATTTGTATCACATTTCAACATTGCGCTAGAGGAAACAAATTAAAACATGAAATGTTTACAACTTTTGTTGCGGAAAGACTATCAGGAATAGGATTAACACGGAGTGAAATGAAACCAAAACATGTAGACAATTTGGATAATAGTCCAGTCTATTTAGGTCAAAAACCCCTGAAAAGTGGCATCTGACAGCGTGTGCCATTTTGCCCCTCGACAAGATCCCGCGAAATGCGCTTGATGTTTACATCTATAACACCCCACTTGTCATTAGAAACATATATCTCCAAACTGAGCCACGCTGGACAGTTAGCTACATTAAAACTAAGACAACCACTTGGTTTCGATATCATGTTACAATGTATATACTTATCCGGATAATTCGCTCTGACGTCGTCGTCTATTTTAAATGGAATCTCCATCGAGCTAAACATAGATTTAGAAAGAATGACAATCAATTAAGTGTTCAAAATTCTTAGAATACAGTTTTATTATTTCTTTCAGAAATTTAGGCCCAATTCCCTAAACAAGGGTAGGCCGGTGTAGCATGTATAGGCAAATTGTCGGATAGAACCTTTAACCTAGGACTTATTGCAAGTCATCAAGTTATATTTAATTATCGTCTGACTTCTAGGCATGTCCTGAATAACTTTACAAACTACATCTTTACAAACCGGTGGTTCAATTCAGGCCAACGATCGGTAGATATGGCCATAAGCGTGTCATTAAATCTCTTATCACACATATGAGGCTTTGGTGCTATGTAACCAAATCAAACAAATCGATATTACTTAATCAATAAACACCCCTTCCCCAAGCCCCGAGGACAAAGGCAGTTATGTCAATAAGGCGATAAAACTGCATGTTTGAGGAAATAACAGCATAAACCATAATGTTATCTCGACTTGTTCACATTACACCGTCGTAACAAATGCAGTTTAACAAATCATTCTTATACATAAGGTACGTACACATTATTTTTTATTTTAATTTTGAACCCATATATCTTTGGTAACGGCTGACTGAGATTCAGTCAAAGGTCTTTTTGTATAACATTTCAACATGTGCGAGAGGACACAAAATAATAACATAAAAGCAAGAAACACACAACCAATAAATGTAGACAGTTTAGAAACTAGTCCAGTCAATTGAAGTCCAAATACCATTGAACGGGATATTGAATGACTTAAATATCATACGTGCATCCGAAATCTGGAAAAAAATAACTTATAAGAATATGTCTTAATGTCTTAAATCCAGGTACTGTGTTTATTATTTACAATTATAAAGCGGCAAAATACATGCATAAACAATGCATGCAGTACTAATAAATATGTAATGTGTAGAAATTTAAAGAAATTGTTTGTTGTTCATAATCGACGGTGGCATTTTCTGGCAGTCTTAACTAATCCTTTATACATTATCAGCGAGGCCGATATTGATAAGGTTAAGCAGATGGTCAGCGAGGTCGATATTGGCGAGGTCAAGGAAATGGCCAGCGAGGTCGACATCGGTGAGGTCAAGGTGTTGGTCAGCGAGGTCGATATTGGTAAGGTCAAGGAGGTGGTCAGCGAGGTCGATATTGGTAAGGTCAAGGAGGTGGTCAGCGAGGTCGATATTGCTGAGGTCAAGGTGGTGGTCAGCGAGGTCGATATTGGTAAGGTCAAGGAGGTGGTCAGCGAGGTCGATATTGGTAAGGTCAAGGAGGTGGTCAGCGAGGTCGATATTGCTGAGGTCAAGGAGGTGGTCAGCGAGGTCGATATTGGTGAGGTCAAGAAGGTTTCAGCGAGGTCGACATCGGTGAGGTCAAGAAGGTTTCAGCAAGGTTGATAGTGGTGGAGGGGCGTGTACAGCTCACAGCAGCATTGCGTGTTCATAGGATTAACGTTGCGGTGTCCACGTTTGAAATGTGCTGTTTTGGATCAATAAGATTTAATTAGTGACAAGTAATATTTTATAATCATTACCTTTGTTTTTGGTTTGAACTTGAATGTTGGCAAAACAAAATCTGCAAATGGTTAAAAAAACAGTATGCCATGCAGAAGACAAACAGGTTGATAAAGGGCACATTTTGGTCGAAAATAAACTTTCATCTTGCATGGTTAAGCTTATATTTATGACCTTATATCATGTAACATTAGTACATACATAACATTAGAAATTAAAATTAGAACAAATAAGAAAATGTCGTGAAATAACGGGAAGTGATCTTATGTAAATAAATGCAAATAGCCCTCACCACCGACTAAAAAAAGAGACTCGACTACTGCTTCAATACATTTTTAAAGGGAAATAAAACTTGCCGCTCGGACACTTCTGAAAACTGACGCTGGGAGCTTGAAGATGTTCCTTTTGTTCAATTATTAACCAACTAAGCATGAATTGATTGACTAGCAATGTGCCTAGCAGTTTAACCTTTGCATGAAGTTGTTAGAAATTATTGTGTATTGGTACGTAATAAATCAAGCATGACATTAGCCAGTGCAAGGCCCGAAAGCCCATCATGATGCTTCTAGAAATCTACAAGAGTAACCTCCCTTTGCAAAATTTATTCTGTGCTTCCTTATTGTTGTTGCGTATAAATAATTGTTTACGACGCTCTGGAATATATGGAATGCTCACTGAAATTTGCACATGGCGAAAGTCTGATTTGCGGACTTGTATAACGCTGATAAAACACGGGTCCTAATTCGGTACATGGCATTCTTTTTATTACTTATTTATTGTGTGCCTTTAATTTTTTCACAAAAATGACGGGAAACGAGAGATTAAAATTTATTTCTTTTTTAGCATTATATTAATGTCTACACCTTTAACATAATTGTACATAACTCCTCGGTACTCCCTTACATTTTCATACTTACGTAAGTAGCTAGGAATGCTTCTCGGTACGTACTTCGATGTTCGGACTGCATGTTAGCAAAGTGTGATTATCTATTAACAACGAAACAGTCCATAATCAAAATAGCTTATAATATGCTTGAAGTGTTTTTGGAAAAAAAGAGGTTACGGTTATGGAATTGGGATCGAAGGGTTCAAAAATCAAACCCTAGAGCCGTTAAGTTTTCCAACAGATCTTATTCGATTTGGATGATCGTAAGTAAACATCCAACACACGAAGAAAGCGTTTATAACATGCTTGAAATAACTCGGCAAGAGATTTTAGTCCTTGTCCTTTTTATTTTCACGAACATTTTGCAAAAATAAAATTATTATGTTTGTGACAACTTTCTTCCTACAAAGATGTACTAAATAACTCTATCTTGGATAAGTCATTTTATATTTTGTAGTATTTTGGTCTTATTTTTGAATGGCATACAGCATTTCACCTGACAGCAATGTTTGTTATGTTATATTTTTAAAGTCAGTTCTTTATGTAATTATAAACCACATTTGCACGTAATTAAGTAATAACGTTGCTTTGTAACAACATTATTGCCATCAGGATCAATGACATGGCAGGTCGTTCTGTTACCCGTTTCTCTCAGTTTTTGTATTCATCTATTCATCTATTCCTATAACTGATATGTGTAACGTAAACCTGCTGAACACGTGCATTTTCTGCTTGCTAACTTTCTTTTTATAGTTAATTTTAATAATTTTGCCATTTTTATCTACATATGTAACATTATGAAAAACATATTAAATGGTAGATTTTTCTTCATACTTTTGTTTTTGTTTCAAACCATTCAATGGTCTCAGAATTATATCATATGTTGTATTGTATTGTATTGCATCGCATCGCATCGCATCACATCATATCATATTATATTATATTACATTAATTATATTATATATATACTTGCTCCCATATTGCTTTAACCTGTTTACGATTTCCAGATTTTGTGTCGCCTTTGATGCTTCGCACCAATGAGTTTTCTTGTTTCTTTTTGGAATAATATTGTCCATTGCCCAAAGATTTTCTGTCATTGTTGAAGAGTGTTCCTGGAAAACCTTACGAGTTACAACAATTCTGTCAAATCACTGTGTCCGTCCTCTCTATCTTTCTCTTCTCTCTGTATCTCTTCTCTCTATATCTCCCTTCATTCTCTCGTCTATCTGTTGTCCTCTGTCTCTCATCTCTCTGCTCACAACTTCTTTCCACTCTCTCCTCCAGCTCTTTACTTGCTCTTTCTTCATTCCCCTCTCTGTCTCTCCTCTGTCACTACATCTCCCCTCTGTTCTGTCTTCCATGTCATTCTCTTCTCTCTTGCTCCCTTTCCTCACTCTGTCTTTCTCTGTCTCTTTTTCTCTCCTCCATATTTCCTCTCAGTCTATGATTTCTCTCGTCTCTCTGCCTTTCTTTCCACTATATCCCCTCTCATACTCCCCCTTCTTTTTTCTTTCTTTCTTTCTTTCCCTATCTCTCTCAATCTGCCTGTCTCTGTATCTCTGTCTGTCTCTGTCTCCCTGCATGCCTGCGTGATTGCCTGCCTCTCTCTGTCTCTCTCTCTCTGTTTGTCTCTCTGTCTCTATCTCGTCCTGTCTGTCACCGTGTCTGTCTGTCAGTCTGTCTGTCTGTCTGTCTGTCTTTCTATCTGTCTGTCTGCCTCTCTCTCTCTTTCTGTCTCTCTCTGTGTCTCTCTCCCTCTGTATCTTTGTATCTCTGTCTCTGTCTCGCTGTCTCTCTCTGTCTCTCTCTGACTCTCTCTCTCTCCTTCTCTGTTTGTCTCTGTCCCCCTCTCTCTCTCTCTCTCTCTCTCTCTCTCTCTCTCTCTCTCTCCCCCTCTCTCTTGCGCGCGCGCGTTTTGTCTTTCTTGGCTGCGTATCTAATTTAAACATGTTACTTCCTCATTTACACCAGGCAATTATCTGACGTTAACATCAAGTGAGCATAACCAATATGCCGCTTGTGTACAATCTAATGTGTAACATATGGTATTGTTAGATAAGCACATATGTCTGTATTTTACTGAGTTCACTGTCGTTACACTGGAGTGTAGACACTATCTTGTGTACGTAGCCTATAACACAGGCCTGTTCAGTTAAGGTAAGATTATGCGTTTGTTTACTGTATTTTGCATTTTAATTCCTTAAAGAAAGACTCCATCACACCAGGAGTTAATAAAAGTTGGCAGTTTGTACATAAATCATTGCTGAAGAATCCAGTACATGTTCTTTCACTGACAGAGCCAGTGATTTACACTTGTCATGTAAATAAGACCAGCGTAGTGTATTTACCTTAACATTAATATTTGTGACATTTTTTTATATTTTATATTTTGCCCAATACACTAGATAAAAAGCAAAAAATGAATATCTATGTATAAATTTAAACAATAATGAAAACAAATGTGATATGCGATGGCTTATTTATAACAATAACACCTACACAAACGTAAAATTTAAAGCTTTCAAACAACTCATGCCCATCGAGGGTCTTAACCCCACATAAATGAGGGATTTTTAGTCAAAAGTAAAAAAAAATTCTACCGGTCCTGATGAACCTGACATTACAGATGAGTTGTACACATCTGGCAACGACGCTTGTCGGTCATCAAGCAGTGTATAAACCAAATAATTACATGCTTTAATACGATATATGCTCAAATAAGATAATACATTTGCAGTATTATTTTTCTATTCTCGAATTGAAATATCTATATTAGTTATCTCCCTTGTTGGAATGTAGTTTTCATTTACTTGATGTAAAAATTAATCTAATAAATACGGTAATTATCTTCAAACAAGTTCTCATAGAGCAATACTTGATACATGTGTCTCAGTCCATAAAATGAGTTTTTTTGTGGGCATGGGGCTGTCTGCACTGTTCTAAACAGGCATATAAGTGTACTACAAGAAAAGCATTGATGCGACGTAACAATTAAAATTAATATTTATCAGAAATGACTGATTTAAATTATTAAGTTAACATTAAAATCACTGGTATAATAACTAAATTCTGGTATATAAGGCTACTTATATGTACAATCCTAAAAAGGGACACACATGTCTTCATTAACAAGTATAACCGTCAGATGTACATTCATGTTTAAAAATTTAAAAGCAAAATACCTCGTTTTCATGGAAGTTACAAACAAAGAATAAATACAAATAAATATAAAAAGAACACCATTTACCGAATTAGGACCCGTATGTTGAGAACGTGTAAATCGCGAAACTGCCGAAATTTGGAACACCTCACCCATTTTCGCTCGCCTATTCTCTAGCGCGAACGAGAACAGCCGAGGAGATCCGCTCGCAAGTGCATCTTTATAGCGTCGCCAATAACTGAACAATGATCCTTATCAATAATAAAAACAATAATTAACATTGTTACTGATCAATTTTTTTTGCCTGTTTAAATGTTTCGTTTGTTATATTTATTGTTGAAACAAACAAGAAAGAAGTCTCAGAAAAAAAGAACCTTGACTGCGACGGGATTCGATCTTAAGAGACCGGTAACATCAGAACAGGTCCATAACCACTGCGCTATTCGCTACCCGAGCGTGAGTAAAATTGATATTTAGTATAACGTTCCACTACAGACGCTATCGATCTATTTTTAGAAATAGAGAAAATAGTAATTTTTAAACGAATAACCATAAGTTTTCATAAGATTTATAAACATATTAATACAAAGAACAACTTTACATATAATATAATAATGCTGCATACTCGCTACAGTTATATTTACAATAAAAAGAACATCATTTACCGAAATAGGACCCGTACATTGGGAATGTGTAAATAGCGAAACTTCCGGAATTCGGAACGCCTTGTCCATTTTCCCTCGATCATTCTCTAGCAAGAACGAGAATGTCCGAGGACATCCGCTCGCAAGTGCTAATTTTTTCAGCATTCCATATATAGGCGGCGCGCTCCAGTGCGTCGCCAATAAATACTATACTACAGTCAAATTTTCATAGAATGGAGATAAGTTCACATGAAACAATTTACTTCGACAATTTACGCAATGTCCGTGTTTTAAGCTAAAAGAGAAGGATTTAGAAAAGTCTTCAGTGCTTGAACAATAAATTAATTTATTGAGGTGGATAATTAGAGAAACATTAGTGAAGCCCGCCATCGATAAACAAGAGATTCCCATCACATTATAAAGTAAAATGCCAAAGTTGATTCAGCGAATCATTCCTCTCACGGTGGCATGCAATTAACGTATATTCACGCCTTTTAGATTAAAACGCCAAGGTCAAACAATTAATCAGAACTTATGCGTTTTATCTTTCGTATGTGTCATTCCTCGAAATGGTTAATCGTTGATCTGTATGCTAACAAAATAATTTCAAGGGTCCAAACATGTGTACAAATCGTAGAATAATAGTCAAGTTCATGCGTCAAGGTTATTTTTTTTCAAATGTGCATCTGACAAGTAAGGCTTGGAAATTTTTGGTAAAAGTTCTCATGTGAGCTTTAAGCATTTAAATATATGATTCATTCTATCGTCATTGCAATTTAGGATTTTATTATTTCTTAAGATTGTATAGATATTAAAATACGCCAAATATTTACACTTTTATCAAGATTCCCAAATCTGATGGGTTTTCCCCAAATATTGGATTTAATGTTAATTTTGTTTATGTCTCCTTGGAGTTTTGAAGCGTGTCGATCTTTTTTAGTTTGAATAAATCCAAATTCTTAGACAATTAGGCCAAAATACATTTATAATATTTTACAGCCAATAATTACTACATACAATAATGACAGACATGAACATAATAATGATTAAACTAATAATACTATTAACACTAATTTGACGCGATGAATTCAAGCACTCTATACTCTACTTCCAGTTCAGTTGAATCGATATTTGTGTCTAAAGTGCTTAATATTGCATTGCAAAGCATGTTTACAGTATTACCTGTGATGGCTTTATACAGTCTCACCTGTCACTGTCAAGATGGCTCCTCGTTGTAAGTGCCTCGCAATGCACTAGCAAGCTTCTCATATCAATTCTAGGTGTCTTTAAAGCCGACACACTGATTCTAGTGCTTTAGCAAAGGACAAACAGATTAGTCAGCTTGTTTTCAAAGGCAAAGACGGGTATTATGGAGGCATCTCTCTCTCTCTTTCTCTATAAAACCTCTTGAGGCAATATAAGGTTCTGTTGTATACATAATACATATATTGCATACAATATATATTATATATTATATACTATACATATAGTAAGAGGTTTGTGTTGATCGCCACAACGGTCGTAGACCAAATAAACCAACATTGATTGAACGGAGTTTTTAAAGGTCCGAATATCCACCCAGGTATTAATGTGACGCCGCCGTTGCATATCATATCCTAATCATGACGTTGCGTCTCTGCTGGCCTTGTTTACTATTACGCATATTATCTGGCTATTATCTGGCGCCAATCACATGACTACAGTACCTGATGTAATCGGAATTTTCTTTCCAGGACTTACACGACCAATGTTCCGAACTGTTGCTTGTCATACTGGCAACTGACATATGCCTCCTTAACAAAAAAGGCAAACAAACTTATATTTTAAGCTTTTCCAAAGAATTGGCGTCAATAAACAAGTCACCGCGGGAGAAAACTGTTATTTCTTAAAAAATCTACAACTGTACCAGTGAGGCATCTCTGTCGTACCATACTGCCTATTATACATGCTATTGTTGATACTGTTAAAACACGATAAAGATTACCATTTTCTTACGTGAGAACAGTGACGTCGCGATGGATCAGAGAACGTATGTGGCTGGATTCCATGACGATGACCAGGTTGCCCGGATGAAGTACAATCGGCTGGGGAAAACCGACATGGTAGTGTCCGAGATGACGCTAGGTGAGTGGTCGGCCGTCAGTTAATTACAAAAGATCTAGATCTACCATCCAGGATAGCTTCTAGGTTTAACGACCTGTTTACACTTCTGCCCTTTTGCTCCGAATTATTAAAAATAGTTTCATTTCTTGCAGTTTCAAAGAGAAACGTATATTTGTGTATGTTTTTTACTTATCATAAACTGTATTTACAAAAGTTATTGTCGCGCATGCGCACTGCCTCTATATGTAATCGTTCCTAGACAAGTCCTGTGGATGGCGCCAAGATGTACTATAACATAAAAGTGCGGCGCGTTCATGCGTTGAAATTTTGGTAAATAACAATGTTGGATGAATGGTGAAATGAGATTTTAGAAGAAATTGTTTCAGTACTGTAAGTGTATGTTTGATTAGTTTAAATTGTATTTTAGACGATGTACCATGAACGGGTGAAAATAAAAGTATGTTCTTTTTTGCTATTCGGACCTCTTCCCTCGCAATTCGTTACTGCTAGATCGAATTCTTGCCATTTTTGTAAATTTAAATCGTAATGTAATCAACATCTGTTTGGTGTAATTTCTTGTAGGAATAAAACGGGTAATCAGTTCGTTTCATTTATATGTTTGGTTGTATCGTTTTATATTTGACTAATGGATTGCAGACCTCTTTTAAAGTCATGATTCTCTGCCTTTTGTTACGATAGTCCCGTATGGAAGCTAGGTACCGTCCCCGTTGTTAGATAATATACAGCTAGTTTCTCTGTACTGTGTATAATAAATAATAACTATTAGTCAAAGATCCAGTTTATTTACAACCACGATACTTTAAATGTATATTTAACATTTATTTTTATTTTATTTACATTTTGTGCATAGATGTATGCTCTTGCTATTACATTGGATGTGTTATACATTAGCAAACTTAAAGACCAGAAAATCAAAAATTAAGTGTGGAATTAACGTGAAAATCAAACATTTAGTGTGGAATTAACGTGAAGTATCTTAATGTTGCGTTCTGTTGTATGTTAATTTCTCTTGGCTCTTTATATAAGGGCATATTTAATAAGTTTATAGAAAAAGCTTTTTTTCCATAGAATTCCTCATGAACGCGACCTGTAATATAACAAGTCATTCAGACTCGTTTAGATGCATTGATGAACAAGACAGCATTGATGCAAAGCATCAAAGGTCGCCGTCAATATCCCGTTCAACAATGGAACATTTTGGCCTGACCACGAACTCAACAAGAAACAGCAAAACCTTGTTTTTCTTAAAAGATTTACAATGCCGTCAAAATTTCATATCTTAAAATTATATGCAGTTACGAGTTGTCTTCTGACGCATGTGAAAAGGTCCGAATACAAACAACAGAATATAGCATAACATTTGACTTGTACATAATACATCATAGTAACAAATGTATTTTAAAGTAAGCAAATCATACATACATTTTAATGATGTAGCAACATTTTAAACTATAATCTTCTTTAGTTCTGATATTCACCAAAGTTGAAAAATAACCGAAATCCAGTGAGTGAAAGCGCTGCACTTCACTTGTTAATAGAACAATATGGCGCCATTCATAAGGTTACACGACACTAAATGAATTTAGTCTTTACCCTTTATATAGTAAATGTCACAACTCTGGAAACAATTTAACAGCAAATGTTTCTTTGGGAACCCCAAAACTATATAATGTGAGAAAGACCAATGCATTATCTAATTAACAGGGCCTCTGCGAAGGAAAATTATGTGTCGCGAAAACGATTATCCTCCCCTGAAAACATACACAGTAATTTTTGCATAGTGTACCCGCACATTTTCAGTGAAATGATCCGTTCCGGTCTAAATGGACCAGTCCATTATTGAACATAGGGGTGAAGTTATTTTGCATTATATAACTCTACAATGTTTCAAGTTGCATGGGAATATCTTAATTATATCAAATAAAAACAAAACAAAAGAATCTACTGTATAATATCAAAAAACTTGTCAGGGGTATTACTTCCGGTGCACATTTACACTTAAGACCACCTAAGACTTTTCCAGGAACTATAACATATAGGCACCGCACATGAGCTCGGCGACGATGAGGCTTTGTCGATCACGTGGTTAGAAGTGTAAATGACGTCAGACTGCATACTTAAGTTTGACGCCATTCTAAATCTGTAAAAATAAACAACAAGGTTTTGCTGTTCTGTGGACGGTTTGTCGGTAGGCAAACAAGTACCGGTCACTATTGAACAGAAACACGAAGGCGACCTTTGATGGCTCCGCATCAATGCTTTCTTTTAATCTATCTTAAGGTGCTTCTGCGTTCGGCGGCGTGTTCCGCGCTACAGACGACAGCGAGTCTCTGCAGGTCCTTGACATTGCTCTGAGGGCGGGCATAAACATGATTGACACCGCACCGTGGTACGGACACGGAAAGGCGGAAACTGTACTGGGCAAGGTGGGTTACAATGAGCAGATTTATAGCCACTTGCGAAATGTATTGGTGGAGTGGCGGCCAACTTGGACATATGGGCTTTGTTTGCAGCGTGTGTTTTTTTAAAGAAAAAATGTACATTTATATTTGAACTAGCAACAGGCAAAGGTATAGAATACGGACACTTTAAATGTAAAAGTGATTAAAAGAGATAGAAAAAAAATCATAAATAGAGATAAACCAATATTTACCGCTTTGGAAAGGTCTGATAGCAAAAGGACCTGGTAAGTACAATGCTTAAACTGTTGTCTAATGCTTGACCATATTGTTAATACATGTTGTTATTTTAAATGACCCTTCCTCGGACGGACTGTAGACACGTCCACCATAGCAATGGGTCCTCGTTGTAACTAGGTTAGACAAATATTGGCCAAAACGGCCGCATTTGCATTAAAGCGTATGCAAATTATGACTATTTTGCGGTTAGGGTTTCTGCTGCTAAACCGGTCTAATCGGATTGATTTATATATAGGAAGAAAAATCGATTTTTGCATTGTTTTGTAAAAGGTTTATATAAAAATCTGGCTTTTCCTTGATATAAAACTTCGTGGTTTTTATTCCAAAGAATTCCACAGATTTAAGAAAGAGGTTGAAGAAAAAATACCTATATATGTACGTCTTAAATAAAATAATTAAAAACTACTTTTTGTGTTTTAACATCAACGGGAGAATGGAATCTAAAATATTACGTTTATCACATTCCAACACAAACTGAGACAATTTATATAAATGCGTATATATTTGTTTTTGAGAAATGTATACAAATAAGCCATTTAGTAACATCAGTAAATCTTTGAAGAGTTGCCTGGACCTCGGCGGGGTCATACATGTGCTAACACATATTTCCACTAAACGGCGCTTTGTAAATGATGACATTGTTCAACAAAACGCCATTAGTAGCACAGGTGTAAGGAAAGCGAATACAAGAAATGCACATCTTCCCCATATAATCCCACAATTTTCTATCTGTAGTACATTACTTTAAAATTTACACATGGCATTGTCAGAAAACATGATGTCATGATTCCACATTTTATTAAAATTTATTAATAGGCCTACGTAAAAGAAATTTCAAAATATAGTATTTATATAGTAGGAAAATAAACAACATTCTTAAAAAGATGTATATCGTGTCATTGTCTTCATCTGCAAAGCATAAATAATGCAATAAATGTTCATCAAATGCACAAATCTACTTACGTTCATATAATACATGTATGTTTTCCCAAAGTGGTTTAATTTCATTTAAATATCGGTGATAAATTGTTTTGAAACATTCGTTATGTGTAACGAAGTATCCACCGCCTCCGCAACAACTGTCAACCTGTCCAAGCTTGGGCTGGCCAAGGTGATCACGTGGTGAAATACTGTTACCTAAATGGCTAAAGCGTCCTATCAGTAAAACCTGAGTAAGTGTCAGTTAGACCTTGTGACATGTTTTCTCTTCCCCTATATTGGGCACGACTATAAAAATTAAGATACATACAAATGTAATTCCATCAGTGACTGTTCCAATTTTAGGAGTCTATTAATATGTGTAGGCTCCGAATGTAACTCCATGGTGTCATTTAAAGTATTTCCAAAATTTCTACAAAGATTTTTTTCTGCAAATGGGGTCAGTCGCCCCGTTCTTTTACTTCTGGGTCTCACATTTCTTGGCTGAGTTTCTACGTTTCATCTTTCTTCCAATCTTTTACTGGAATTTAGCACTGCTGTATGGTATCTGCAGTTATTACATCATTTCTCACTGCTTACGTATGTTCTGCTCTTATTCAGAAACTAGATTCCCGAACACAGTACAGTTAGAATTTCACTTCCTTTCTTAACCACGTTTTTGGCAAATATTTAATGAAAAATTGAAACGGGAAACGCACATTTACTTCCATTAAAAATATATAATATAATAATAATATATAATATATATAATATAATAAATATAAAAATCATACTGTGCAAAAGCAATGTCATTATTTTTGGTATTTACTTTAAAAAATTATACTTGTATGACATTATATGTACTTCATTATAAGGCAATGAAAAGATATATACACAGTGAATTTAATCGGCAGATATCTTTGTCTGTGTCGTACCAGCCTGTATGCCTTCCTATCAAAGGTACATGTATCTGATTGGTTTAAATATTTAATATTTTGCTGTTTTATTTAATATAGCTGAATGTCGATGCTCTGTTTGCAAAACAAAACGCAAATATATTTTAGACTTCGCTGAAGTGCTTAATGCTAACAATTCTCCCTTAATATGTTTAAGTTACTTCATTATTTGGCCACCATTTACATTATTATTTTACAACCAGTTACTTTATCATTTGACTGCCAGTTACTTTATCATTTGACTACAAGTTACTTTATCAGTTGACTGCCACCGGGAAATCAGAAAGCCTAGTAACGCTGCATAGGCTGCAAGTTAAAGGTAATTAAAGACTGATTGTGTCACTCAAACTAAGGACTGCTGTTACGACAGAAGATCGCCATACATTGCAGTTGCTTAGTTGCACCAAATTTATACTTTTGTCTTAATATTTCAGAGGAAAGTGACTGTGACTGTTATAGGTTAACCAGTAGAATATATCTTTGTTCAAACGTTCACAGGTATTACCCACCATTCCCCGGTCTGCTTACTATATTAACACGAAGGTGGGGAGGTATCAGCCCGAGTGGGAGAATATGTTTGACTTCCGGGCAGAACGGGTCATGCGCAGTGTGGACGAGAGTCTCGCGAGACTTGGCGTAAATCACCTAGACGTCATTCAGGTAGCTAAATATTTATTTCGTGCATGATATTGACCTTATTATATTCTTTAGATTAATGTTGATTAGAAATAAATATCACGAGTTGTTTTCAGGACTTATTTCGTTGTTTTAGTGTCGCTGATCAGACGTCGCGGAACAATTTTTACGACATATCTATAAACAAAATAAAGGGTAACTATAAAACAAAATGGACTGTGCAAGAATAGTCAATTGATAAAAGTATTTATTTCAGATTTAAAAAATATCATAAATGTGTTAAAGCTCAGAATTATTTAGAAAGATGGATAATGAAATAAGAGATAAAAAAAATTCTTTAATTGACAAAATAATAATCGCTTCCCAAAGTGCATTGCAAGGGGTTGACCCTTTTCTCCATTTTGGACAAGCATAAATTGTGATAAGAAAAGATGAAGGGCAATAAGGTAAAACAGAAGATTATACAATCAATAAAAGGAAACAAACAAACTATCAGATAAAATTACTTCGCTTGTCCAGGTTCACGACATGGAGTTCGCCCCAAGCCTTGACATCATTGTGGATGAGACGTTGCCGGCTCTGCAGAAAGTTGTCGACAGCGGCAAGGCTCGATACATCGGCATCACTGGTTACCCGCTTGACAACTTCCGGTAATCACAACAATGACGTCAAATATCATGCTAGTTAGTCACCTAGATGCTGTAAGGTGTTGGACTCCAGATGGCAGGATGCCGGGTTAGATATCTATAAGGTCCACAATGGAAATAATGGCCTAATGCTCTCTTTATGTCCGCTTTATGTCACATATACCGAGTATAATTGTTCTAGTTGCTAAGGCAGTGGACTCCGGAACAGATGGTCCCGCCGGGTTTAAATCCCAGACCTGCCTCCAGATATTTGTTTGTGTCTTTTGGCAATATTATTTACTGCAGTTTAACCCAGGTAGTTAAATAACAACCAAAATACAGGCTCTACTCATGAAATGTGCCATCAAGATCATTTCTTTAAGTTGTTTAAAGTAATATTTGTTATCTCTTGTATAATGCATACGAACATTGACCATTAATAAAAAGGTAAATAGTTAAATTGTGTGTTTGTTTGCGTGCGTGCGTGCGTGTGTGCGTGTGTGTTTGTATGTTTGCGTTAGTAAGATCGCACCGACACACTTATGTTCATATTGGCGACGTTCAATTAAATAATTGTGGATGATGATCCCAGATTTATGACTGGGTAGAACCATTCCAAGTCCGCGGGTTGACCTTCCCACATGGGGGTTATTTCTTCGCCCGGGACTCAAACCATTGTTGTAAGGGGCGATAAGGTTAGATATTATAGGTATCTCTTTGGCGAGTATTGACCCGTTTAATATTTGAGATACCTATGTACTGACTGTTGTATTTGTTCCTGACAACATCGGTTATCTGGAACTATTTTGTGATTAAACGATGAACTGAAGAACACGTGGTTAAAGTTGGTCGATGGATTTTAAAGGGCGATATTGAAATATACTGATAAATAATTTATCCCCACGATAACGCGCTACTGCGATTTTACCAGTAATTGCCAATTAACTTGACTCTGACAAAACAATGCATTTGATACTCGGAATGTCCGTGGCCGAGTGGTCTGATTTTCACAATTTTAACTACTCAGCACATTGCCGCCGAGGTTCGAGTCCCGGTCGGGTCTTCTAGCTGACATGCGCAGCGCCGACGATACTGAACGGACGTGTGTTTTTCATGGATTATGGCTGAGGGTAGCGCGTACAGTCTTACACAGAACGGTTCCAAGTTCGAATCATAAAAAACTCAGACTTCATATACTTCTGCTTCTAACTTATTTTTCATTTCATTCTTTCTTTCACTGCCTAACATATTAAACGCTGTGGTTTTATAAACAACTAGGTTTTCTATCATTATTTCTAAGCACACACATGAAACAGCTACTAGTATAGAGAAGTAAAATATTATGTAAGCCATTTTTGTAAACTACCTTTATCATCTACTGAAAGTCGCCTATAACCACAAACAGTTTGACAAACACTTTCAAGTAGTTGCACGTTAACACTGTTTCAGGAGTATTTCATATGTGTTGCAGAATCGTTCTTACGCGCAGTAAAGTGAAGATTGACACTATTTTGACGTACTGTAGAGGAAGTATGAACGACAACTCGCTACAGGAGAATATTCCTTTCTTTAAGGTGAGTTATCGTTCCTTTTTTCAAATACTATATAACTGTCATGTTATTTTTAAATGAGACTTTCATAGAAATCATGCTTAACATAATTCTGGTAGTTCTCTAAATAGTGCTTATTTCTGTAGTAACGTATTAAATCTCTCTAATATTACAACTGTACAACATGCTATCCAAACAAACCGATGCAATTTTACCAAACAGCGTTCACGATATTTAATAACAAAGTCAACTAAAACATTTACACGACAGCGTTAGTTGTCTGTGTTGTTGTTACTGTAGTTTTATTATTGCTGTTTTATGTTGTTACTATATGTTGCTACTGAGTTAGTTACATTCACCATTTAGCATGGGACCGGCCGCAATAGCTCAAGCGGTAGAGCGTCGGCTTACGGATCGGGAGGTCGCGGGTTCAAACCCCGACCGGGTCAAACCAAAGACGTTAAAGTTGGTAGTAGTGGCTTCCCTCCTAACGCTCGGGGCGAAAGGGACAGCATTACGCCTGGCTCATCGGTGTCAGTATAATGGACCGGCCGGGTTCAGTCCCTGGGCATCTCATAAGTGCCCCTGTGCTATAATGATAGAAATGTCGCTGCACAGTATCGGCAGAAATGCTGGCAAATCCCGAACATCGCAATTAGTATGGGCCGGTACAGGAACCTTTAGTGTGTCTATGTACATTTATAAATGATGGCGCGTTTAACCTATTAAACAAACATATTTACAATATCATATGTTAAAACATGTGTTCTCAGGAGCAAGGTGTCGGCGTTATCAACGCGTCAGCCCTCAGTATGGGTCTGTTGTCCCATCGAGACCCTCCCACCTGGCACCCAGCCACAGACGACATTAAAGCCGTCTGCAAACAGGCAGCACTCCACTGTCAGGTACAGCACACAATATGACAGATTCAGAATTTTAGAAAACTTGGCTTTGTGTATAAAATACACATTCAATAGAATTAGCTTTAATACATATTATGAGCCATTTTCATTAACTCCCCTTATGACAGTAATGACTGCAACGTGTTCTGTTCTTTGTGTTAATATTCTGTCTCAGTATTATTACCAAGATGGGATGCGGAAAGTTTCAATTTGTTATTTTATCTTATTCCGGAGCGTTGACATTTTAAAGCCACACTTTTACTTGTACCATTAAGTGATATTCGTACTGTATTAAGGTGGTTAATATTATTTGCTGTTTTCTGTGTCGGAAACATCAGAGGTTATTTTCACACAAAAGTCCGTCAATTCCCCGCACCCCCGCCAGACCCCCCCCCCCCCACCCCCACTCCCCCGACCTACCCCGCCCTAAACATCCATCAATGCTTCGTGTGTTCTTAATCTGTCGTTACAGACAAAAGGTGTGGACATTTCACGACTGGCCTTGAAATTCGCCATGGAACAGCCAGGTATCGCAACAACACTCGTTAGTACTGCCAAGTAAGTTACAGTTCGTTGAACTATGTAAAATACATGCACAGTCTAAATGCCCTCGCAATATTGTAAGAGCCCATATTCACCGCGAGTGTAGGACAAAAGCCCCTTAGGACAGAAGCCCCTGGTTTAAAAAATGTCAAGGTGGACAAAAGCCCCTGGGTGAATTTTACAACTAGGACAAAAGCCCCTGAATGAATTTAACAAGTAGGACTAAAGCCCCTTAATGAATTTTACAACTAGGACAAAAGCCCCTTGGTGAATTTTACAACTAGGACAAAACCTCCTTCATCAAAAACATCATTGTAATGACACTCATTAACAACTAAATAAAAGTCATTTTAAGAATAAAAGAACAAACTGATTTGTCGTTCAATAATTTATTGTTATTAGTTGGGTGATTTCACTTTGGGTTATTTTCTGACCGATATTTGTCGATTTGGTCCAAACTTATGTACAAGAACGAAACAACCAGATCATTTTTAAGTCACCCACTTTTTTATACATTTGTTATTGAACTACGATAATTGACCAATACATTTTATTGTAGACATCTTCAAAAGAAAGGATAGTGTCAGACTGGACAAATGAACCGCGCGCTTTCAAACGTCAAAGTGCTTTTTGCTTCGAAATCATAAATGCTTCATTTCTGTGTGGCCCTGGCTCTTCTGTTAGTCAAATTGCGTCGTTTTCTTGTTTTTCCTCTTTGTTTTCCGCTCGAATTAACTTTTTTTCAAGTATCGGTCTATTGTTAACAAAATGCAAATTTGATAAACAAGGTCAACAATTAAAAATACTCAATAGAAAGCTGTCAATTACACACACACAAAACATTCAAACACAACAATGTTTTCCGTCTGTAAAAAACAACAACAACAGAAGTAGGTTGAGGCCGCAATATACCACTGCATTTTGAATATTAATAGTTTACGTTTCTTGCTAGATCATGGGAACAATATATCTATTTTCAACTCTTGTAAAAATCTGCACACACGGACTCTCTCACGCACGCACACAAACGCGCGCAAACAAGCACACTGTCCCCAGCTCCATGTCTTTTCACTGATTATGAATGGTCACATCATTGATATTATTCTTCATTAGTAGAAATATAGCATTACACATACTTACTAAATATACTGTGATGTTAACATTTGACTTGCTAAGCTGAGACTGAGCCAAGGCTAATAGTGCAGATACCGATCAACTGACTACTGGCAGGTGGTGTCTGATCAGGATCAACACTAGATGCCGCGTTTCTCTAGCCATGCACATTTTTTTCCCGTAAAGTTGTCAGTAGAAAACCCCCCAGATGTGTACGTGTTGTTATGAAATGTAGCATAGCAATACTTTATTTATGTTGTCCAGCCCAGACAACATGACGAAGAATCTTGACTGCATGACGTCAGCACTGACAGAGACGGAAAGAGCAGTTATGGTGGAAGTTATGGAAAAGTAAGTGTTCGCTTTATATTCTCAAGATATTAAAGGTGTGCTAAAGTTGATTGTCATGGTGCATAGGACATGTTTCAGTGAACTGCGGTATATGTTTCAATTGTATATTCACGTATTTAAAACATCTGGTCATATGCAATGCATGTAGTGCAAATATACGATACATAATATAATGTATATGTGCAATCATTGTTTATAATTTTTAATTTTTCTCAATAAACCATTTAAATAATTTATTTTGCAAACCTTTTCTTAATTAAACATTTATTCATTCATTTGATTTAATCAGTCAGTTTTACACATAGTTTACGTGAACACCTTAACATATCACGTGTTATGCTTATATACGCAATGATGTGCAACGTTTTTGGTAAAGAAAAAAATTACCGACGAATGAGTTAGGCTTTAAAATAGTTCTAGTCTTTGTAGTTTAAGAAGATTTATTCTTTTATTTATTTATTGGCAATAAAGAAGCCTTGTTATTCTAAGAAAGATTTAGTTGTAAATCTTAAATCATCATCAAACTGGCACTCAAGTAGTCAATGTAACAGATGTAACATAACAAAGATATACACGATACATTCATATGCATGCAAAAGCATCCGGCATCTTAATATAATTTTGTTTTTAAATACATGTTGGTAATTTAATATATATTTACTGAAAAGTTGGACTAACTTATATCTTTCTTTGGACATTATAATACATAGCAGTATTTAAAATTTGAAGTCGCCTTATCTTTTGTTTGATAAGGATGTTGTCAGTTTACATGATAATTAAATCATTCTTTTGAACCTAGTTCAGATCTTTAAACGTTTGGATTTCTTGTCTTTTCTTGATCAGATCTTAAGGACATTAAAGCTTTTCTGTCAATTTTTTTCCTTTTCTTTGTTGACGATATGATACATTGTTTGTTTTATCCTGTTGTCAACATTTTTGATAAAGTATTGTTTTATCTTATTTTCAACTTTTGTGATAAAGTAGTGCTTTATCCTGTTGTCAACATTTGTGATAAAGTAGTGCTTTATCCTGTTGTCAACATTTGTGATAAAGTAGTGCGTAATCCTATTGTCAACTTTTGTGATAAAGTAGTGCGTAATCCTATTGTCAACTTTTGTGATAAAGTAGTGCGTAATCCTATTGTCAACTTTTGTGATAAAGTAGTGCGTAATCCTATTGTCAACTTTTGTGATAAAGTAGTGCGTAATCCTATTGTCAACTTTTGTGATAAAGTAATGATTTATTATACTGTTTTAGAAAGCCTTTTAATTTAACTGCATCTGTATAATGATGCCAACAATGTAACAACTAAATCAGTTTCGTCGCTTTTAAAGAATGTTTGTTTTCAGATACATGACTCCGCTCAGCAACAAAAATTGGGAAGGGGTCGAAGTTTCCAAATACAGGAAAAAGTTGGAAGAAGACAAAGCGAAACAATAGAATACCCAGAAATGTTTTAAAATGTCTTGTTAATTGAAAAAATGTGCGAAACGTTTGGTCAGTTATTATCATCATCATCATCATCATCATCATCATCATCATCATCATCATGATTATTATTCATTATTATTATTATTATTATTATTATTTACACTTTGCGAAGACGCGGTCGTTATTTACAACATATTTAGGGACCTTACCTTACAGACATTGATCTGGCTAGCATTTGAAGACAGTACAAACAAAACCCCAAAGTATAAAAGATTGACATATAGGTATGAAGGGACTATAGAAGGACTTTAAAAACCTCTGATTTTCGGTGTTGTCTCCTTTATATTTGCTATTTACAATGATACAATCGAAACTAATGACAGTTGCTAAAAAGAAAGACAGGACGGGACTTTACAGAAACAACTATGCACACAGTATTCTGCCAAAACCGATATTAGATAGCGGTTTTAAAGGAACACTTTAGAGAGACTTGTTGAGGACTCGTTTTTAAGTCAAATAGCAGAAGTTCTTTTTACGAAAGCACCTTCTGAAGTAGTAATTATTTTAACTGCTTAGAACTTAGAGGTCAGATTAGTTAAAAACTTCAGATCCAGATGGGTCATCGCCAGCTAGGCGCGATTTAATTGGGATCTGCAATCTATACTTTGATGATGATATATGTCCATACGAATGTGTATAGGCACCTTTACATGTAAATATAAGAAAGTGACAAAGACTCACTAAAGCTTAAATAGCGTGAAGGTTTATTAGCAAGTGAAAGTAAATATCAATTAAACTAGAGGTCAGCTATATCAACACGATAGTCAACAACATGTCACCCATATCAGCAAGATGGTCAACGATGTGTCACCCTTTATCAACACGATGGTCAACTATGTGTCACCCTTTATCAACACGATGGTCAACTATGTGTCACCTTTTATCAGCACGATGGTCAACTACACGTCGCCTATATCAATGCGATGGTCAACTACACGTCGCCTATATCAACACGATGGTCAACTACACGTCGCCTATATCAATGCGATGGTCAACTACACGTCGCCTATATCAACACGATGGTCAACTATGTGCGCCTATATCAACGCGATGGTCAGCTATGTGTCACCCTTTCTCAACACGATGGTCAACTATGTGTCACCCTTTATCAACACGATGGTCAACTACACGTCGCCTATATCAACACGATGGTCAACTACACGTCGCCTATATCAACACGGTGGTCAACTACACGTCGCCTATATCAATGCGATGGTCAACTACACGTCGCCTATATCAACACGATGGTCAACTACACGTCGCCTATATCAATGCGATGGTCAACTACACGTCGCCTATATCAATGCGATGGTCAACTACACGTCGCCTATATCAACGCGATGGTCAACTACACGTCGCCTGTATCAATGCGATGGTCAACTACACGTCGCCTATATCAATGCGATGGTCAACTACACGTCGCCTATATCAACACGATGGTCAACTACACGTCGCCTATATCAATGCAATGGTCAACTACACGTCACCTACATCAACACGATGATCAACTACACGTCGCCTATATCAACGCGATGGTCAACTACACGTCGCCTATATCAATGCGATGGTCAACTATGTGTCGCCTATATCAACGTGATGGTCAGCTATGTGTCACCCTTTATCAACACGATGGTCAACTACACGTCGCCTATATCAACACGATGGTCAACTACACGTCGCCTATATCAATGCGATGGTCAACTACACGTCACCTACATCAACACGATGGTCAACTACACGGTGCCTATATCAATGCGATGGTCAACTACACGTCGCCTATATCTATGCGATGGTCAACTACACGTCGCCTATATCAACACGATGGTCAACTTTGTGTCACCCTTTATCAACATGATGGTCAACTATGTGTTACCTTTTATCAACACGATGGTCAACTACACGTCGCCTATATCAACACGATGGTCAACTACACATCGCCTCTATCAACACGATGGTCAACTACACGTCGCCTATATCAACACGATGGTCAACTATGTGTCACCATTTATCAACACGGTGGTCAACTATGTGTTACCTTTTATCAACACGATGGTCAACTACACGTCGCCTATATCAACACGATGGTCAACTACACATCGCCTATATCAACGCGATGGTCAACTACACGTCGCCTGTATCAACACGATGGTCAACTACACGTCGCCTATATCAACGCGATGGTCAACTACACGTCGCCTATATCAACACAATGGTCAACTATGTGTCACCCTATATAAACACGATGGTCAACTATGTGTCGCCTATATCAACACGATGGTCAACTATGTGTCACCCTATATCAACACGATGGTCATCTACACATCGCCTATATCAATGCGATGGTTAACTACACGTCGCCTATATCAACACGATGGTCAACTATGTAACACCATATATCAACACGATGGTCAACTACACATCGCCTATATCAACACGATGATCAACTACACGTCGCCTATATCAACACGATGGTCAATTACACATCGCCTATATCTACACGATGATCAAATACACGTCGCCTATATCAACACGATGGTCAACTACACGTCGCCTATATCAACACGATGATCAACTACACATCGCCTATATCAACACGATGATCAACTACACGTCGCCTATATCAACACGATGATCAACTACACGTCGCCTATATCAACACGATGGTCAACTACACGTCACCTATATCAACACGATGATCAACTACACGTCACCTATATCAACACCATGGTTAACTACACGTCGTCTATATCAACACGATGATCAACTACACGTCGCCTATATCAACGCGATGGTCAACTACACGTCTTCTATATCAACGCGATGGTCAACTACACGTCGCCTATATCAACACGATGGTCAACTACACGTCGCCTATATCAACACGATGATCAACTACACATCGCATTTATCAACGCGATGGTCAACTACACATCGCCTATATCAACACGATGGTCAACTACACATCGCCTATATCAACGCGATGGTCAACTACACATCGCCTATATCAACACGATGGTCAACTACACATCGCCTATATGAACGCGATGGTCAACTACACGTCGCCTATATCAACGCGATGGTCAACTATACATCGCCTATATCAACGCGATGGTCAACTACACATCGCCTATATCAAGGCGATGGCCAACTACACGTCGCCTATATCAACGCGATGGTCAACTATACATCGCCTATATCAACGCGATGGTCAACTACACGTCGCCTATATCAACACGATGGCCAACTACACGTCGCCTATATCAACACGATGGTTCCTTTTCTATGATTATATTGCTGCTTTTTTTTTTCAAATACGCCCGTCATGATGCCTAGGAATATCAATTTGACATGTTCGAGTGGGTTCGTTCGTTGAGGGTCACTTTTTAAATGAACCTTGTTCACAACCCACGCATACTATATTTAGTTACCTTTTTAAGACGGTATTGTCAGTTGATATACACGTAGTTTATTTTGATTGATTTCAGTTTCGGAATGGTTAAAGTTATTGTTTTGTAACATCTAATGTAACTTACTTTCACAATGTAACACCTCTGTAAACATCCCCTACACGCTCGGTACTCCCAGGATAGTGTCAGTATATTCGCAAATGTAGCTGAACACAAAATTACAGGCGAAGTTGTACCACCTTAGGTCTGCAGTTCCTTTGAGAATGACACAAGTTCCCTTCACCGTAAGGTTGACTTAAATCCCAATTCACGAACATAGGGGCGGATCTGTCCAGCCACGTAAATGTCACCCAGTCACGTCGCATGCCAATCCAGTAGTTGACTGCTGCAACGTGAAAGAGACTTTTGCAACTTAGTCATAAAAACCAATACATATTTATGGGTTAATGTATACATATATTATAAACGGAATCACACTTAAAGATTCGCTCAGCTATATTTATATCTGAAGGATGCTGGACCAGAACTGAAACATAAAAAATCCATTTTTATAATTTAAATGTCCTTGACTCAAGGGTCACGAAACTGAGATAGGTACGAACAAAATCGGCACACGTTGTATGTATGGACCAATACATTATACATATAGTTTACTGTTTGGGCATTGTCAAATTTACCAACGTAAACATATTACAAGGCAGGACATATCTGTTGGAATTAAATTCGTTCATTTTAAAGTCTTTTACTGTCTAATGGTTACTTTGGTCAATAAGAAGTCGCTCTTCTTTTGTAGCCAATCAGAAGCTATGAAAATTAAACTTCCTAGCGATTTATTTCAATAGATTCGCTCAACTGTATTTATATTTGAAGGATGCTTGACCAGAATTAAAACATAAACAATTATTTTTCATAGTTGTTACTATTATTAGATTTTCAAGGGAGACAATCACTTTCATTCATAACAGCAATATTTTATATCATTCTACAGGTAACGTTCATTCAATTCAAAATATCATTAATTTACCTCAAGCACAGATTACCAGGCATATTATTAATAGCATAAGTAGACACTTTGATAAGAGGTCACCCATTGTCTAAGCATTAGTAGACACTTTGATAAGAGGTCTCCCATTGTCTAAGCATAAGTAGACACTTTGATACGAGGCCCCCCATTGTCTAAACATGATAAGTAGACACTTTGATAAGAGGTCTCCCATTGTCTAAGCATAAGTAGACACTTTGATAAGAGGTCATCCATTGTCTAGGCATAAGTAGACACTTTGATAAGAGGTCTCCCATTGTCTAAACATGATAAGTAGACACTTTGATAAGAGGTCTCCCATTGTCTAAGCATAAGTAGACACTTTGATAAGAGGTCTCCCATTGTCTATACATGATAAGTAGACACTTTGATAAGAGGTCTCCCATTGTCTAAGCATAAGTAGACACTTTGATACGAGGTCCCCCATTGTCTAACCATGATAAGTAGACACTTTGATAAGAGGTATTCCATTGTCTAAGCATAAGTAGACACTTTGATAAGAGGTCTCCCATTGTCTAAACATGATAAGTAGACACTTTGATAAGAGGTCCCCCATTGTCTAAGCATAAGTAGACACTTTGATAAGAGGTCTCCCATTGTCTAAACATGATAAGTAGACACTTTGATAAGAGGTCACCCATTGTCTAAGCATAAGTAGACACTTTGATAAGAGGTCATCCATTGTCTAAGCATAAGTAGACACTTTGATAAGAGGTCTCCCATTGTCTAAACATGATAAGTAGACACTTTGATAAGAGGTCTCCCATTGTCAAAGCATAAGTAGACACTTTGATAAGAGGTCTCCCATTGTCTATACATGATAAGTAGACACTTTGATAAGAGGTCTCCCATTGTCTAAGCATAAGTAGACACTTTGATAAGAGGTCTCCCATTGTCTAAGCATAAGTAGACACTTTGATAAGAGGTCTCCCATTGTCTAAACATGATAAGAAGACACTTTGATAAGAGGTCTCCCATTGTCTAAGCATAAGTTGACACTTTGATAAGAGGTCCCCCATTGTCTAAACATGATAAGTAGACACTTTGATAAGAGGTCTCCCATTGTCTAAGCATAAGTAGACACTTTGATACGAGGTCCCCCATTGTCTAAGCATGATAAGTAGACACTTTGATAAGAGGTCTCCCATTGTCTAAGCATAAGTAGACACTTTGATTAGAGGTCTCCCATTGTCTAAACATGATAAGTAGACACTTTGATAAGAGGTCTCCCATTGTCTAAACATGATAAGTAGACACTTTGATAAGAGGTCTCCCATTGTCTAAGCATAAGTAGACACTTTGATAAGAGGTCCCCCATTGTCTAAACATGATAAGTAGACACTTTGATAAGAGGTCATCCATTGTCTAAGCATAAGTAGACACTTTGATAAGAGGTCACCCATTGTCTAAACATAATAAGTAGACACTTTGAAGCATGCTTATTTCGTACTTAAAAGGTTATGTTATTTAATTTATTTATTTATTTTTTTAGGGGGTGGGGGGGAGGTTTACGGCACACCTACAATTAACAGGTCATACGGCGCCGAATACAAAGTTAAATGTGAATAGAGCATAATTAGGTTAAAACCAAACTACGCAGGTAAAATATAGAAAAATATAAAAACTATCAGGTTAAAAAAATAAATTATAATTGAAAACAAGTCAACACAAATTCTGACGGCTTAGTGATCTCGTAAAACAATAAATATAAAATGGCACCCTCCCAAAATGTAAGCGAAAGCAGGAAGCACAATACTTAAACATCCCGCGGCAAGGTTTAAATATATTACACAATAAGTAATGTTTATGCCTTATATGCGTGTACTTATACTTTGATATAATTTAGATGACATTGACTCTAGGGTCACAAAACTGAGATAGGTACCACAAAAATCGACAAATGTTGTACGTATGGACCTATACATTATACATGTAGTTTACTATTTGAACATTGTTAAATTTACCAACGTAAACATATAAGACACGATATATCTATTGGAATTAAATTCGTTTATTTCAAAGTCTTGTTACTGTCTAATGTTTACTTTGATTGAATAGATTCTTACAGAAAAAGTGCACGTTCTGTGGAAAATGTGTGCCTTATATTTCATTCTCTGATTTCTGTTGTGTATATATATAGCATTTGCTATTAACGGACCCTTAACAAACACAGGTGTAAAACAACTGTACTTACAAGAGTAAGAGGAAGCTTCCATTGTGATAAAGTCACTCTCTTCTTTTGTTCGGATCATCGCCAGTGTCCCTCCAGACTGTTGGCAAATACGCTGTGAATGATTAAACGTGTTAACTGACCATAGCTAAATTAACCACTGTTTTAGGTAAATGGAGATGTTTTCGCTGGAAAGTCCTTGTAAGTCAGGATCTACTCAACCAGATTTCCCATGGATCATTTTCTTTATTTTTAGACGCAGTAGGGATTTCCGCTCACTATCAACAACGAATAATAACACATAACATAATTCTGAACGTGAAAATTTGTTTTTCCACTTTTATCTCCCATCAACTATAATAGGACTACTAACCGCGATGTTTGTTCTCCAGTCAGGAAAAAAATACCCTTGTAAATAACGCGCCCAACTGACCTTATGCATAGAGTATTAAGCAAAATTTCTTAAGCCGTTCCTACCGTTTTTAAATTACAATTTTAACAGACACTTTATACAAATGAAAACACGTTTACCTTCGTTAGAAATAATGTATATGATTCAATGTTAGATGTGAAAAAACTTTTTTTCCTCTATCTGATTATACAATAAAATATTATTGCGTCAAAGGCAGATCGGCATCTAAACATATATGTTTATGGAAATGAAAACATGTCAACGATTATTGTCGTGTTATTTTTTTTTCAACCATCTGTCTGTCACATCGCCCAGAATCTACAAAGCCTAGACCCGTTTGGCTATACGTAACGCCCATACATGATCAGTTTACACCCGCCCATCTGCCCATACATGATGAGTCTATATCCGTCCGTCTGTCCGTCGCTCCGACATAACATGACAAGTCTATATCCCTCCGTCTGCACCATCACTCTGCCCATACATGACCAGGCTACATCCGTCTATCTGCCCGTCACACCGACCATACATGATCAGTCTGCACCCGACCATCAGCCCATATATGATGAGTCTACATTCGCCCGTCTGTCCGTCGCTCGGACCATACATGACAAGTCTATATCCCTCCGTCTGCCCGTCACTCTGCCCAAACATGATCAGTTTACACCCGACCATCTGCCCATATATGATGAGTCTACATTCGCCCGTCTGTCCGTCGCTCCGACCATACATAGTCAGCCTGCACACGTCCGCTGTACGCCACTCAGCCAATACATGACCAAGCTACACCCATCCATTTGTACGCCACTCCGCCAATACATGACCACTCTACACCCATCCATTTGTACGCCACTCCGCCAATACATGACCAGTTTACACCCGTCCATATGTACGCAACTCCGCCCATACATGACCAGATTACACCCGTCCATATGTACGCAACTCCGCCAATACATGACCACTTTACACCCGTCCATATGTACGGCACTCCACCCACACATGACCAGGCTACACCGGTCTGTCTGTACGTCACACCGCCCATACATGACTAGGCTACACCGGTCCATCTGTACGTCACACCACCCATACATGACCAGGCTACACCGGTCCATCTGTACGTCACACCGCCCATACATGACCAGGCTACACCCGTCCGTCTGTAAGTCACACCGTCCATACATGACCAGGCTACACCCGTCTGTCAGTACGTCACACCGTCCATACATGACCAGGATACACCGGTCCATCTGTACGTCACACCGCCCATACATGACCAGGCTACACCGGTCCATCTGTACGTCACACCGCCCATACATGACCAGGCTACACCGGTCCGTCTGTATGTCACACCTCCCAAACAAGACCAGGCTACATCGGTCCTTCTGTACGTCACACCGCCCATACATGACCAGGCTACACCGGTCCATCTGTACTTCACACCGCTCAAACATGATCAGGCTACACCGGTCCGTCTGTACGTCACACTGCCCATACATGACCAGGATACACCGGTCCGTCTGTACGTTACAGCGCCCATACATGACCAGGCTACACCGGTCCATCTGTACGTCACACCGCCCATACATGACCAGGCTACACCCGTCCGTCAGTACGTCACACCGCCTAAACATGACTAGGCTACACCGGTCCGTCTGTACGTCACACCGTCCATACATGATCAGGCTACACCGATCCATCTGTACGTCACACCGCCCATACATGACCACTTTACACCCGTCCATATGTACGCCACTCCACCCAAACATGACCAGGCTACACCGGTCCATCTGTACGTCACACCGCCCATACATGACCAGGCTACACCGGTCCATCTGTACGTCACACCGCCCATACATGACCAGGCTACACCGGTCCATCTGTACGTCACACCGCCCATACATGACCAGGCTACACCGGTCCATCTGTATGTCACACCGCCCAAACATGACCAGACTACACCCGTCCATCTGTACGTCAAACCGCCCATACATAACCAGGATACACCGGTCCATCTGTACGTCACACCGCCCATACATGACCTGGCTACACCGGTCCATCTGTCCGTTACACCGCCCATACATGACCAGGCTACACCGGTCCGTCTGTATGTCACACCGCACATACATGACCAGGCTACACCGGTCCATCTGTACGTCACACCGCCCATACATGACCAGGCTACACCCGTCCGTCAGTACGCCACACCGCCTAAACATGACTAGGCTACACCGGTCCGTCTGTACGTCACACCGCCCATACATGACCAGGCTACACCGGTCCGTCTGTATGTCACACCGCCCATACATGACTAGGCTACACCGGTCCGTCTGTATGTCACACCGCCCATACATGACCAGGCTACACCGGTCCATCTGTACGTCACACCGCCCATACTTGACCAGGCTACACCCGTCCGTCAGTACGTCACACCGCCTAAACATGACTAGGCTACACCGATCCGTCTGTACGTCACACCGCCCATACATGACCAGGATACACCGGTCCGTCTGTACGTCACACCGCCCATACATGACCAGGCTACACCCGTCCGTCTGTATGTCACACCGACCATACATGACCAGGCTACACCGGTCCCTCTGTACGTCACACCGCCCATACATGACCAGGCTACACCCGTCCGTCTGTATGTCACACCGCCCATACATGACCAGGCTACACCGGTCCATCTGTACGTCACACCGCCCATATATGACTAGGCTACACCCGTCCGTCTGTATGTCACACCGCCCATACATGACCAGGATACACCGGTCCATATGTACGTCACACCGCCCATACATGACCAGGCTACACCGGTCCATCTGTACGTCACACCGCCCATACATGACCAGGCTACACCGGTCCATATGTACGTCACACCGCCCATACATGACCAGGCTATACCGGTCCATCTGTACGTCACACCGCCCATACATGACCAGGCTACACCCGTCCGTCTGTATGTCACACCGCCCATACATGACCAGGATACACCGGTCCATATGTACGTCACACCGCCCATACATGACCAGGCTACACCCGTCCGTCTGTATGTCACACCGCCCATACATGACCAGGCTACACCGGTCCATCTGTACGTCACACCGCCAATACATGACCAGGCTACACCCGTCCGTCTGTATGTCACACCGCCCATACATGACCAGGCTACACCGGTCCATCTGTACGTCACACCGCCCATATATGACTAGGCTACACCCGTCCGTCTGTATGTCACACCGCCCATACATGACCAGGCTACACCGGTCCATCTGTACGTCACACCGCCCATACATGACCAGGCTACACCCGTCCGTCTGTATGTCACACCGCCCATACATGACCAGGCTACACCGGTCCGTCTGTATGTCACACCGCCCATACATGACCAGGCTACACCGGTCCATCTGTACGTCACACCGCCCATACATGACCAGGCTACACCCGTCCGTCTGTATGTCACACCGCCCATACATGACCAGGCTACACCCGTCCGTCTGTATGTCACACCGCCCATACATGACCAGGCTACACCGGTCCATCTGTACGTCACACCGCCCATACATGACCAGGCTACACCGGTCCATCTGTACGTCACACCGCCCATACATGACCAGGATACACCGGTCCATATGTACGTCACACCGCCCATACATGACCAGGATACACCGGTCCATATGTACGTCACACCGCCCATACATGACCAGGCTACACCCGTCCGTCTGTACGTCACACCGCCCATACATGACCAGGATACACCCGTCCATATGTACGTCACACCGCCCATACATGACCAGGCTACACCGGTCCATCTGTACGTCACACCGCCCATACATGACCAGGCTACACCGGTCCATATGTACGTCACACCGCCCATACATGACCAGGATACACCCGTCCATATGTACGTCACACCGCCCATACATGACCAGGCTACACCGGTCCATCTGTACGTCACACCGCCCATACATGACTAGGTTACACCCGTCCGTCAGTACGTCACTCCCCCTAAACATGACTAGGCTACACCGGTCCGTCTGTACGTCACACCGCCCATATATGACTAGGCTACACCTGTCGGGCTGTCGGTCACACCGCCCATACATGACCAGTTTACACCCGTCCGCCTCTACATGGCAAGGATACACTCACTGGTCAGTACGTCACTCCGCCTAAACATGACCAGGCCACAACCCGTCCGTCTGTACTTCAACCCGCCCGCAATTGACTAACCTAAATCCGTCTATCTTTACTTACCTGAGCATTTGTGTGGGTTCGTTTCTCCCTAACAAACATGTAACTTTTACCACCACATTGTATCCCACATGTTCTTCTTATGCCTGTAAGAATGTTCGTTTTAACATTATAATTACTCTGTTTTATACTTTCAAATGACAGTACGTATAAATGTATAGATAAGCATATATCCACCCAATTGCACATACACGCTATGGAGAACACATTACTAGCGCCACTAGACGTCAATACACACGCTTTCGTATACTTAAAAACTGTGTGCACACACACACATACGCGCGCACGCCCACAAGCGAACACAGGCACACACACGCAGGTGCGCGCGCATGCACACACTTCCATACCCATACACAACCCGCATTAGCACGTGTGACGTCATATCACTTTCACATCAGTTTATTTTTAAAAGTAAAATATAATTATTTGTCATTCGGACCAACTATTCACTGCTACTATAAAACCATCATATGCCGATACAGAAGACAGCTGTGAAGATCAAATCTTGTTTAGAAATTAGTATTGTCATTAATTACAATTTGTTCGTACGATTCGTCAATACTATTTTTTAAATTAAAAAATAGATAAAATAAAAAACACATAAAAAACAACAACAAAAACATATATGCTTTAGCTCTAGTAGAACTTAGGAAACTCCTCAAAAGTCTAGTAGAGGAGATCACTATGAAAGTTCGGTGTGAGGCGTGCAGCTGTCGTGCAACAAAACTTACCCAGAATGCATGAAGTGGTGTAACTCCAGAATCCGTCATTCCCACATTCGATGTACTCCTGGTTTGTAAGTTCCTCGTAACCTTGGTTACAAACGACCTTCACTTTCGACCCAACGGTGTTTGTGTTTCCAAAAACGGCGGCATTAGGTATACTATGAATATAATCACATTCTGCAATAAAGACACAGTTCACATTTGTATATGTATACTCAACGGACAAAATTTCAAGCATTTGTGACAGGTTTAGCACCAAAAGGCATTGCGAATGTGTGTGTAACATTTGAATATATATTATTTAAGATTTATAACCGGTTAGTTACAGTGGTAAAAGGCAACCTGTTTACCGGTTAATCGTTGCCATCCATCAAGAGTTTACCGCTTTCATGTGTTTGTATGGTGTTCTATTTGCTAACAAGATCCCTGTTCTTTGTAAGTACAAATACTGACACTTTTGAACCTGATATTCCATGTGTTATACACACGAGTCACTAGAAAATAATATAAAATACAAATGAGTCACTTGAAAATAACATATAAGACAAATGAGTCACTTGAAAATAATATATAAGACAAATGAGTCACTTGAAAATAATATATAAGACAAATGAGTGATATAAGACAATAACTTTATTTTAAGATGATGTCTTATTAAGACACAATGTCTTATTGACAATAAGGTCATCTACAGATTTTAAAACATAGGATGAAGCAATATATACCTTTAATAGTACAGTTTCCGTTGTCAGGGTTGCAGACAGAGTTTGTGGGACATTCGCACTGGGAAATGAGCTGAAAAAAAGGTTGTCTTTTTATTAATTGCTCTTGCACAAGAACAAATAGCGTACGCAATGGAGTCATAACCTAGACACGTACAGCCGCTTTCCTTGCATCGGTTTATGCGTTTTTAGTTTAAAAATTAAGCGTTAAAACTTTGATTGTTAAAACAATCGTAAACAAAATTGTTTTGTTTTGAAAAGAAAGACATTCTCAGTTGATACCAGGTTTAAAAGGAAGACAGATCAAGAATGTGAGTAAATATTATAAAAAGTAGCTGAAGCTGATACAGTGTGTTTACAAAATTATAAATAAAATACAACGTTTACTTACATCAGGCCGTGTCACTGTGAGGCACGTTTCTACCTTGACCTCGTTCGATCCTTCACAAGTTACAACGATACCATTACTTTCGGCTAGAGTACTGAAAACGCTGCCATCAAATAATCGACACACACGTAGCGGCGGAGGTCTGTACGTAATGTACGCACATTTAGCCCTAACGCTGCACTCGTCGACGCATTCCTTCAAAGTGATGTCGAAATATTGCAAAAAGAACGATTCGGTTTTGCTACAATGTCCAATCGACGTTATTTTATACTGAATACCATCAGTTCTTACAGACATCGCCCAAATCACAAAAGCTAAAATATACAACATTGCTTAAGTCTTTAACGCTGTTTTCACACACCAAGACAATGTTCATCACTCTGAAAGTAGGCTCTCTGATCGTCAATAGATTTAACACGTGGCCCTGTAGCAATGTAATACATGGACAACCACCCTGCACAATCTGCCCTTAACAAGAAGGCTATCACATAAAGCCATAATATTCAGAATTATATTCAGCGTATTATTAATATTCCATTATCAGGGACAGACAGGGTATAGACGAATGCTTTGAACTGGGAGAGTGTCTGATTGATTACTTTCCATACAATTATTTCCGCCTCATTACCTGCAATGTGCATGTATAATTCATATTACTGTAACTTTAGTCAATTGGCCAAGGTCGCATTGAGAGATAAGGTCACACATTATTGTATGTTCATGACACATAGAAACACACAGCCTGCACAACACATTATTTTTTAAATGCTACCATGTTTATTTTATCATGCAATATAAGTCAATGACTGGCATATACACATATCTTCCCCATCGGCAGCGTAATTATGTTCGGTGTAGATATTGCTCTCAGCGCACTTTGGCTTGACAACACTACAAACGCAACACATAAAGACAACATAACCGTTTGAAGAACAGCATTAAGAGCTGATAGTTTAAATCTATTATTAAAGGCGGTTGAATAAATTATTGTCTTTCTTTAATTTTGAGCTAAAACAAAAAGTATGCTGATTTTGTATTGACAGCTTAATAAACGAGAACGCAAAAAAGATTTAAAAAAAAATATGAATTTTTATTAGTTTTATTCAGAATAACAGATTCTGTCATATTAAATTCATTTTAGCGAAGCATTCTGTCCTAACGATTAAAGGTATGTTTACATAGGTAACTCTGATGTGAAGTATGCTTCAAAAATGAAAGTCTTACCAGCTTCTATATGAGATATGTTTGAAAAAAAAAAGACACGTACCATTAAATACATTGAGCGATAGAAAAATCCAAGTGATATTAACCCCATCAAAACTGCATATTTTCTTAGTTCTGTCCGACAGATATGTAAAACAAATAAAAGTACAAATTATTGAAACATAATTCAATACAATTAATCTTAATAATACGTGACTACGTAACTTCTGTAAAGTGTGTTCGCTATCCCTATCCCCAGCACTTAGCTACCATGTAAAGGATTCATACGTTAATAACAAAGCTAAATGGTACAATTCTATGGCTGACACATATCAGCAAAATGTATCAAATGAACAAATAAACTATTTATTAGACTACAGATGACAAACAGACCATTACAGGAAATAAACCAATAGGACAAAGTACAAGACCTTTCAAATATTGATAGGTTAGCAACAGGTTAAACGAGATACTAAGAGCAAGATGAGCCAGCCAAAAAGAAAAGTTAACCTTTTAAAACAAAATGTATAAATCATAAGCCATGGTATGGCTATGAATGCAAAAAAATAATAAAGCTATAAAATAAACATGTAAATGGTACAGTAAAAACCCTCTATTGATAATAGAAATGAAGAGGATTTGCAAAAAGTCACACACACACGCACACACACACGCTTGCGTGTGCGCACGCACACACAAGCACACACATGCTCGCACGCGCGTGCACGCACACATACACGCACGCACACGCACACACATGCTCGCGCACGCACACACACACACACACACACACACACACACACACACACACACACACACACACACACACAAACAGTGAACAAATACATAAATAAATATTACAACGACAATACAGCAAAATTAAAATGATCTTTTAAATCAAAAAAGCCTAGTGACTACTGGAAAATTCTAAACTGAGTCAAGAGAAAGCAACATGTGAAAGTCCCATCGATTGAAGCACTATATCAACACTTTAAACAAGCAAATGACAATAATGAGCACCGTTAAGTGATACAGAAATAATAGATGATGTAAACATTAATATAGACGACGGCTTATTAAAAAAAAGATTTCCAGCGGATGAAATACTTAAATACTTAAAACTCATAAAGAATGGAAAATCTACTGGCTGTGACAAAATAATAATTGAATGTAAAAAATATTCTGCTCCCAAGATGTTGCCTTTCTTTATCCTCATCACTGACACTCTAATTATACCCTCACAATGGACAAAAGGAACAATTATACCAATTTATAAAAACATGGGGAGTAAACTGAACCTCGCCACTAATAATCTGTTCCATGAAAATCAAGCTGGTTTCAGAAAAGTTATTCCACTTTAGATCATGTTTTACAGACCTACTAAAACATTTTTAAAAGAAACTATATTGTATGTTTATTGAGTTCTCTTGTGCCTTGGACTCCGTTTGGCGTGTAGGTCTGTGGAAGAAGCTTTTGAATGCCAATATTGATGGAATATTTCCCAACACCATCATAAACATGTACAAAAACGTTAAATTCCCTGTTTGTGACAGTGCCAAAGACATATCCTCTGAATCATTTCCAGGTAATTGTGGTGTCGGTCAAGGTGAGAATCTCTCACCGATCTTGTTCGCACCATAACTCAATGATTTAGAAACATTTCTAAATGCAAGAGGCCTCAAAGGTATCAACTTACAAGGAAGGGAAGGGATTATCAAACGTATTTACCGACATGTTTAAAAATCATACTAACGCTGTATGCTGATGATTAAGTACTTTTCTCTGAAAGCCCTGATGTCCTCCAACTAAGCCTGAATGATTTTGGTGAATATTGTTAAACATGCAAGCTTAATATTAATTCTTATATAACTAAAGCAGTTTTCATCGACACTAGACAAACATACTATTTAAAATTGAAAATACAAATATAGAAAAAGTGGACAGATATAAATATGTTTTCTCAAATCTCAAAATCAGGAAGCTTCCTCTGTATGGGAAACTATATTTCTCCCCGAGCTAATAAAGCAAGTTACCTTTTGTATGAAAGAATCTACAGCCTTCACCAACCTTTTGATTTAGTCATTGACCTGTTTGACAAAACCATTCTCCCTGTAATCACATATTCTTCTGAGATCTAGGACTATGAAGACCTTTCAGAAATAGAAAAAAATTTCACTGACTTCTTAAGACATACCTTTAAGCTAAGAAAAGGTAAACCATTGTATATGATATATGGTGAGACTGGAAGATTCCACCTTGAAATAACAATCAAAACAAGAATGCTTTCATTTTGGTTTCATCTTATAATTGGAAACCATCATCAGATTTCTAAGGAAATATATAACTATATGTGGAGTGTCCCTAATTTGAATTTCCAATCAAATCGGCTTAATAGTATAAAAAGCATACTTATTGAAATTGGCAAACCTTACCTTTGGGAACAAAATTGCCATATGAACCAGCTTAGTATAAATATTCAGAAGTCTAAAACTGTAACCTCTTTAAAAGATCAATATATTCAAAAATTGTGATACTCTTGCAATGATCAAGTTTAGAACATGAAATCTTTTTTTCCTATAGAAACAGGCAGATGGGAGAAAGTGACTGTTGCAAATCGCAAGTGCACCATTTGTAATTTAGCTTCAGAAGTAGCTGATAAAATGCATTACCTTTTAAAACGCCCTCACTTTAAAAAAGAACAACAACACTTTGTTAAAAGTTATGATTATAAAATTCCAAATATTACAACATTTAAGCAAATTCTTAGCCGTAGAAATAAAACAAAAGTAGAAAATACCTGTAAATTCATTAAAATACTCCTTAAGACTGTCCAGTGATAACTATATTTATCTGTTTAAGCCTTTTATATTATTTTTGCAAAGCAAGCAACTTCAACTAGAAGTTGTCCTTTATGTTTTGTTTTGTTTGTTTTTTTCGCGCGTACTGATATTTGTATTCATTTTGTATTGATAGCTAATTTACTGATGTGCTACTATGTACAACAATGTGTTTTGTCAAATAATAATTAAAATATGTTTTAATTGTAGTAATTGTAAGCGTAGTAAATTAGATACAGTTTATACCTTAAGATCCTCCAATGCCATGGTGGAGTCTTGTTTTACATGCAAGTTACATGTAGGCTACATGCATTTTGAAATTCCCTGGTTAGCGCGCTGGGCGAAACGACAATGACACATCTGCTAGGTATTTACACCTTTGACAAATTTCCCACATCATAATTAGACGGTAAATTGAAAAGTTGTTACGTATTAACACCATAAAGATTAAATATAACGTTGCTCATCGTGTTTACCAACACATGTTCACTGGACGCAATAGCTCAAGTGGTAGAGCGTCGGCTTGCGGATCGGGAGGTCGTGGGTTCGAACCCCGGCCGGGTCAAACCAAAGACTTTAAAGTTGGTAGTAGTGGCTTCCCTCATAACGCTCGGGGCTAAGGGGACAGCATTACGCCTGACTCGTCGGTGTCAGTATAATGGACCGGCCGGGTTCAGTCCCTGGGCACCTCATAAATGCCTCTGTGCTATAATGATAGAAATGTCGCTGCGCAGAATCGGCAAAAACGCCGGCTAATCCCATCCCATCCCAACACATGTTCATGAATCCACCGCGTGCTTCTGGTCGGTTTATATGTTTACAGAACAGGGTCACACTACAGCAAGTTTAAAAGACAGTCAAACACTTGTTGCCCCCCCCCCCCCCCCCCCCTGCATGAGTATCATTACAAATCTGCCTGTGTGTATGACGCTGTGCTGTTTATCGTCTAATATTATGCAACACTTTTCTTGTCTAAAGTGAATATTATATTTTTTATACATAAGATTGTATGCATATGTATTAAAATCATACACGAAACCGACAGCATTCGTGTCGAGCTGTAACTTACCGCCTTTTCAAATAAAGAAATGTCTTTTTATAAGGTTTGCAAAAACTAATTTTGTAATTTTATAAACCTGTCATGATAGCACAATCGGCTCCACTACGAGAGGCCCCGGGTACGAATCCGGGCCGCAACATACCAAAGTCTTAAAAAATTGGTAGGGTTATAGCTCCCAGGCTAACGCTCAAGCAAATATAAGGGTAGTTCCACGACTGCTTGACCCGGTGTAAGGATAATGGGATTGGGTGTGGTATCATGCCAGGTGTTCACGGTATGCTATTTACGGTGAAGGCAGCACTATATCTGCTTCAAGTGGACACCGTCTCTAGATAGCTGAAATACTGTTGGTGGGACGATAAACCCAATAAACAGACAAACATAATTTTATAAACACATCAACCTTCATCCAAAATTTCAATATATTTTATCTCTTTTACTTTCGACTGTGTCTATGTTAAAATCAGGCATTCGTCCCCTGTCTGTTTCGTCACTTTTGAATCCTCGCTTATATAATTACTATTGTTTGTACATAATGTATATATGTCACCTGTAGTGATTTGAGTAATAAAAGAATAGGTGAGTTGAGTTAGAATACCGTTGTTCGTGAATACAACTTCCTCGGTTGATAACCGGGTACAATCTGATCGCGACATTATCCTTCTCAGTCGTGTTATCTGAATCGACTTGTTTACAAATGACACCTGCTGGAATAGGACACTGCAGTTCAACATGTAATTACTACTAATTACAGATACCTTTGGGGATTTAAACAGCACTATAACTGCATAACAGTTAATAATGCGTGATCCATCACTTGCAAATTATACCACTTGTAGTATAACAAATATTGTCAGCATATGTCACAAATGTGTCAATATAACAATCTTCTAAATATCATTCTTTAGTTTGTTCAAGAAACTGTAATCAGGAGCAATGTATTCAACATCAAAGGTATCAGAACGAAATAATAAATTCGTATCGTGTTCGTTTCCCGAAATATCATCCTTTTATGATCGTGAGTATGGAGAATAATTGCTAGTGCGTGGATTACTTTTATTTCCGGTCCATCTTTCTGAATTGATCTTTCAAAATCCACGCTAGTATAGCAGATACTGGTGGCGGTGTACTAACATCCTAGTATAGCGATACTCGTAGTGGTGTACTAACATCATAGTATAGCGATACTAGTAGCGGTGTACTAACATCCCAGTATAGCAGATACTTGTAGCGGTGTACTAACATCCTAGTATAGCGAAACTCGTAGTGGTGTACTAACATCCTAGTATAGCGATACTCGTAGTGGTGTACTAACATCCTAGTATAGCGATACTCGTAGCGGTGTACTAACATCCTAGTATAGCGATACTCGTAGCGGTGTACTAACATCCTAGTATAGCGATACTCGTAGTGGTGTACTAACATCATAGTATAGCGATACTAGTAGCGGTGTACTAACATCCCAGTATAGCAGATACTTGTAGCGGTGTACTAACATCCTAGTATAGCGAAACTCGTAGCGGTGTACTAACATCCTAGTATAGCGATACTCGTAGCGGTGTACTAACATCCTAGTATAGCGATACTCGTAGTGGTGTACTAACATCATAGTATAGCGATACTAGTAGCGGTGTACTAACATCCCAGTATAGCAGATACTTGTAGCGGTGTACTAACATCCTAGTATAGCGAAACTCGTAGTGGTGTACTAACATCCTAGTATAGCGATACTCGTAGTGGTGTACTAACATCCTAGTATAGAAGATACTCGTAGTGGTGTACTAACATCCTAGTATAGCGAAACTCGTAGTGGTGTACTAACATCCTAGTATAGCGATACTCGTAGCGGTGTACTAACATCCTAGTATAGCGATACTCGTAGTGGTGTACTAACATCCTAGTATAGAAGATACTCGTAGTGGTGTACTAACATCCTAGTATAGCGAAACTCGTAGTGGTGTACTAACATCCTAGTATAGCAGATACTGGTAGCGGTGTACAAACATCCTAGTATAGCGATACTCGTAGTGGTGTACTAACATCCTAGTATAGCAGATACTCGTAGCGGTGTACTAACATCCTAGTATAGCGATACTCGTAGTGGTGTACTAACATCCTAGTATAGAAGATACTCGTAGTGGTGTACTAACATCCTAGTATAGCGATACTCGTAGTGATGTACTAACATCCTAGTATAGAAGATACTCGTAGTGGTGTACTAACATCCTAGTATAGCGATACTCGTAGTGGTGTACTAACATCCTACTATAGAAGATACTCGTAGTGGTGTACTAACATCCTAGTATAGCAGATACTCGTAGTGGTGTACTAACATCCTAGTATAGCGAAACTCGTAGTGGTGTACTAACATCCTAGTATAGCAGATACTGGTAGCGGTGTACAAACATCCTAGTATAGCGATACTCGTAGTGGTGTACTAACATCCTAGTATAGCAGATACTCGTAGCGGTGTACTAACATCCTAGTATAGCGATACTCGTAGTGGTGTACTAACATCCTAGTATAGAAGATACTCGTAGTGGTGTACTAACATCCTAGTATAGCGAAACTCGTAGTGGTGTACTAACATCCTAGTATAGCGAAACTCGTAGTGGTGTACTAACATCCTAGTATAGCGATACTCGTAGTGGTGTACAAACATCCTAGTATAGAAGATACTCGTAGTGGTGTACTAACATCCTAGTATAGCGAAACTCGTAGTGGTGTACTAACATCCTAGTATAGCAGATACTCGTAGCGGTGTACAAACATCCTAGTATAGCGATACTCGTAGTGGTGTACTAACATCCTAGTATAGCAGATACTCGTAGCGCTGTACAAACATCCTAGTATAGCAGATACTCGTAGCGGTGTACAAACATCCTAGTATAGCAGATACTCGTAGCGGTGTACAAACATCCTAGTATAGCAGATACTCATAGCGCTGTACTAACATCCTAGTATAGAAGATACTCGTAGCGGTGTACTAACATCCTAGTATAGCAGATACTCGTAGTGGTGTACTAACATCCTAGTATAGCAGATTCTGGTAGCGGTGTACTAACATCCTAGTATAGCAGATACTCGTAGCGGTGTACTAACATCCTAGTATAGCAGATACTCGTAGCGGTGTACTAACATCCTAGTATAGCAGATACTGGTAGCGGTGTACTAACATCCTAGTATAGCAGATACTCGTAGCGGTGTACTAACATCCTAGTATAGCAGATTCTTGTAGTGGTGTACTAACATCCTAGTATAGCAGATACTCGTAGCGGTGTACTAACATCCTAGTATAGCAGATACTCGTAGCGGTGTACTAACATCCTAGTATAGCAGATACTTGTAGCGGTGTACAAACATCCTAGTATAGCAGATACTCGTAGCGGTGTACTAACATCCTAGTATAGCAGATACTTGTAGCGGTGTACTAACATCCTAGTATAGCAGATACTCGTAGCGGTGTACTAACATCCTAGTATAGCGATACTTGTAGCGGTGTACTAACATCCTAGTATAGCAGATACTCGTAGCGGTGTACTAACATCCTAGTATAGCGATACTCGTAGTGGTGTACAAACATCCTAGTATAGCGATACTCGTAGCGGTGTACTAACATCCTAGTATAGCAGATACTCGTAGTGGTGTACTAACATCCTAGTATAGCAGATACTCATAGCGGTGTACTAACATCCTAGTATAGCAGATACTCGTAGCGGTGTACTAACATCCTAGTATAGCAGATACTCGTAGCGGTGTACTAACATCCTAGTATAGCAGATACTCGTAGCGGTGTACTAACATCCTAGTATAGCAGATACTCGTAGCGGTGTACTAACATCCTAGTATAGCGATACTCGTAGCGGTGTACTAACATCCTAGTATAGCGATACTCGTAGTGGTGTACTAACATCCTAGTATAGCGATACTCGTAGCGGTGTACAAACATCCTAGTATAGCAGATACTCGTAGTGGTGTACTAACATCCTAGTATAGCGATACTCGTAGTGGTGTACTAACATCCTAGTATAGCAGATTCTCGTAGCGGTGTACTAACATCCTAGTATAGCAGATACTCGTAGCGGTGTACTAACATCCTAGTATAGCAGATACTTATAGCGGTGTACTAACATCCCAGTATAGCGATACTCGTAGCGGTGTACTAACATCCTAGTATAGCAGATACTCGTAGCGGTGTACTAACATCCTAGTATAGCAGATACTCGTAGTGGTGTACTAACATCCTAGTATAGCGATACTCGTAGTGGTGTACTAACATCCTAGTATAGCAGATACTCATAGCGCTGTACAAACATCCTAGTATAGCGATACTCGTAGCGGTGTACTAACATCCTAGTATAGCAGATACTTATAGCGGTGTACTAACATCCCAGTATAGCGATACTCGTAGCGGTGTACTAACATCCTAGTATAGCAGATACTTATAGCGGTGTACTAACATCCTAGTATAGCAGATACTCATAGCGCTGTACAAACATCCTAGTATAGCGATACTCGTAGCGGTGTACTAACATCCTAGTATAGCGATACTCGTAGTGGTGTACTAACATCCTAGTATAGCAGATACTCATAGCGCTGTACTAACATCCTAGTATAGCAGATACTCATAGCGCTGTACAAACATCCTAGTATAGCGATACTCGTAGTGGTGTACAAACATCCTAGTATAGCGATACTCGTAGTGGTGTACTAACATCCTAGTATAGAAGATACTCGTAGTGGTGTACAAACATCCTAGTATAGCGATACTCGTAGTGGTGTACAAACATCCTAGTATAGCAGATACTCGTAGCGGTGTACTAACATCCTAGTATAGCGATACTCGTAGTGGTGTACAAACATCCTAGTATAGCGATACTCGTAGTGGTGTACTAACATCCTAGTATAGCAGATACTCGTAGCGGTGTACTAACATCCTAGTATAGCGATACTCGTAGTGGTGTACTAACATCCTAGTATAGCAGATACTCGTAGCGGTGTACAAACATCCTAGTATAGCGATACTCGTAGTGGTGTACTAACATCCTAGTATAGCAGATACTCGTAGTGGTGTACTAACATCCTAGTATAGCAGATACTCGTAGCGGTGTACAAACATCCTAGTATAGCGATACTCGTAGTGGTGTACTAACATCCTACTATAGCAGATACTCGTAGTGGTGTACTAACATCCCAGTATAGCAGATACTCGTAGTGGTGTACTAACATCCCAGTATAGCAGATACTCGTAGTGGTGTACAAACATCCTAGTATAGCGATACTCGTAGTGGTGTACTAACATCCTAGTATAGCAGATACTCGTAGCGGTGTACTAACATCCTAGTATAGCGATACTCGTAGCGGTGTACAAACATGCTAGTATAGCAGATTCTCGTAGTGGTGTACTAACATCCTAGTATAGCGATACTCGTAGTGGTGTACAAACATCCTAGTATAGCGATACTCGTAGTGGTGTACTAACATCCCAGTATAGCAGATACTCGTAGCGGTGTACTAACATCCTAGTATAGCGATACTCGTAGTGGTGTACTAACATCCTAGTATAGCGATACTCGTAGCGGTGTACTAACATCCTACTATAGAAGATACTCGTAGCGGTGTACAAACATCCTAGTATAGAAGATACTCGTAGCGGTGTACAAACATCCTAGTATAGCGATACTCGTAGCGGTGTACTAACATCCTAGTATAGCGATACTCGTAGCGGTGTACTAACATCCTACTATAGAAGATACTCGTAGCGGTGTACTAACATCCTACTATAGAAGATACTCGTAGCGGTGTACAAACATCCTAGTATAGCGATACTCGTAGTGGTGTACAAACATCCTAGTATAGCGATACTCGTAGTGGTGTAATAACATCCTAGTATAACAGATACTCGTAGTGGTGTACTAACATCCTAGTATAGCAGATACTCGTAGCGGTGTACAAACATCCTAGTATAGCGATACTCGTAGTGGTGTACTAACATCCTAGTATAGCGATACTCGTAGTGGTGTACTAACATCCTAGTATAGCAGATACTCGTAGTGGTGTACTAACATCCTAGTATAGCAGATACTCGTAGCGGTGTACAAACATCCTAGTATAGCAGATACTTGTAGTGGTGTACTAACATCCTAGTAAAGCAGATACTCGTAGCGGTGTACTAACATCCTAGTATAGCAGATACTTGTAGTGGTGTACTAACATCCTAGTATAGCAGATACTCGTAGCGGTGTACTAACAGCCTAGTATAGCAGATACTCGTAGCGGTGTACTAACATCCTAGTATAGCAGATACTCGTAGTGGTGTACTAACATCCTAGTATAGCAGATACTCGTAGTGGTGTACTAACATCCTAGTATAGCGATACTCGTAGTGGTGTACTAACATCCTAGTATAGCAGATACTTATAGAGGTGTACTAACATCCTAGTATAGCGATACTCGTAGTGGTGTACTAACATCCTAGTATAGCGATACTCGTAGTGGTGTACAAACATCCTAGTATAGCGATACTCGTAGTGGTGTACTAACATCCCAGTATAGCAGATACTCGTAGCGGTGTACTAACATCCTAGTATAGCGATACTCGTAGTGGTGTACTAACATCCTAGTATAGCGATACTCGTAGCGGTGTACTAACATCCCAGTATAGCAGATACTCATAGCGCTGTACAAACATCCTAGTATAGCAGATACTCGTAGCGGTGTACAAACATCCTAGTATAGCAGATACTCATAGCGGTGTACTAACATCCTAGTATAGCGATACTCGTAGTGGTGTACTAACATCCCAGTATAGCAGATACTCATAGCGCTGTACAAACATCCTAGTATAGCAGATACTCGTAGTGGTGTACTAACATCCTAGTATAGCAGATACTCGTAGCGGTGTACTAACATCCTAGTATAGCGATACTCGTAGTGGTGTACTAACATCCCAGTATAGCAGATACTCATAGCGCTGTACAAACATCCTAGTATAGCGATACTCGTAGCGGTGTACTAACATCCTAGTATAGCAGATACTCGTAGCGGTGTACTAACATCCTAGTATAGCGATACTCGTAGTGGTGTACTAACATCCTAGTATAGCGATACTCGTAGTGGTGTACTAACATCCCAGTATAGCAGATACTCATAGCGCTGTACAAACATCCTAGTATAGCGATACTCGTAGTGGTGTCCTGACATCCTAGTATAGCAGATACTGGTAGCGGTGTACTAACATCCTAGTATAGCAGATACTCATAGCGGTGTACTAACATCCTAGTATAGCAGATACTTGTGGCGGTGTACTAACATCCTAGTATAGCAGATACTCGTAGCGGTGTACTAACATCCTAGTATAGCAGATACTCGTAGTGGTGTACTAACATCCTAGTATAGCAGATACTTGTAGCGGTGTACTAACATCCTAGTATAGCAGATACTTATAGCGGTGTACTAACATCCTAGTATAGCAGATACTGGTAGCGGTGTACTAACATCCTAGTATAGCAGATACTCGAAGTGGTGTACTAACATCCTAGTATAGCGATACTAGTAGCGGTGTACTAACATCCCAGTATAGCAGATACTCATAGCGCTGTACAAACACTCTAGTATAGCGATACTCGTAGCGGTGTACTAACATCCTAGTATAGCAGATACTTATAGCGGTGTACTAACATCCTAGTATAGCAGATACTCATAGCGGTGTACTAACATCCTAGTATAGCAGATTCTCGTAGCGGTGTACTAACATCCTAGTATAGCGATACTCGTAGCGGTGTACTAACATCCTAGTATAGCAGATACTTATAGCGGTGTACTAACATCCTAGTATAGCAGATACTCATAGCGGTGTACTAACATCCTAGTATAGAAGATACTCGTAGCGGTGTACTAACATCCTACTATAGAAGATACTCGTAGCGGTGTACTAACATCCTAGTATAGAAGATACTCGTAGCGGTGTACTAACATCCTACTATAGAAGATACTCGTAGCGGTGTACTAACATCCTACTATAGAAGATACTCGTAGCGGTGTACTAACATCCTACTATAGAAGATACTCGTAGCGGTGTACTAACATCCTACTATAGAAGATACTCGTAGCGGTGTACTAACATCCTACTATAGAAGATACTCGTAGCGGTGTACTAACATCCTACTATAGAAGATACTCGTAGTGGTGTACTAACATCCTACTATAGAAGATACTCGTAGCGGTGTACTAACATCCTAGTATAGCAGATACTCGTAGTGGTGTACTAACATCCTAGTATAGCAGATTCTCGTTGTGGTGTACTAACATCCTACTATAGAAGATACTCGTAGTGGTGTACTAACATCCTACTATAGAAGATACTCGTAGTGGTGTACTAACATCCTAGTATAGCAGATACTTATAGCGGTGTACTAACATCCTAGTATAGCAGATACTCATAGCGGTGTACTAACATCCTAGTATAGCAGATTCTCGTAGCGGTGTACTAACATCCTAGTATAGCGATACTCGTAGCGGTGTACTAACATCCTAGTATAGCAGATACTTATAGCGGTGTACTAACATCCTAGTATAGCAGATACTCATAGCGGTGTACTAACATCCTAGTATAGAAGATACTCGTAGCGGTGTACTAACATCCTAGTATAGCAGATACTCGTAGCGGTGTACTAACATCCTAGTATAGAAGATACTCGTAGCGGTGTACTAACATCCTACTATAGAAGATACTCGTAGCGGTGTACTAACATCCTACTATAGAAGATACTCGTAGCGGTGTACTAACATCCTACTATAGAAGATACTCGTAGCGGTGTACTAACATCCTACTATAGAAGATACTCGTAGCGGTGTACTAACATCCTACTATAGAAGATACTCGTAGCGGTGTACTAACATCCTACTATAGAAGATACTCGTAGCGGTGTACTAACATCCTACTATAGAAGATACTCGTAGTGGTGTACTAACATCCTACTATAGAAGATACTCGTAGCGGTGTACTAACATCCTAGTATAGCAGATACTCGTAGTGGTGTACTAACATCCTAGTATAGCAGATACTCATAGCGGTGTACTAACATCCTAGTATAGCAGATTCTCGTAGCGGTGTACTAACATCCTAGTATAGCGATACTCGTAGCGGTGTACTAACATCCTAGTATAGCAGATACTTATAGCGGTGTACTAACATCCCAGTATAGCGATACTCGTAGCGGTGTACTAACATCCTAGTATAGAAGATACTCGTAGCGGTGTACTAACATCCTACTATAGAAGATACTCGTAGCGGTGTACTAACATCCTAGTATAGCAGATACTCGTAGCGGTGTACTAACATCCTAGTATAGAAGATACTCGTAGCGGTGTACTAACATCCTACTATAGAAGATACTCGTAGCGGTGTACTAACATCCTACTATAGAAGATACTCGTAGCGGTGTACTAACATCCTACTATAGAAGATACTCGTAGCGGTGTACTAACATCCTACTATAGAAGATACTCGTAGCGGTGTACTAACATCCTACTATAGAAGATACTCGTAGCGGTGTACTAACATCCTACTATAGAAGATACTCGTAGTGGTGTACTAACATCCTACTATAGAAGATACTCGTAGCGGTGTACTAACATCCTACTATAGAAGATACTCGTAGCGGTGTACTAACATCCTACTATAGAAGATACTCGTAGTGGTGTACTAACATCCTACTATAGAAGATACTCGTAGCGGTGTACTAACATCCTAGTATAGCAGATACTCGTAGCGGTGTACTAACATCCTACTATAGAAGATACTCGTAGTGGTGTACTAACATCCTAGTATAGAAGATACTCGTAGTGGTGTACTAACATCCTACTATAGAAGATACTCGTAGTGGTGTACTAACATCCTAGTATAGCAGATACTCGTAGCGGTGTACAAACATCCTAGTATAGCAGATACTCGTAGTGGTGTACTAACATCCTAGTATAGCAGATTCTCGTAGTGGTGTACTAACATCCGTATTAAGTTTTCTAAATGTATCTTGAACAGGTGGTAGTGGGACACCAATTAATAGGACATTCTTTACACTGTGTCTGATTGGATCGAGTGGGTGGGGAGGGATTTTGTGGGGCGTATTTAAACGAGTGTGTGGGGAGGGACGTTCTGGGGTGGTGTATTTTAACGAGTGTGTGGAGAGGGATGTTGTGGGGCGTTGTATTTTAACGAGTGTGTGGGGAGGGACGTTGTGGGCGGTGTATTTTAACGAATGTGTGAAGAGGGATGTTGTGGGACGGTGTATTTTAACAAGTGGGTTGGGAGGGATGTTGTTGGGCGGTGTATTTAAACGAGTGTGTGGGGAGGGATGTTGTGGGGCGGTGTATTTTAACGAGTGGGTGGGGAGGGACGTTTTGGGCGGTGTATTTTAACGAGTGGTTGGGGAGGGACGTTGTGGGGCGGTGTATTTTAACGAGTGGGTGGGGAGGTATGTTTTGGGGCGTATTTAAACGAGTGTGTGGGGAGGGACGTAGTGGGCCGGTGTATTTCAACGAGTGGATTGGAAGGGATGTTGCGGGGCGGTGTATTTTAACGAGTGGGTGGAGAGGGATGTTGCGGGGCGGTGTATTTAAACGAGTGTGTGGGTAGGGATGTTGCGGGGCGGTGTATTTAAACGAGTGTGTGGGGAGGTATGTTGTGGGGCGTATGTAAACGAGTGTGTGGGGAGGGACGTTATGGGGCGGTGTATTTTAACGAGTGGGTGGGGAGGGACGTTGTGGGGCGGTGTATTTTAACGAGTGGATGGGGAGGGATGTTGTGGGGCGGTGTATTTTAACGAGTGGTGGGAAGGGATGTTGTGGGGCGGTGTATTTTAACGAGTGGTTGGTAGGGATGTTGTGGGGCGGTGTATTTTAACGAGTGGGTCGGTAGGGATGTTGTGGGGCGGTGTATTTTAACGAGTGGTGGGTAGGGATGTTGTGGGGCGGTGTATTTTAACGAGTGGGTGGGGAGGGACGTTATGGGGCGGTGTATTTTAACGAGTGGTTGGGGAGGGACGTTGTGGGGCGGTGTATTTTAACGAGTGGGTGGGGAGGGACGTTGTGGGGCGGTGTATTTTAACGAGTGTGTGGGGAGGGACGTTGTGGGGCGGTGTATTATAACGAGTGTGTGGGGAGGGATGTTGTGGGGCGGTGTATTTTAACGAGTGGGTGGGAAGGGATGTTGTGGGGCGGTGTATTTTAACGAGTTTGTGGGGAGGGACGTTGTGGGGCGGTGTATTTTAACGAGTGGGTGGGGAGGGTTGTTGCGGGGCGGTGTATTTAAACGAGTGTGTGGGGAAGGATGTTGTGGGGCGGTGTATTTTAACGAGTGGGTGGGGAGGGATGTTGTGAGGCGGTGTATTTAAACGAGTGGGTGGGGAGGTATGTTTTGGGGCGTATTTAAACGAGTGTGTGGGGAGGGACGTAATGGGCCGGTGTATTTCAACGAGTGGATTGGGAGGGATGTTGCGGGGCGGTGTATTTTAACGAGTGGGTGGAGAGGGATGTTGCGGGGCGGTGTATTTAAACGAGTGTGTGGGTAGGGATGTTGCGGGGCGGTGTATTTAAACGAGTGTGTGGGGAGGTATGTTGTGGGGCGTATGTAAACGAGTGTGTGGGGAGGGACGTTATGGGGCGGTGTATTTTAACGAGTGGGTGGGGAGGGACGTTGTGGGGCGGTGTATTTTAACGAGTGATGGGTAGGGATGTTGTGGGGCGGTGTATTTTAACGAGTGGGTGGGGAGGAATGTTGTGGGGCGGTGTATTTTTAAGAGTGGGTGTGTAGGGATGTTGTGGGGCGGTGTATTTTAACGAGTGGGTGGGTAGTGATGTTGTGGGGCGGTGTATTTTAACGAGTGGTGGGTAGGGATTTTGTGGGGCGGTGTATTTTAACGAGTGGGTGGGGAGGGATGTTGTGGGTCGGTGTATTTTAAGACCTGGTGAGAAGTCATCAATTTGCCTGCTGCGTCTAATAACTAAGCTACCTTACTGCATGTATTTGGGTTCGCTCAAGGAGACCCGCGCTCTAACCGAGACATTGGAAATAATATGCATTTGTAAGAAACACAGAAGGAAAACAATTTCAAGTCAATGTTTTGTCCTGTATGTTGTTGCTGTTTCTAGCTGACAGCTTTGGATAATGCCTGTAAATAAATTGGGTAGTAACAACCTATATCTCTTAACGGTTGTTTCACCATTAAAATTTTAAAATCGATCGACGATTTGTGGGAGTGAATACATACAGTTCAGCATTTATTAGCAAAACAAACACAAAGAATATGTCAAACCATAAACCTTCCATTTAAAAGCTTTTAACACTGATACACATGCTGTGGTGTTAAGATCTTACGTAACAAGTATTTGTTTTCTCCAATAATGAATGTTTTTAGTTTAACGTCATGGTTTATATTCAGAAGACGTTAGCCCATGCGGCATTGCTCAACCCATACGCATGCGCTGACGAGTAAAAGAGGGCAACGGAGATAGGCTACCACCTGTCTGTGTATTGTCAGTAACAGCCGACCTTAACGATATACGAACCGATTGGATCCCAGAAAGAATGTGTTTACTTTCTATAGACAGACAACGATCGAGACGATAATAGTGTTTATTTAGTACTGTTGCTAAGAATATTCTAATATCGGAACTAAATGTGACTTTAATAACACATTTAAGACGAACTATAATAAAACTTTGAAACTGAGTAACAAACCATCAATTTGCACGTGTTGGAGTCTGCCAATTAAAAGAGGGGATTGTAATTAGTGTACAGAGCATAACGGCGCATGTCTAAAATCGTGTATCACCTTAATAATTCATAAGCTTAAATGCTCAACTAGCGTGTCATTAATTAAATTTGTTTGCTTAAGGTCTACATGTCAAATTAATTCCACGTTACCTACAATTACCATAAACCTTAAAATGGACAAAGGGTGTCTAATTTTGATTGATTTTCCCGTGGGTTTTGATTCTGGTCGACCCAACATTTTGTTATGCCATTCCATTCAGACAGGCATTTATATATTGCCATGGTCACATTCGGGACCGAGGACTGAATAACGCAACATTTACTTTGTTACAGAATAAGATTGGCAGTTAAAGGATAATGGAACAATTTGAGATCATGTTCATTTGCCTGCGTTTCCATCATTCTCTACAAAGGAGTGATACAAGTCTTTGATGAACCTGAGAAAGGTGTTGCTATTTCTTCCTCTTTCTCGAGAAAGAAGACCGTGTTAAGCCTTTTACTCCAATAAGTGCGCAACAGTATTTCATTAATTAAATGTTATCCATATCTGCATCGCGCAGTTTTGAAGCGATGCGTCTCCTTATAACCGGCATTTCAATATGCCAATTCGTACAGTTGGAATGTGTACAATTTAAAATAACGTCGATTGGGCCTTGTAGCGCGAAGGAGACCTTCTTTTTGCAACATTTTGACATAACGTTGAAAAAGTGTGTGTACAAATGCAGAGCTAGGGCAAGATGTGCGCACGTAATGTACAGACCGCCGCCGCTACGTGTGTGTCGATTGATTCATAATGACGAAAGCGCTCATTCCTCAAGTGACGTCATAAGAGGAAGTGACATCACGTACGGAACGTGCTTTAAAGTGTCCAGGCTTGACATAATGTCAGATGTAAGTAAAATATTTATGTAACGTCTAAAGATATCTTAATGCATTTGGTTTAATAACGTGTTCACTTCTCGCTAATGGTTAAATAACGTTATATATACTAACTGATGTTTTGTTATTTTTATTGAATGTGATAAGCTACAATGTCACTTGAACTATGTCCAGAAATAATTTTATTTGAATTGTATATAACACAGTTGATCCCCTATATCTCATCAGCTGCTTTATCACTTTCGGAGCAAAAGCATTAAATTGAATATATCTGAACTATTTTTGTTGTTTCCAAATTATCCATTTTTGTTATTCTGTTTCTTCATTCTCGCTTTTCTTTTTATTGCGTTTTTATAAGATTCGTGTGTAGTAATTTTTGTTGATAATTTTATTTTTAGAATTCGACATCATGTCAAGATCACGAAGTGTACGGTAAAGGAAATTGTCACGTACGAGGTTTGTCGACATTATTCGATTTTTTGTTTATGTCTTTTATTTATTTTATTAAATATAAAAACTTTTTTTTGTATGTTTAGAATTTGCCAAACGTTTTTTGTGCAATTAGATGCCAATATTTTAAAATTTACTGGATGCAAAAAATGTGGCGATAAAGATATTATCGTCTTCAAGGAATAACCTCACTGAGAGAGACCAAGAATAACCTCACTAAGACAGACCAAGAATAACCTCACTAAGACAGACCAAGAATAACCTCACTAAGACAGACCAAGAATAACCTCACTAACACAGACCAAGAATAACCTCACTAGGACAGACAAGGGATAACCTCACTGAGACAGACCAAGAATAACCTCACTAAGACAGACCAAGAATAACCTCACTAACACAGACCAAAAAAAAACCTCACTAAAACAGACCAAGAATAACCTAACTGAGACAGACAAGGAATAACCTCACTAAGACAGACCAAGAATAACCTCACTGAGACAGACAAGGAATAACCTCACTAACACAGACCAAGAATTACCTCACTAACACAGACCAAGAATAACCTAACTAAGACAGGCAAGGAATAACCTCACTAAGACAGACAAGGAATAACCTCACTAAGACAGACCAAGAATAACCTCACTAAGACAGACCAAGAATAACCTCACTAACACAGACCAAGAATAACCTCACTAGGACAGACCAAATATAAACCTCACTAAGACAGGCCAAGAATAACTTCACTAACACAGACCAATAATAACCTCACTAAGACAGACCAAGAATAACCTCACTAAGACAGACCAAGAATAACCTCACTGAGACTGACCAAGAATAACCTCACTAAGACAGACCAAGAATAACCTCACTGAGACAGACCAAGAATAACCTCACTAAGACAGGCAAGGAATAACCTCACTAAGACAGACAAGGAATAACCTCACTAAGACAGACCAAGAATAACTTTAATTACACAGACCAAGAATAACCCCACTAACACAGACCAAGAATAACCTCACTAGGACAGACCAAGAATAACTTTAATTACACAGACCAAGAATAACCCCACTAACACAGACCAAGAATAACCTCACTAGGACAGACCAAATATAAACCTCACTAAGACAGGCCAAGAATAACTTCACTAACACAGACCAATAATAACCTCACTAAGACAGACCAAGAATAACCTCACTAAGACAGACCAAGAATAACCTCACTAAGACGGACCAAGAATAACCTCACTTAGACAGACAAGGAATAACCTCACTAAGACAGACCAAGAATAACCTCACTAAGACAGGCCAAGAATAACCTCACTAACACACACACCAAGAATAACCTCACTAAGACAGGCCAAGAATAACTTCACCAACACAGAACAATAATAAACTCACTGAGACTGACAAGGAATAACCTCACTAAGACAGGCCAAGAAAAACCTCACTAAGACAGGTTAAGAAAAACCTCACTAAGACAGGCCAAGAATAACCTCACTAAGACAGACAAGAAATAACCTCACTAAGACAGGCCAAGAATATCCTCACTAAGACAGGCCAAGAATAACCTAACTAAGACAGACCAATAATAACCTCACTGAGACTGACAAGGAATAACCTCACTAAGACAGACCAAGAAAAACCTCACTAAGACAGGCCAAGAATAACGTCACTAAGACAGACAAGGAATAACCTCACTAAGACGTACCAAGAATAACCTCTCTAAGACAGACAAGGAATAACCTCACTAAGACGTACCAAGAACAACCTCACTAAGACAGACAAGGAATAACCTCACTGAGACAGACGAAGAATAACCTCATTGAGACAGACAAGGAATAACCTCACTAACACAGACGAAGAATAACCTCACTGAGACAGACAAGGAATAACCTCACTAAGACAGACGAAGAATAACCTCACTAACACAGACCAAGAATAACCTAACTAAGACAGGCAAGGAATAACCTCACTAAGACAGCCAGTAAATAACCTCACTAAGACAGACCAAGAATAACCTCACTAAGACAGACCAAGAATAACCTCACTAACACAGACCAAGAATAACCTCACTAGGACAGACCAAATATAAACCTCACTAAGACAGGCCAAGAATAACTTCACTAACACAGACCAACAATAACCTCAATAAGACAGACCAAGAATAACCTCACTAAGACAGACCAAGAATAACCTCACTGAGACTGACCAAGAATAACCTCACTAAGACAGACCAAGAATAACCTCACTGAGACAGACCAAGAATAACCTCACTAAGACAGGCAATGAATAACCTCACTAAGACAGACAAGGAATAACCTCACTAAGACAGACCAAGAATAACTTTACTTACACAGACCAAGAATAACCCCACTAACACAGACCAAGAATAACCTCACTAGGACAGACCAAATATAAACCTCACTAAGACAGGCCAAGAATAACTTCACTAACACAGACCAATAATAACCTCACTAAGACAGACCAAGAATAACCTCACTAAGACAGACCAAGAATAACCTCACTAAGACGGACCAAGAATAACCTCACTTAGACAGACAAGGAATAACCTCACTAAGACAGACCAAGAATAACCTCACTAACACACACACCAAGAATAACCTCACTAAGACAGGCCAAGAATAACTTCACTAACACAGACCAATAATAACCTCACTAAGACAGACCAAGAATAACCTCACTAAGACAGACCAAGAATAACCTCACTGAGACAGACCAAGAATAACCTCACTAAGACAGGCAAGGAATAACCTCACTAAGACAGACAAGGAATAACCTCACTAAGACAGACCAAGAATAACTTTAATTACACAGACCAAGAATAACCCCACTAACACAGACCAAGAATAACCTCACTAGGACAGACCAAATATAAACCTCACTAAGACAGGCCAAGAATAACTTCACTAACACAGACCAATAATAACCTCACTAAGACAGACCAAGAATAACCTCACTAAGACAGACCAAGAATAACCTCACTAAGACGGACCAAGAATAACCTCACTTAGACAGACAAGGAATAACCTCACTAAGACAGACCAAGAATAACCTCACTAAGACAGGCCAAGAATAACCTCACTAACACACACACCAAGAATAACCTCACTAAGACAGGCCAAGAATAACTTCACCAACACAGAACAATAATAAACTCACTGAGACTGACAAGGAATAACCTCACTAAGACAGGCCAAGAAAAACCTCACTAAGACAGGCTAAGAAAAACCTCACTAAGACAGGCCAAGAATAACCTCACTAAGACAGACAAAAAATAACCTCACTAAGACAGGCCAAGAATATCCTCACTAAGACAGGCCAAGAATAACCTAACTAAGACAGACCAATAATAACCTCACTGAGACTGACAAGGAATAACCTCACTAAGACAGACCAAGAAAAACCTCACTAAGACAGGCCAAGAATAACCTCACTAAGACAGACAAGGAATAACCTCACTAAGACGTACCAAGAATAACCTCTCTAAGACAGACAAGGAATAACCTCACTAAGACGTACCAAGAACAACCTCACTAAGACAGACAAGGAATAACCTCACTGAGACAGACGAAGAATAACCTCATTGAGACAGACAAGGAATAACCTCACTAACACAGACGAAGAATAACCTCACTGAGACAGACAAGGAATAACCTCACTAAGACAGACGAAGAATAACCTCACTAACACAGACCAAGAATAACCTAACTAAGACAGGCAAGGAATAACCTCACTAAGACAGCCAGTGAATAACCTCACTAAGACAGACCAAGAATAACCTCACTAAGACAGACCAAGAATAACCTCACTAACAAAGACCAAGAATAACCTCACTAGGACAGACCAAATATAAACCTCACTAAGACAGGCCAAGAATAACTTCACTAACACAGACCAACAATAACCTCACTAAGACAGACCAAGAATAACCTCACTAAGACAGACCAAGAATAACCTCACTGAGACTGACCAAGAATAACCTCACTAAGACAGACCAAGAATAACCTCACTGAGACAGACCAAGAATAACCTCACTAAGACAGGCAATGAATAACCTCACTAAGACAGACAAGGAATAACCTCACTAAGACAGACCAAGAATAACTTTACTTACACAGACCAAGAATAACCCCACTAACACAGACCAAGAATAACCTCACTAGGACAGACCAAATATAAACCTCACTAAGACAGGCCAAGAATAACTTCACTAACACAGACCAATAATAACCTCACTAAGACAGACCAAGAATAACCTCACTAAGACAGACCAAGAATAACCTCACTAAGACGGACCAAGAATAACCTCACTTAGACAGACAAGGAATAACCTCACTAAGACAGACCAAGAATAACCTCACTAACACACACACCAAGAATAACCTCACTAAGACAGGCCAAGAATAACTTCACTAACACAGACCAATAATAAACTCACTGAGACTGACAAGGAATAACCTCACTAAGACAGGCCAAGAAAAACCTCACTAAGACAGGCTAAGAAAAACCTCACTAAGACAGGCCAAGAATAACCTCACTAAGACAGACAAGAAATAACCTCACTAAGACAGGCCAAGAATATCCTCACTAAGACAGGCCAAGAATAACCTAACTAAGACAGACCAATAATAACCTCACTGAGACTGACAAGGAATAACCTCACTAAGACAGACCAAGAAAAACCTCACTAAGACAGGCCAAGAATAACCTCACTAAGACAGACAAGGAATGACCTCACTAAGACGTACCAAGAATAACCTCTCTAAGACAGACAAGGAATAACCTCACTAAGACGTACCAAGAATAACCTCACTAAGACTGACAAGGAATAACCTCACTAAGACAGACCAAGAAAAACCTCACTAAGACAGGCCAAGAATAACCTCACTAAGACAGACAAGGAATAACCTCACTAAGACGTACCAAGAATAACCTCTCTAAGACAGACAAGGAATAACCTCACTAATACGTACCAAGAATAACCTCACTAAGACAGACAAGGAATAACCTCACTGAGACAGACGAAGAATAACCTCATTGTGACAGACAAGGAATAACCTCACTAACACAGACGAAGAATAACCTCACTGAGACAGACAAGGAATAACCTCACTAAGACAGACGAAGAATAACCTCACTAACACAGACCAAGAATAACCTAACTAAGACAGGCAAGGAATAACCTCACTAAGACAGACAAGGAATAACCTCACTAAGACAGACCAAGAATAACCTCACTTAGACAGACCAAGAATAACCTCACTAACACAGACCAAGAATAACCTCACTAGGACAGACCAAATATAAACCTCACTAAGACAGGCCAAGAATAACTTCTCTAACACAGACCAATAATAACCTCACTAAGACAGACCAAGAATAACTTCACTAAGACAGACCAAGAATAACCTCACTGAGACTGACCAAGAATAACCTCACTAAGACAGACCAAGAATAACCTCACTGAGACAGACCAAGAATAACCTCACTAAGACAGGCAATGAATAACCTCACTAAGACAGACAAGGAATAACCTCACTAAGACAGACCAAGAATAACTTTACTTACACAGACCAAGAATAACCCCACTAACACAGACCAAGAATAACCTCACTAGGACAGACCAAATATAAACCTCACTAAGACATGCCGAGAATAACTTCACTAACACAGACCAATAATAACCTCACTAAGACAGACCAAGAATAACCTCACTAAGACAGACCAAGAATAACCTCACTAAGACGGACCAAGAATAACCTCACTTAGACAGACAAGGAATAACCTCACTAAGACAGACCAAGAATAACCTCACTAAGACAGGCCAAGAATAACCTCACTAACACGCACACCAAGAATAACCTCACTAAGACAGGCCAAGAATAACTTCACTAACACAGACCAATAATAAACTCACTGAGACTGACAAGGAATAACCTCACTAAGACAGGCCAAGAAAAACCTCACTAAGACAGGCTAAGAAAAACCTCACTAAGACAGGCCAAGAATAACCTCACTAAGACAGACAAGAAATAACCTCACTAAGACAGGCCAAGAATATCCTCACTAAGACAGGCCAAGAATAACCTAACTAAGACAGACCAATAATAACCTCACTGAGACTGACAAGGAATAACCTCACTAAGACAGACCAAGAAAAACCTCACTAAGACAGGCCAAGAATAACCTCACTAAGACAGACAAGGAATAACCTCACTAAGACGTACCAAGAATAACCTCTCTAAGACAGACAAGGAATAACCTCACTAAGACGTACCAAGAATAACCTCACTAAGACAGACAAGGAATAACCTCACTGAGACAGACGAAAGAATAACCTCATTGAGACAGACAAGGAATAACCTCACTAACACAGACGAAGAATAACCTCACTGAGACAGACAAGGAATAACCTCACTAAGACAGACGAAGAATAACCTCACTAAGACAGGCCAAGAATGACCTCACTGAGACAGACAAGGAATAACCTCACTAAGACAGACCAAGAATAACCTCACTAACACAGACCAAGAATAACCTCACTGAGACAGACAAGGCATAACCTCACTAAGACAGGCAAGGAATAACATCACTGAGAGACAGACAAAGAATAACCTTTCTAAGACAGACAATGAATAACCTCCCTGATACAGACAAGGAATAACCTCACTGAGACAGACAAGGAATAACCTCACTAACACAGACCAAGAATAACCCCACTAACACAGACCAAGAATAACGTCACTAAGACAGACAAGGAAAAACGTCACTAAGACAGACCAAGAATAACCTCACTAACACAGTTCAAGAATAACCTCACTAAGACAGACCAAGAATAACCTCACTGAGACAGACCAAGAATAACCTCACTGAGACAGACCAAGAATTACCTCACTGAGACAGACAAGGAATAACCTCAATGAGACTGACAAGTAATAACCTAACTAAGACATACGAAGAATAACCTCACGGAGACAGAGAAGGAATAACCTTACAGAGACTGACAAGGAATAACCTCACCAAGACAGACAAGGAAAAACCTCACTGAGACTGACAAGGAATAACCTCACTGAGACTGACAAAGAAAAACCTCACCAAGACAGACAAGGAATAACCTCACTAAGACAGACCAAGAAGAACCTCACTAAGACTGACAATGAATAACCTCACCAAGACAGACCAAGAATAACCTCACTTAGACAGACCAAGAATAACCTCACTAAGACAGGCCAAGAATATCCTAACTAACACAGACCAAGAATAACCTCACTAAGACAGGCCAAGAATAACCTCACTAACACAGACCAAGAATAACCTCACTAAGACAGACAAGGAATAACCTCACTAAGACAGACCAAGAATAACCCCACTAACACAGGCCAAGAATAACCTCACTAACACACAAAAAAGCATAATCTCATTAAGACAGACAAGATATAAACCTCACTAAGACAGACAAGGAATAACCTCACTAAGACAGACCAAGAATAACCTCACTGAGACAGACCAAGAATAACCTCACTAAGACAGGCAATGAATAACCTCACTAAGACAGACAAGGAATAACCTCACTAAGACAGACCAAGAATAACTTTACTTACACAGACCAAGAATAACCCCACTAACACAGACCAAGAATAACCTCACTAGGACAGACCAAATATAAACCTCACTAAGACAGGCCAAGAATAACTTCACTAACACAGACCAATAATAACCTCACTAAGACAGACCAAGAATAACCTCACTAAGACAGACCAAGAATAACCTCACTAAGACGGACCAAGAATAACCTCACTTAGACAGACAAGGAATAACCTCACTAAGACAGACCAAGAATAACCTCACTAAGACAGGCCAAGAATAACCTCACTAACACGCACACCAAGAATAACCTCACTAAGACAGGCCAAGAATAACTTCACTAACACAGACCAATAATAAACTCACTGAGACTGACAAGGAATAACCTCACTAAGACAGGCCAAGAAAAACCTCACTAAGACAGGCTAAGAAAAACCTCACTAAGACAGGCCAAGAATAACCTCACTAAGACAGACAAGAAATAACCTCACTAAGACAGGCCAAGAATATCCTCACTAAGACAGGCCAAGAATAACCTAACTAAGACAGACCAATAATAACCTCACTGAGACTGACAAGGAATAACCTCACTAAGACAGACCAAGAAAAACCTCACTAAGACAGGCCAAGAATAACCTCACTAAGACAGACAAGGAATAACCTCACTAAGACGTACCAAGAATAACCTCTCTAAGACAGACAAGGAATAACCTCACTAAGACGTACCAAGAATAACCTCACTAAGACAGACAAGGAATAACCTCACTGAGACAGACGAAGAATAACCTCATTGAGACAGACAAGGAATAACCTCACTAACACAGACGAAGAATAACCTCACTGAGACAGACAAGGAATAACCTCACTAAGACAGACGAAGAATAACCTCACTAAGACAGGCCAAGAATGACCTCACTGAGACAGACAAGGAATAACCTCACTAAGACAGACCAAGAATAACCTCACTAACACAGACCAAGAATAACCTCACTGAGACAGACAAGGCATAACCTCACTAAGACAGGCAAGGAATAACATCACTGAGAGACAGACAAGGAATAACCTTTCTAAGACAGACAATGAATAACCTCCCTGATACAGACAAGGAATAACCTCACTGAGACAGACAAGGAATAACCTCACTAACACAGACCAAGAATAACCCCACTAACACAGACCAAGAATAACGTCACTAAGACAGACAAGGAAAAACGTCACTAAGACAGACCAAGAATAACCTCACTAACACAGTTCAAGAATAACCTCACTAAGACAGACCAAGAATAACCTCACTGAGACAGACCAAGAATAACCTCACTGAGACAGACCAAGAATTACCTCACTGAGACAGACAAGGAATAACCTCAATGAGACTGACAAGTAATAACCTAACTAAGACATACGAAGAATAACCTCACGGAGACAGAGAAGGAATAACCTTACAGAGACTGACAAGGAATAACCTCACCAAGACAGACAAGGAAAAACCTCACTGAGACTGACAAGGAATAACCTCACTGAGACTGACAAAGAAAAACCTCACCAAGACAGACAAGGAATAACCTCACTAAGACAGACCAAGAAGAACCTCACTAAGACTGACAATGAATAACCTCACCAAGACAGACCAAGAATAACCTCACTTAGACAGACCAAGAATAACCTCACTAAGACAGGCCAAGAATATCCTAACTAACACAGACCAAGAATAACCTCACTAAGACAGGCCAAGAATAACCTCACTAACACAGACCAAGAATAACCTCACTAAGACAGACAAGGAATAACCTCACTAAGACAGACCAAGAATAACCCCACTAACACAGGCCAAGAATAACCTCACTAACACACAAAAAAGCATAATCTCATTAAGACAGACAAGATATAAACCTCACTAAGACAGACAAGGAATAACCTCACTAAGACAGACCAAGAATAACCTCACTGAGACAGACCAAGAATAACCTCACTAAGACAGGCAATGAATAACCTCACTAAGACAGACAAGGAATAACCTCACTAAGACAGACCAAGAATAACTTTACTTACACAGACCAAGAATAACCCCACTAACACAGACCAAGAATAACCTCACTAGGACAGACCAAATATAAACCTCACTAAGACAGGCCAAGAATAACTTCACTAACACAGACCAATAATAACCTCACTAAGACAGACCAAGAATAACCTCACTAAGACAGACCAAGAATAACCTCACTAAGACGGACCAAGAATAACCTCACTTAGACAGACAAGGAATAACCTCACTAAGACAGACCAAGAATAACCTCACTAAGACAGGCCAAGAATAACCTCACTAACACGCACACCAAGAATAACCTCACTAAGACAGGCCAAGAATAACTTCACTAACACAGACCAATAATAAACTCACTGAGACTGACAAGGAATAACCTCACTAAGACAGGCCAAGAAAAACCTCACTAAGACAGGCTAAGAAAAACCTCACTAAGACAGGCCAAGAATAACCTCACTAAGACAGACAAGAAATAACCTCACTAAGACAGGCCAAGAATATCCTCACTAAGACAGGCCAAGAATAACCTAACTAAGACAGACCAATAATAACCTCACTGAGACTGACAAGGAATAACCTCACTAAGACAGACCAAGAAAAACCTCACTAAGACAGGCCAAGAATAACCTCACTAAGACAGACAAGGAATAACCTCACTAAGACGTACCAAGAATAACCTCTCTAAGACAGACAAGGAATAACCTCACTAAGACGTACCAAGAATAACCTCACTAAGACAGACAAGGAATAACCTCACTGAGACAGACGAAGAATAACCTCATTGAGACAAACAAGGAATAACCTCACTAACACAGACGAAGAATAACCTCACTGAGACAGACAAGGAATAACCTCACTAAGACAGACGAAGAATAACCTCACTAAGACAGGCCAAGAATGACCTCACTGAGACAGACAAGGAATAACCTCACTAAGACAGACCAAGAAAAACCTCACTAACACAGACCAAGAATAACCTCACTGAGACAGACAAGGCATAACCTCACTAAGACAGGCAAGGAATAACATCACTGAGAGACAGACAAGGAATAACCTTTCTAAGACAGACAATGAATAACCTCCCTGATACAGACAAGGAATAACCTCACTGAGACAGACAAGGAATAACCTCACTAACACAGACCAAGAATAACCCCACTAACACAGACCAAGAATAACGTCACTAAGACAGACAAGGAAAAACGTCACTAAGACAGACCAAGAATAACCTCACTAACACAGACCAAGAATAACCTCACTAAGACAGACCAAGAATAACCTCACTGAGACAGACCAAGAATAACCTCACTGAGACAGACCAAGAATTACCTCACGGAGACAGACAAGGAATAACCTCAATGAGACTGACAAGTAATAACCTAACTAAGACATACGAAGAATAACCTCACGGAGACAGAGAAGGAATAACCTTACAGAGACTGACAAGGAATAACCTCACTAAGACAGACCAAGAAAAACCTCACTAAGACAGGCCAAGAATAACCTCACTAAGACAGACAAGGAATAACCTCACTAAGACGTACCAAGAATAACCTCTCTAAGACAGACAAGGAATAACCTCACTAAGACGTACCAAGAATAACCTCACTAAGACAGACAAGGAATAACCTCACTGAGACAGACGAAGAATAACCTCATTGAGACAGACAAGGAATAACCTCACTAACACAGACGAAGAATAACCTCACTGAGACAGACAAGGAATAACCTCACTAAGACAGACGAAGAATAACCTCACTAAGACAGGCCAAGAATGACCTCACTGAGACAGACAAGGAATAACCTCACTAAGACAGACCAAGAATAACCTCACTAACACAGACCAAGAATAACCTCACTGAGACAAACAAGGCATAACCTCACTAAGACAGGCAAGGAATAACATCACTGAGAGACAGACAAGGAATAACCTTTCTAAGACAGACAATGAATAACCTCCCTGATACAGACAAGGAATAACCTCACTGAGACAGACAAGGAATAACCTCACTAACACAGACCAAGAATAACCCCACTAACACAGACCAAGAATAACGTCACTAAGACAGACAAGGAAAAACGTCACTAAGACAGACCAAGAATAACCTCACTAACACAGTCCAAGAATAACCTCACTAAGACAGACCAAGAATAACCTCACTGAGACAGACCAAGAATAACCTCACTGAGACAGACCAAGAATTACCTCACTGAGACAGACAAGGAATAACCTCAATGAGACTGACAAGTAATAACCTAACTAAGACATACGAAGAATAACCTCACGGAGACAGAGAAGGAATAACCTTACAGAGACTGACAAGGAATAACCTCACCAAGACAGACAAGGAAAAACCTCACTGAGACTGACAAGGAATAACCTCACTGAGACTGACAAAGAAAAACCTCACCAAGACAGACAAGGAATAACCTCACTAAGACAGACCAAGAAGAACCTCACTAAGACTGACAATGAATAACCTCACCAAGACAGACCAAGAATAACCTCACTTAGACAGACCAAGAATAACCTCACTAAGACAGGCCAAGAATATCCTAACTAACACAGACCAAGAATAACCTCACTAAGACAGGCCAAGAATAACCTCACTAACACAGACCAAGAATAACCTCACTAAGACAGACAAGGAATAACCTCACTAAGACAGACCAAGAATAACCCCACTAACACAGGCCAAGAATAACCTCACTAACACACCAAAAAAGCATAATCTCATTAAGACAGACAAGATATAAACCTCACTAAGACAGGACAAGGAATAACCTCACTAAGACAGACCAAGAATAACCTCACTGAGACAGACCAAGAATAACCTCACTAAGACAGGCAATGAATAACCTCACTAAGACAGACAAGGAATAACCTCACTAAGACAGACCAAGAATAACTTTACTTACACAGACCAAGAATAACCCCACTAACACAGACCAAGAATAACCTCACTAGGACAGACCAAATATAAAACTCACTAAGACAGGCCAAGAATAACTTCACTAACACAGACCAATAATAACCTCACTAAGACAGACCAAGAATAACCTCACTAAGACAGACCAAGAATAACCTCACTAAGACGGACCAAGAATAACCTCACTTAGACAGACAAGGAATAACCTCACTAAGACAGACCAAGAATAACCTCACTAAGACAGGCCAAAAATAACCTCACTAACACGCACACCAAGAATAACCTCACTAAGACAGGTCAAGAATAACTTCACTAACACAGACCAATAATAAACTCACTGAGACTGACAAGGAATAACCTCACTAAGACAGGCCAAGAAAAACCTCACTAAGACAGGCTAAGAAAAACCTCACTAAGACAGGCCAAGAATAACCTCACTAAGACAGACAAGAAATAACCTCACTAAGACAGGCCAAGAATATCCTCACTAAGACAGGCCAAGAATAACCTAACTAAGACAGACCAATAATAACCTCACTGAGACTGACAAGGAATAACCTCACTAAGACAGACCAAGAAAAACCTCACTAAGACAGGCCAAGAATAACCTCACTAAGACAGACAAGGAATAACCTCACTAAGACGTACCAAGAATAACCTCTCTAAGACAGACAAGGAATAACCTCACTAAGACGTACCAAGAATAACCTCACTAAGACAGACAAGGAATAACCTCACTGAGACAGACGAAGAATAACCTCATTGAGACAGACAAGGAATAACCTCACTAACACAGACGAAGAATAACCTCACTGAGACAGACAAGGAATAACCTCACTAAGACAGACGAAGAATAACCTCACTAAGACAGGCCAAGAATGACCTCACTGAGACAGACAAGGAATAACCTCACTAAGACAGACCAAGAAAAACCTCACTAACACAGACCAAGAATAACCTCACTGAGACAGACAAGGCATAACCTCACTAAGACAGGCAAGGAATAACATCACTGAGAGACAGACAAGGAATAACCTTTCTAAGACAGACAATGAATAACCTCCCTGATACAGACAAGGAATAACCTCACTGAGACAGACAAGGAATAACCTCACTAACACAGACCAAGAATAACCCCACTAACACAGACCAAGAATAACGTCACTAAGACAGACAAGGAAAAACGTCACTAAGACAGACCAAGAATAACCTCACTAACACAGACCAAGAATAACCTCACTAAGACAGACCAAGAATAACCTCACTGAGACAGACCAAGAATAACCTCAATGAGACAGACCAAGAATTACCTCACGGAGACAGACAAGGAATAACCTCAATGAGACTGACAAGTAATAACCTAACTAAGACATACGAAGAATAACCTCACGGAGACAGAGAAGGAATAACCTTACAGAGACTGACAAGGAATAACCTCACCAAGACAGACAAGGAAAACCTCACTGAGACTGACAAGGAATAACCTCACTGAGACTGACAAAGAAAAACCTCACCAAGACAGACAAGGAATAACCTCACTAAGACAGACCAAGAAGAACCTCACTAAGACTGACAATGAATAACCTCACCAAGACAGACCAAGAATAACCTCACTTAGACAGACCAAGAATAACCTCACTAAGAGAGGCCAAGAATATCCTAACTAACACAGACCAAGAATAACCTCACTAAGACAGGCCAAGAATAACCTCACTAACACAGACCAAGAATAACCTCACTAAGACAGACAAGGAATAACCTCACTAAGACAGACCAAGAATAACCCCACTAACACAGGCCAAGAATAACCTCACTAACACACAAAAAAGCATAACCTCATTAAGACAGACAAGATATAAACCTCACTAAGACAGACAAGGAATAACCTCACTAACACAGACCAAGAATAACCTTAATTAAACAGACCAAGAATAACCTCACTAAGACAGACCAAGAATAACCTCACTGAGACAGACCAAGAATAACCTCACTAAGACAGGCAATGAATAACCTCACTAAGACAGACAAGGAATAACCTCACTAAGACAGACCAAGAATAACTTTACTTACACAGACCAAGAATAACCCCACTAACACAGACCAAGAATAACCTCACTAGGACAGACCAAATATAAAACTCACTAAGACAGGCCAAGAATAACTTCACTAACACAGACCAATAATAACCTCACTAAGACAGACCAAGAATAACCTCACTAAGACAGACCAAGAATAACCTCACTAAGACGGACCAAGAATAACCTCACTTAGACAGACAAGGAATAACCTCACTAAGACAGACCAAGAATAACCTCACTAAGACAGGCCAAAAATAACCTCACTAACACGCACACCAAGAATAACCTCACTAAGACAGGCCAAGAATAACTTCACTAACACAGACCAATAATAAACTCACTGAGACTGACAAGGAATAACCTCACTAAGACAGGCCAAGAAAACCTCACTAAGACAGGCTAAGAAAAACCTCACTAAGACAGGCCAAGAATAACCTCACTAAGACAGACAAGAAATAACCTCACTAAGACAGGCCAAGAATATCCTCACTAAGACAGGCCAAGAATAACCTAACTAAGACAGACCAATAATAACCTCACTGAGACTGACAAGGAATAACCTCACTAAGACAGACCAAGAAAAACCTCACTAAGACAGGCCAAGAATAACCTCACTAAGACAGACAAGGAATAACCTCACTAAGACGTACCAAGAATAACCTCTCTAAGACAGACAAGGAATAACCTCACTAAGACGTACCAAGAATAACCTCACTAAGACAGACAAGGAATAACCTCACTGAGACAGACGAAGAATAACCTCATTGAGACAGACAAGGAATAACCTCACTAACACAGACGAAGAATAACCTCACTGAGACAGACAAGGAATAACCTCACTAAGACAGACGAAGAATAACCTCACTAAGACAGGCCAAGAATGACCTCACTGAGACAGACAAGGAATAACCTCACTAAGACAGACCAAGAAAAAACCTCACTAACACAGACCAAGAATAACCTCACTGAGACAGACAAGGCATAACCTCACTAAGACAGGCAAGGAATAACATCACTGAGAGACAGACAAGGAATAACCTTTCTAAGACAGACAATGAATAACCTCCCTGATACAGACAAGGAATAACCTCACTGAGACAGACAAGGAATAACCTCACTAACACAGACCAAGAATAACCCCACTAACACAGACCAAGAATAACGTCACTAAGACAGACAAGGAAAAACGTCACTAAGACAGACCAAGAATAACCTCACTAACACAGACCAAGAATAACCTCACTAAGACAGACCAAGAATAACCTCACTGAGACAGACCAAGAATAACCTCACTGAGACAGACCAAGAATTACCTCACGGAGACAGACAAGGAATAACCTCAATGAGACTGACAAGTAATAACCTAACTAAGACATACGAAGAATAACCTCACGGAGACAGAGAAGGAATAACCTTACAGAGACTGACAAGGAATAACCTCACCAAGACAGACAAGGAAAAACCTCACTGAGACTGACAAGGAATAACCTCACTGAGACTGACAAAGAAAAACCTCACCAAGACAGACAAGGAATAACCTCACTAAGACAGACCAAGAAGAACCTCACTAAGACTGACAATGAATAACCTCACCAAGACAGACCAAGAATAACCTCACTTAGACAGACCAAGAATAACCTCACTAAGAGAGGCCAAGAATATCCTAACTAACACAGACCAAGAATAACCTCACTAAGACAGGCCAAGAATAACCTCACTAACACAGACCAAGAATAACCTCACTAAGACAGACAAGGAATAACCTCACTAAGACAGACCAAGAATAACCCCACTAACACAGGCCAAGAATAACCTCACTAACACACAAAAAAGCATAACCTCATTAAGACAGACAAGATATAAACCTCACTAAGACAGACAAGGAATAACCTCACTAACACAGACCAAGAATAACCTTAATTAAACAGACCAAGAATAACCTCACTAAGACAGACCAAGAATAACCTCACTAACACAGACCCAAAATAACCTCAATAAGACAGACCAAGAATAACCTCACTAACACAGACCAAAAAAAACCTCAATAACACAGACCAAGAATAACCTCACTTAGACAGACCAAGGATAACCTCACTAACACAGACCAAGAATAACCTCACTAAGACAGACCAAGAATAACCTCACTAACACAGACCAAAAAAAACCTCAATAAGACAGACCAAGAATAACCTCACTTAGACAGACCAAGGATAACCTCACTAAGACAGGCCAAGAATATCCTAACTAACACAGACCAAGAAGAACCTCACTAAGACAGACCAAGAAAAACCTCACTAACACAGACCAAAAAAAAACTCAATAAGACAGACCAAGAATAACCTCACTAAGACAGACAAGGAATAACCTCACTAAGACAGACCAAGAATAACCTCACTAAGACAGACAAGATATAAACCTCACTAAGACAGACAAGGAATAACCTCACCAACACAGACCAAGAATAACCTCACTAAGACAGACCAAGAATAACCTCACTAAGACAGACCAAGAATAACCTCACTAGGACAGACCAAATATAAACCTCACTAAGACAGGCCAAGAATAACTTCACTAACACAGACCAATTATAACCTCACTAAGACAGGCCAAGAATAACCTCACTAAGACAGACCAAGAATAACCTCACTAACACAAACCAAAAAAAACCTCAATAAGACAGACCAAGAATAACCTCACTTAGACAGACCAAGGATAACCTCACTAAGACAGGCCAAGAATATCCTAACTAACACAGACCAAGAATAACCTCACTAAGACAGACCAAGAATAACCTCACTAAGACAGACAAGGAATAACCTCACTAAGACAGACCAAGAATAACCTCACTAAGACAGACAAGATATAAACCTCACTAAGACAGACAAGGAATAACCTCACCAACACAGACCAAGAATAACCTCACTAAGACAGACCAAGAATAACCTCACTAAGACAGACCAAGAATAACCTCACTAGGACAGACCAAATATAAACCTCACTAAGACAGGCCAAGAATAACTTCACTAACACAGACCAATTATAACCTCACTAAGACAGGCCAAGAATAACCTCACTAACACACACACCAAGAATAACCTCACTAAGACAGGCCAAGAATAACTTCACCAACACAGAACAATAATAAACTCACTGAGACTGACAAGGAATAACCTCACTAAGACAGGCCAAGAATAACCTCACTAACACACACACCAAGAATAACCTCACTAAGACAGGCCAAGAATAACTTCACCAACACAGAACAATAATAAACTCACTGAGACTGACAAGGAATAACCTCACTAAGACAGGCCAAGAAAAACCTCACTAAGACAGACCAAGAATAACCTCACTAACACAGACCAAGAATAACCTCACTAGGACAGACCAAATATAAACCTCACTAAGACAGGCCAAGAATAACTTCACTAACACAGACCAACAATAACCTCACTAAGACAGACCAAGAATAACCTCACTAAGACAGACCAAGAATAACCTCACTGAGACTGACCAAGAATAACCTCACTAAGACAGACCAAGAATAACCTCACTGAGACAGACCAAGAATAACCTCACTAAGACAGGCAATGAATAACCTCACTAAGACAGACAAGGAATAACCTCACTAAGACAGACCAAGAATAACTTTACTTACACAGACCAAGAATAACCCCACTAACACAGACCAAGAATAACCTCACTAGGACAGACCAAATATAAACCTCACTAAGACAGGCCAAGAATAACTTCACTAACACAGACCAATAATAACCTCACTAAGACAGACCAAGAATAACCTCACTAAGACAGACCAAGAATAACCTCACTAAGACGGACCAAGAATAACCTCACTTAGACAGACAAGGAATAACCTCACTAAGACAGACCAAGAATAACCTCACTAACACACACACCAAGAATAACCTCACTAAGACAGGCCAAGAATAACTTCACTAACACAGACCAATAATAAACTCACTGAGACTGACAAGGAATAACCTCACTAAGACAGGCCAAGAAAAACCTCACTAAGACAGGCTAAGAAAAACCTCACTAAGACAGGCCAAGAATAACCTCACTAAGACAGACAAGAAATAACCTCACTAAGACAGGCCAAGAATATCCTCACTAAGACAGGCCAAGAATAACCTAACTAAGACAGACCAATAATAACCTCACTGAGACTGACAAGGAATAACCTCACTAAGACAGACCAAGAAAAACCTCACTAAGACAGGCCAAGAATAACCTCACTAAGACAGACAAGGAATGACCTCACTAAGACGTACCAAGAATAACCTCTCTAAGACAGACAAGGAATAACCTCACTAAGACGTACCAAGAATAACCTCACTAAGACTGACAAGGAATAACCTCACTAAGACAGACCAAGAAAAACCTCACTAAGACAGGCCAAGAATAACCTCACTAAGACAGACAAGGAATAACCTCACTAAGACGTACCAAGAATAACCTCTCTAAGACAGACAAGGAATAACCTCACTAATACGTACCAAGAATAACCTCACTAAGACAGACAAGGAATAACCTCACTGAGACAGACGAAGAATAACCTCATTGTGACAGACAAGGAATAACCTCACTAACACAGACGAAGAATAACCTCACTGAGACAGACAAGGAATAACCTCACTAAGACAGACGAAGAATAACCTCACTAACACAGACCAAGAATAACCTAACTAAGACAGGCAAGGAATAACCTCACTAAGACAGACAAGGAATAACCTCACTAAGACAGACCAAGAATAACCTCACTAAGACAGACCAAGAATAACCTCACTAACACAGACCAAGAATAACCTCACTAGGACAGACAAAATATAAACCTCACTAAGACAGGCCAAGAATAACTTCACTAACACAGACCAATAATAACCTCACTAAGACAGACCAAGAATAACTTCACTAAGACAGACCAAGAATAACCTCACTGAGACTGACCAAGAATAACCTCACTAAGACAGACCAAGAATAACCTCACTGAGACAGACCAAGAATAACCTCACTAAGACAGGCAATGAATAACCTCACTAAGACAGACAAGGAATAACCTCACTAAGACAGACCAAGAATAACTTTACTTACACAGACCAAGAATAACCCCACTAACACAGACCAAGAATAACCTCACTAGGACAGACCAAATATAAACCTCACTAAGACAGGCCGAGAATAACTTCACTAACACAGACCAATAATAACCTCACTAAGACAGACCAAGAATAACCTCACTAAGACAGACCAAGAATAACCTCACTAAGACGGACCAAGAATAACCTCACTTAGACAGACAAGGAATAACCTCACTAAGACAGACCAAGAATAACCTCACTAAGACAGGCCAAGAATAACCTCACTAACACGCACACCAAGAATAACCTCACTAAGACAGGCCAAGAATAACTTCACTAACACAGACCAATAATAAACTCACTGAGACTGACAAGGAATAACCTCACTAAGACAGGCCAAGAAAAACCTCACTAAGACAGGCTAAGAAAAACCTCACTAAGACAGGCCAAGAATAACCTCACTAAGACAGACAAGAAATAACCTCACTAAGACAGGCCAAGAATATCCTCACTAAGACAGGCCAAGAATAACCTAACTAAGACAGACCAATAATAACCTCACTGAGACTGACAAGGAATAACCTCACTAAAACAGACCAAGAAAAACCTCACTAAGACAGGCCAAGAATAACCTCACTAAGACAGACAAGGAATAACCTCACTAAGACGTACCAAGAATAACCTCTCTAAGACAGACAAGGAATAACCTCACTAAGACGTACCAAGAATAACCTCACTAAGACAGACAAGGAATAACCTCACTGAGACAGACGAAGAATAACCTCATTGAGACAGACAAGGAATAACCTCACTAACACAGACGAAGAATAACCTCACTGAGACAGACAAGGAATAACCTCACTAAGACAGACGAAGAATAACCTCACTAAGACAGGCCAAGAATGACCTCACTGAGACAGACAAGGAATAACCTCACTAAGACAGACCAAGAATAACCTCACTAACACAGACCAAGAATAACCTCACTGAGACAGACAAGGCATAACCTCACTAAGACAGGCAAGGAATAACATCACTGAGAGACAGACAAGGAATAACCTTTCTAAGACAGACAATGAATAACCTCCCTGATACAGACAAGGAATAACCTCACTGAGACAGACAAGGAATAACCTCACTAACACAGACCAAGAATAACCCCACTAACACAGACCAAGAATAACGTCACTAAGACAGACAAGGAAAAACGTCACTAAGACAGACCAAGAATAACCTCACTAACACAGACCAAGCATAACCTCACTAAGACAGACCAAGAATAACCTCACTGAGACAGACCAAGAATAACCTCACTGAGACAGACCAAGAATTACCTCACGGAGACAGACAAGGAATAACCTCAATGAGACTGACAAGTAATAACCTAACTAAGACATACGAAGAATAACCTCACGGAGACAGAGAAGGAATAACCTTACAGAGACTGACAAGGAATAACCTCACCAAGACAGACAAGGAAAAACCTCACTGAGACTGACAAGGAATAACCTCACTGAGACTGACAAAGAAAAACCTCACCAAGACAGACAAGGAATAACCTCACTAAGACAGACCAAGAAGAACCTCACTAAGACTGACAATGAATAACCTCACCAAGACAGACCAAGAATAACCTCACTTAGACAGACCAAGAATAACCTCACTAAGAGAGGCCAAGAATATCCTAACTAACACAGACCAAGAATAACCTCACTAAGACAGGCCAAGAATAACCTCACTAACACAGACCAAGAATAACCTCACTAAGACAGACAAGGAATAACCTCACTAAGACAGACCAAGAATAACCCCACTAACACAGGCCAAGAATAACCTCACTAACACACAAAAAAGCATAATCTCATTAAGACAGACAAGATATAAACCTCACTAAGACAGACAAGGAATAACCTCACTAACACAGACCAAGAATAACCTTAATTAAACAGACCAAGAATAACCTCACTAAGACAGACCAAGAATAACCTCACTAACACAGACCCAAAATAACCTCAATAAGACAGACCAAGAATAACCTCACTAACACAGACCAAAAAAAACCTCAATAACACAGACCAAGAATAACCTCACTAAGACAGACCAAGAATAACCTCACTAACACAGACCAAAAAAAACCTCAATAAGACAGACCAAGAATAACCTCACTTAGACAGACCAAGGATAACCTCACTAAGACAGGCCAAGAATATCCTAACTAACACAGACCAAGAAGAACCTCACTAAGACAGACCAAGAAAAACCTCACTAACACAGACCAAAAAAAAACTCAATAAGACAGACCAAGAATAACCTCACTAAGACAGACAAGGAATAACCTCACTAAGACAGACCAAGAATAACCTCACTAAGACAGACAAGATATAAACCTCACTAAGACAGACAAGGAATAACCTCACCAACACAGACCAAGAATAACCTCACTAAGACAGACCAAGAATAACCTCACTAAGACAGACCAAGAATAACCTCACTAGGACAGACCAAATATAAACCTCACTAAGACAGGCCAAGAATAACTTCACTAACACAGACCAATTATAACCTCACTAAGACAGGCCAAGAATAACCTCACTAAGACAGACCAAGAATAACCTCACTAACACAAACCAAAAAAAACCTCAATAAGACAGACCAAGAATAACCTCACTTAGACAGACCAAGGATAACCTCACTAAGACAGGCCAAGAATATCCTAACTAACACAGACCAAGAATAACCTCACTAAGACAGACCAAGAATAACCTCACTTAGACAGACAAGGCATAACCTCACTAAGACAGGCAAGGAATAACATCACTGAGAGACAGACAAGGAATAACCTTTCTAAGACAGACAATGAATAACCTCCCTGATACAGACAAGGAATAACCTCACTGAGACAGACAAGGAATAACCTCACTAACACAGACCAAGAATAACCCCACTAACACAGACCAAGAATAACGTCACTAAGACAGACAAGGAAAAACGTCACTAAGACAGACCAAGAATAACCTCACTAACACAGACCAAGAATAACCTCACTAAGACAGACCAAGAATAACCTCACTGAGACAGACCAAGAATAACCTCACTGAGACAGACCAAGAATTACCTCACGGAGACAGACAAGGAATAACCTCAATGAGACTGACAAGTAATAACCTAACTAAGACATACGAAGAATAACCTCACGGAGACAGAGAAGGAATAACCTTACAGAGACTGACAAGGAATAACCTCACCAAGACAGACAAGGAAAAACCTCACTGAGACTGACAAGGAATAACCTCACTGAGACTGACAAAGAAAAACCTCACCAAGACAGACAAGGAATAACCTCACTAAGACAGACCAAGAAGAACCTCACTAAGACTGACAATGAATAACCTCACCAAGACAGACCAAGAATAACCTCACTTAGACAGACCAAGAATAACCTCACTAAGAGAGGCCAAGAATATCCTAACTAACACAGACCAAGAATAACCTCACTAAGACAGGCCAAGAATAACCTCACTAACACAGACCAAGAATAACCTCACTAAGACAGACAAGGAATAACCTCACTAAGACAGACCAAGAATAACCCCACTAACACAGGCCAAGAATAACCTCACTAACACACAAAAAAGCATAACCTCATTAAGACAGACAAGATATAAACCTCACTAAGACAGACAAGGAATAACCTCACTAACACAGACCAAGAATAACCTTAATTAAACAGACCAAGAAAAACCTCACTAAGACAGACCAAGAATAACCTCACTAACACAGACCAAAAATAACCTCAATAAGACAGACCAAGAATAACCTCACTAACACAGACCAAAAAAAACCTCAATAACACAGACCAAGAATAACCTCACTAAGACAGACCAAGAATAACCTCACTAACACAGACCAAAAAAAACCTCAATAAGACAGACCAAGAATAACCTCACTTAGACAGACCAAGGATAACCTCACTAAGACAGGCCAAGAATATCCTAACTAACACAGACCAAGAAGAACCTCACTAAGACAGACCAAGAAAAACCTCACTAACACAGACCAAAAAAAACTCAATAAGACAGACCAAGAATAACCTCACTAACACAGACCAAGAATAACCTCACTAAGACAGACAAGGAATAACCTCACTAAGACAGACCAAGAATGACCCCACTAACACAGGCCAAGAATAACCTCACTAACACACAAAAAAGCATAACCTCATTAAGACAGACAAGATATAAACCTCACTAAGACAGACAAGGAATAACCTCACTAACACAGACCAAGAATAACCTTAATTAAACAGACCAAGAATAACCTCACTATGACAGACCAAGAATAACCTCACTAACACAGACCCAAAATAACCTCAATAAGACAGACCAAGAATAACCTCACTAACACAGACCAAAAAAAACCTCAATAACACAGACCAAGAATAACCTCACTAAGACAGACCAAGAATAACCTCACTAACACAGACCAAAAAAAACCTCAATAAGACAGACCAAGAATAACCTCACTTAGACAGACCAAGGATAACCTCACTAAGACAGGCCAAGAATATCCTAACTAACACAGACCAAGAAGAACCTCACTAAGACAGACCAAGAAAAACCTCACTAACACAGACCAAAAAAAACTCAATAAGACAGACCAAGAATAACCTCACTAAGACAGACAAGGAATAACCTCACTAAGACAGACCAAGAATAACCTCACTAAGACAGACAAGATATAAACCTCACTAAGACAGACAAGGAATAACCTCACCAACACAGACCAAGAATAACCTCACTAAGACAGACCAAGAATAACCTCACTAAGACAGACCAAGAATAACCTCACTAGGACAGACCAAATATAAACCTCACTAAGACAGGCCAAGAATAACTTCACTAACACAGACCAATTATAACCTCACTAAGACAGGCCAAGAATAACCTCACTAAGACAGACCAAGAATAACCTCACTAACACAAACCAAAAAAAACCTCAATAAGACAGACCAAGAATAACCTCACTTAGACAGACCAAGGATAACCTCACTAAGACAGGCCAAGAATATCCTAACTAACACAGACCAAGAATAACCTCACTAAGACAGACAAAGAATAACCTCACTAAGACAGACAAGGAATAACCTCACTAAGACAGACCAAGAATAACCTCACTAAGACAGACAAGATATAAACCTCACTAAGACAGACAAGGAATAACCTCACCAACACAGACCAAGAATAACCTCACTAAGACAGACCAAGAATAACCTCACTAAGACAGACCAAGAATAACCTCACTAGGACAGACCAAATATAAACCTCACTAAGACAGGCCAAGAATAACTTCACTAACACAGACCAATTATAACCTCACTAAGACAGGCCAAGAATAACCTCACTAACACACACACCAAGAATAACCTCACTAAGACAGGCCAAGAATAACTTCACCAACACAGAACAATAATAAACTCACTGAGACTGACAAGGAATAACCTAACTAAGACAGGCCAAGAATAACCTCACTAACACACACACCAAGAATAACCTCACTAAGACAGGCCAAGAATAACTTCACCAACACAGAACAATAATAAACTCACTGAGACTGACAAGGAATAACCTCACTAAGACAGGCCAAGAAAAACCTCACTAAGACAGACCAAGAATAACCTCACTAACACAGACCAAGAATAACCTCACTAGGACAGACCAAATATAAACCTCACTAAGACAGGCCAAGAATAACTTCACTAACACAGACCAACAATAACCTCACTAAGACAGACCAAGAATAACCTCACTAAGACAGACCAAGAATAACCTCACTGAGACTGACCAAGAATAACCTCACTAAGACAGACCAAGAATAACCTCACTGAGACAGACCAAGAATAACCTCACTAAGACAGGCAATGAATAACCTCACTAAGACAGACAAGGAATAACCTCACTAAGACAGACCAAGAATAACTTTACTTACACAGACCAAGAATAACCCCACTAACACAGACCAAGAATAACCTCACTAGGACAGACCAAATATAAACCTCACTAAGACAGGCCAAGAATAACTTCACTAACACAGACCAATAATAACCTCACTAAGACAGACCAAGAATAACCTCACTAAGACAGACCAAGAATAACCTCACTAAGACGGACCAAGAATAACCTCACTTAGACAGACAAGGAATAACCTCACTAAGACAGACCAAGAATAACCTCACTAACACACACACCAAGAATAACCTCACTAAGACAGGCCAAGAATAACTTCACTAACACAGACCAATAATAAACTCACTGAGACTGACAAGGAATAACCTCACTAAGACAGGCCAAGAAAAACCTCACTAAGACAGGCTAAGAAAAACCTCACTAAGACAGGCCAAGAATAACCTCACTAAGACAGACAAGAAATAACCTCACTAAGACAGGCCAAGAATATCCTCACTAAGACAGGCCAAGAATAACCTAACTAAGACAGACCAATAATAACCTCACTGAGACTGACAAGGAATAACCTCACTAAGACAGACCAAGAAAAACCTCACTAAGACAGGCCAAGAATAACCTCACTAAGACAGACAAGGAATGACCTCACTAAGACGTACCAAGAATAACCTCTCTAAGACAGACAAGGAATAACCTCACTAAGACGTACCAAGAATAACCTCACTAAGACTGACAAGGAATAACCTCACTAAGACAGACCAAGAAAAACCTCACTAAGACAGGCCAAGAATAACCTCACTAAGACAGACAAGGAATAACCTCACTAAGACGTACCAAGAATAACCTCTCTAAGACAGACAAGGAATAACCTCACCAATACGTACCAAGAATAACCTCACTAAGACAGACAAGGAATAACCTCACTGAGACAGACGAAGAATAACCTCATTGTGACAGACAAGGAATAACCTCACTAACACAGACGAAGAATAACCTCACTGAGACAGACAAGGAATAACCTCACTAAGACAGACGAAGAATAACCTCACTAACACAGACCAAGAATAACCTAACTAAGACAGGCAAGGAATAACCTCACTAAGACAGACAAGGAATAACCTCACTAAGACAGACCAAGAATAACCTCACTAAGACAGACCAAGAATAACCTCACTAACACAGACCAAGAATAACCTCACTAGGACAGACCAAATATAAACCTCACTAAGACAGGCCAAGAATAACTTCACTAACACAGACCAATAATAACCTCACTAAGACAGACCAAGAATAACTTCACTAAGACAGACCAAGAATAACCTCACTGAGACTGACCAAGAATAACCTCACTAAGACAGACCAAGAATAACCTCACTGAGACAGACCAAGAATAACCTCACTAAGACAGGCAATGAATAACCTCACTAAGAGAGACAAGGAATAACCTCACTAAGACAGACCAAGAATAACTTTACTTACACAGACCAAGAATAACCCCACTAACACAGACCAAGAATAACCTCACTAGGACAGACCAAATATAAACCTCACTAAGACAGGCCGAGAATAACTTCACTAACACAGACCAATAATAACCTCACTAAGACAGACCAAGAATAACCTCACTAAGACAGACCAAGAATAACCTCACTAAGACGGACCAAGAATAACCTCACTTAGACAGACAAGGAATAACCTCACTAAGACAGACCAAGAATAACCTCATTAAGACAGGCCAAGAATAACCTCACTAACACGCACACCAAGAATAACCTCACTAAGACAGGCCAAGAATAACTTCACTAACACAGACCAATAATAAACTCACTGAGACTGACAAGGAATAACCTCACTAAGACAGGCCAAGAATATCCTCACTAAGACAGGCCAAGAATAACCTAACTAAGACAGACCAATAATAACCTCACTGAGACTGACAAGGAATAACCTCACTAAAACAGACCAAGAAAAACCTCACTAAGACAGGCCAAGAATAACCTCACTAAGACAGACAAGGAATAACCTCACTAAGACGTACCAAGAATAACCTCTCTAAGACAGACAAGGAATAACCTCACTAAGACGTACCAAGAATAACCTCACTAAGACAGACAAGGAATAACCTCACTGAGACAGACGAAGAATAACCTCATTGAGACAGACAAGGAATAACCTCACTAACACAGACGAAGAATAACCTCACTGAGACAGACAAGGAATAACCTCACTAAGACAGACGAAGAATAACCTCACTAAGACAGGCCAAGAATGACCTCACTGAGACAGACAAGGAATAACCTCACTAAGACAGACCAAGAATAACCTCACTAACACAGACCAAGAATAACCTCACTGAGACAGACAAGGCATAACCTCACTAAGACAGGCAAGGAATAACATCACTGAGAGACAGACAAGGAATAACCTTTCTAAGACAGACAATGAATAACCTCCCTGATACAGACAAGGAATAACCTCACTGAGACAGACAAGGAATAACCTCACTAACACAGACCAAGAATAACCCCACTAACACAGACCAAGAATAACGTCACTAAGACAGACAAGGAAAAACGTCACTAAGACAGACCAAGAATAACCTCACTAACACAGACCAAGAATAACCTCACTAAGACAGACCAAGAATAACCTCACTGAGACAGACCAAGAATAACCTCACTGAGACAGACCAAGAATTACCTCACGGAGACAGACAAGGAATAACCTCAATGAGACTGACAAGTAATAACCTAACTAAGACATACGAAGAATAACCTCACGGAGACAGAGAAGGAATAACCTTACAGAGACTGACAAGGAATAACCTCACCAAGACAGACAAGGAAAAACCTCACTGAGACTGACAAGGAATAACCTCACTGAGACTGACAAAGAAAAACCTCACCAAGACAGACAAGGAATAACCTCACTAAGACAGACCAAGAAGAACCTCACTAAGACTGACAATGAATAACCTCACCAAGACAGACCAAGAATAACCTCACTTAGACAGACCAAGAATAACCTCACTAAGAGAGGCCAAGAATATCCTAACTAACACAGACCAAGAATAACCTCACTAAGACAGGCCAAGAATAACCTCACTAACACAGACCAAGAATAACCTCACTAAGACAGACAAGGAATAACCTCACTAAGACAGACCAAGAATAACCCCACTAACACAGGCCAAGAATAACCTCACTAACACACAAAAAAGCATAACCTCATTAAGACAGACAAGATATAAACCTCACTAAGACAGACAAGGAATAACCTCACTAACACAGACCAAGAATAACCTTAATTAAACAGACCAAGAATAACCTCACTAAGACAGACCAAGAATAACCTCACTAACACAGACCCAAAATAACCTCAATAAGACAGACCAAGAATAACCTCACTAACACAGACCAAAAAAAACCTCAATAACACAGACCAAGAATAACCTCACTAAGACAGACCAAGAATAACCTCACTAACACAGACCAAAAAAAACCTCAATAAGACAGACCAAGAATAACCTCACTTAGACAGACCAAGGATAACCTCACTAAGACAGGCCAAGAATATCCTAACTAACACAGACCAAGAAGAACCTCACTAAGACAGACCAAGAAAAACCTCACTAACACAGACCAAAAAAAACTCAATAAGACAGACCAAGAATAACCTCACTAAGACAGACAAGGAATAACCTCACTAAGACAGACCAAGAATAACCTCACTAAGACAGACAAGATATAAACCTCACTAAGACAGACAAGGAATAACCTCACCAACACAGACCAAGAATAACCTCACTAAGACAGACCAAGAATAACCTCACTAAGACAGACCAAGAATAACCTCACTAGGACAGACCAAATATAAACCTCACTAAGACAGGCCAAGAATAACTTCACTAACACAGACCAATTATAACCTCACTAAGACAGGCCAAGAATAACCTCACTAAGACAGACCAAGAATAACCTCACTAACACAAACCAAAAAAAACCTCAATAAGACAGACCAAGAATAACCTCACTTAGACAGACCAAGGATAACCTCACTAAGACAGGCCAAGAATATCCTAACTAACACAGACCAAGAATAACCTCACTAAGACAGACCAAGAATAACCTCACTAAGACAGACAAGGAATAACCTCACTAAGACAGACCAAGAATAACCTCACTAAGACAGACAAGATATAAACCTCACTAAGACAGACAAGGAATAACCTCACCAACACAGACCAAGAATAACCTCACTAAGACAGACCAAGAATAACCTCACTAAGACAGACCAAGAATAACCTCACTAGGACAGACCAAATATAAACCTCACTAAGACAGGCCAAGAATAACTTCACTAACACAGACCAATTATAACCTCACTAAGACAGGCCAAGAATAACCTCACTAACACACACACCAAGAATAACCTCACTAAGACAGGCCAAGAATAACTTCACCAACACAGAACAATAATAAACTCACTGAGACTGACAAGGAATAACCTCACTAAGACAGGCCAAGAATAACCTCACTAACACACACACCAAGAATAACCTCACTAAGACAGGCCAAGAATAACTTCACCAACACAGAACAATAATAAACTCACTGAGACTGACAAGGAATAACCTCACTAAGACAGGCCAAGAAAAACCTCACTAAGACAGACCAAGAATAACCTCACTAACACAGACCAAGAATAACCTCACTAGGACAGACCAAATATAAACCTCACTAAGACAGGCCAAGAATAACTTCACTAACACAGACCAACAATAACCTCACTAAGACAGACCAAGAATAACCTCACTAAGACAGACCAAGAATAACCTCACTGAGACTGACCAAGAATAACCTCACTAAGACAGACCAAGAATAACCTCACTGAGACAGACCAAGAATAACCTCACTAAGACAGGCAATGAATAACCTCACTAAGACAGACAAGGAATAACCTCACTAAGACAGACCAAGAATAACTTTACTTACACAGACCAAGAATAACCCCACTAACACAGACCAAGAATAACCTCACTAGGACAGACCAAATATAAACCTCACTAAGACAGGCCAAGAATAACTTCACTAACACAGACCAATAATAACCTCACTAAGACAGACCAAGAATAACCTCACTAAGACAGACCAAGAATAACCTCACTAAGACGGACCAAGAATAACCTCACTTAGACAGACAAGGAATAACCTCACTAAGACAGACCAAGAATAACCTCACTAACACACACACCAAGAATAACCTCACTAAGACAGGCCAAGAATAACTTCACTAACACAGACCAATAATAAACTCACTGAGACTGACAAGGAATAACCTCACTAAGACAGGCCAAGAAAAACCTCACTAAGACAGGCTAAGAAAAACCTCACTAAGACAGGCCAAGAATAACCTCACTAAGACAGACAAGAAATAACCTCACTAAGACAGGCCAAGAATATCCTCACTAAGACAGGCCAAGAATAACCTAACTAAGACAGACCAATAATAACCTCACTGAGACTGACAAGGAATAACCTCACTAAGACAGACCAAGAAAAAACCTCACTAAGACAGGCCAAGAATAACCTCACTAAGACAGACAAGGAATGACCTCACTAAGACGTACCAAGAATAACCTCTCTAAGACAGACAAGGAATAACCTCACTAAGACGTACCAAGAATAACCTCACTAAGACTGACAAGGAATAACCTCACTAAGACAGACCAAGAAAAACCTCACTAAGACAGGCCAAGAATAACCTCACTAAGACAGACAAGGAATAACCTCACTAAGACGTACCAAGAATAACCTCTCTAAGACAGACAAGGAATAACCTCACTAATACGTACCAAGAATAACCTCACTAAGACAGACAAGGAATAACCTCACTGAGACAGACGAAGAATAACCTCATTGTGACAGACAAGGAATAACCTCACTAACACAGACGAAGAATAACCTCACTGAGACAGACAAGGAATAACCTCACTAAGACAGACGAAGAATAACCTCACTAACACAGACCAAGAATAACCTAACTAAGACAGGCAAGGAATAACCTCACTAAGACAGACAAGGAATAACCTCACTAAGACAGACCAAGAATAACCTCACTAAGACAGACCAAGAATAACCTCACTAACACAGACCAAGAATAACCTCACTAGGACAGACCAAATATAAACCTCACTAAGACAGGCCAAGAATAACTTCACTAACACAGACCAATAATAACCTCACTAAGACAGACCAAGAATAACTTCACTAAGACAGACCAAGAATAACCTCACTGAGACTGACCAAGAATAACCTCACTAAGACAGACCAAGAATAACCTCACTGAGACAGACCAAGAATAACCTCACTAAGACAGGCAATGAATAACCTCACTAAGACAGACAAGGAATAACCTCACTAAGACAGACCAAGAATAACTTTACTTACACAGACCAAGAATAACCCCACTAACACAGACCAAGAATAACCTCACTAGGACAGACCAAATATAAACCTCACTAAGACAGGCCGAGAATAACTTCACTAACACAGACCAATAATAACCTCACTAAGACAGACCAAGAATAACCTCACTAAGACAGACCAAGAATAACCTCACTAAGACGGACCAAGAATAACCTCACTTAGACAGACAAGGAATAACCTCACTAAGACAGACCAAGAATAACCTCACTAAGACAGGCCAAGAATAACCTCACTAACACGCACACCAAGAATAACCTCACTAAGACAGGCCAAGAATAACTTCACTAACACAGACCAATAATAAACTCACTGAGACTGACAAGGAATAACCTCACTAAGACAGGCCAAGAAAAACCTCACTAAGACAGGCTAAGAAAAACCTCACTAAGACAGGCCAAGAATAACCTCACTAAGACAGACAAGAAATAACCTCACTAAGACAGGCCAAGAATATCCTCACTAAGACAGGCCAAGAATAACCTAACTAAGACAGACCAATAATAACCTCACTGAGACTGACAAGGAATAACCTCACTAAAACAGACCAAGAAAAACCTCACTAAGACAGGCCAAGAATAACCTCACTAAGACAGACAAGGAATAACCTCACTAAGACGTACCAAGAATAACCTCTCTAAGACAGACAAGGAATAACCTCACTAAGACGTACCAAGAATAACCTCACTAAGACAGACAAGGAATAACCTCACTGAGACAGACGAAGAATAACCTCATTGAGACAGACAAGGAATAACCTCACTAACACAGACGAAGAATAACCTCACTGAGACAGACAAGGAATAACCTCACTAAGACAGACGAAGAATAACCTCACTAAGACAGGCCAAGAATGACCTCACTGAGACAGACAAGGAATAACCTCACTAAGACAGACCAAGAATAACCTCACTAACACAGACCAAGAATAACCTCACTGAGACAGACAAGGCATAACCTCACTAAGACAGGCAAGGAATAACATCACTGAGAGACAGACAAGGAATAACCTTTCTAAGACAGACAATGAATAACCTCCCTGATACAGACAAGGAATAACCTCACTGAGACAGACAAGGAATAACCTCACTAACACAGACCAAGAATAACCCCACTAACACAGACCAAGAATAACGTCACTAAGACAGACAAGGAAAAACGTCACTAAGACAGACCAAGAATAACCTCACTAACACAGACCAAGAATAATCTCACTAAGACAGACCAAGAATAACCTCACTGAGACAGACCAAGAATAACCTCACTGAGACAGACCAAGAATTACCTCACTGAGACAGACAAGGAATAACCTCAATGAGACTGACAAGTAATAACCTAACTAAGACATACGAAGAATAACCTCACGGAGACAGAGAAGGAATAACCTTACAGAGACTGACAAGGAATAACCTCACCAAGACAGACAAGGAAAAACCTCACTGAGACTGACAAGGAATAACCTCACTGAGACTGACAAAGAAAAACCTCACCAAGACAGACAAGGAATAACCTCACTAAGACAGACCAAGAAGAACCTCACTAAGACTGACAATGAATAACCTCACCAAGACAGACCAAGAATAACCTCACTTAGACAGACCAAGAATAACCTCACTAAGACAGGCCAAGAATATCCTAACTAACACAGACCAAGAATAACCTCACTAAGACAGGCCAAGAATAACCTCAGTAACACAGACCAAGAATAACCTCACTAAGACAGACAAGGAATAACCTCACTAAGACAGACCAAGAATAACCCCACTAACACAGGCCAAGAATAACCTCACTAACACACAAAAAAGCATAATCTCATTAAGACAGACAAGATATAAACCTCACTAAGACAGACAAGGAATAACCTCACTAAGACAGACCAAGAATAACCTCACTGAGACAGACCAAGAATAACCTCACTAAGACAGGCAATGAATAACCTCACTAAGACAGACAAGGAATAACCTCACTAAGACAGACCAAGAATAACTTTACTTACACAGACCAAGAATAACCCCACTAACACAGACCAAGAATAACCTCACTAGGACAGACCAAATATAAACCTCACTAAGACAGGCCAAGAATAACTTCACTAACACAGACCAATAATAACCTCACTAAGACAGACCAAGAATAACCTCACTAAGACAGACCAAGAATAACCTCACTAAGACGGACCAAGAATAACCTCACTTAGACAGACAAGGAATAACCTCACTAAGACAGACCAAGAATAACCTCACTAAGACAGGCCAAGATTAACCTCACTAACACGCACACCAAGAATAACCTCACTAAGACAGGCCAAGAATAACTTCACTAACACAGACCAATAATAAACTCACTGAGACTGACAAGGAATAACCTCACTAAGACAGGCCAAGAAAAACCTCACTAAGACAGGCTAAGAAAAACCTCACTAAGACAGGCCAAGAATAACCTCACTAAGACAGACAAGAAATAACCTCACTAAGACAGGCCAAGAATATCCTCACTAAGACAGGCCAAGAATAACCTAACTAAGACAGACCAATAATAACCTCACTGAGACTGACAAGGAATAACCTCACTAAGACAGACCAAGAAAAACCTCACTAAGACAGGCCAAGAATAACCTCACTAAGACAGACAAGGAATAACCTCACTAAGACGTACCAAGAATAACCTCTCTAAGACAGACAAGGAATAACCTCACTAAGACGTACCAAGAATAACCTCACTAAGACAGACAAGGAATAACCTCACTGAGACAGACGAAGAATAACCTCATTGAGACAGACAAGGAATAACCTCACTAACACAGACGAAGAATAACCTCACTGAGACAGACAAGGAATAACCTCACTAAGACAGACGAAGAATAACCTCACTAAGACAGGCCAAGAATGACCTCACTGAGACAGACAAGGAATAACCTCACTAAGACAGACCAAGAAAAACCTCACTAACACAGACCAAGAATAACCTCACTGAGACAGACAAGGCATAACCTCACTAAGACAGGCAAGGAATAACATCACTGAGAGACAGACAAGGAATAACCTTTCTAAGACAGACAATGAATAACCTCCCTGATACAGACAAGGAATAACCTCACTGAGACAGACAAGGAATAACCTCACTAACACAGACCAAGAATAACCCCACTAACACAGACCAAGAATAACGTCACTAAGACAGACAAGGAAAAACGTCACTAAGACAGACCAAGAATAACCTCACTAACACAGACCAAGAATAACCTCACTAAGACAGACCAAGAATAACCTCACTGAGACAGACCAAGAATAACCTCACTGAGACAGACCAAGAATTACCTCACGGAGACAGACAAGGAATAACCTCAATGAGACTGACAAGTAATAACCTAACTAAGACATACGAAGAATAACCTCACGGAGATAGAGAAGGAATAACCTTACAGAGACTGACAAGGAATAACCTCACCAAGACAGACAAGGAAAAACCTCACTGAGACTGACAAGGAATAACCTCACTGAGACTGACAAAGAAAAACCTCACCAAGACAGACAAGGAATAACCTCACTAAGACAGACCAAGAAGAACCTCACTAAGACTGACAATGAATAACCTCACCAAGACAGACCAAGAATAACCTCACTTAGACAGACCAAGAATAACCTCACTAAGAGAGGCCAAGAATATCCTAACTAACACAGACCAAGAATAACCTCACTAAGACAGGCCAAGAATAACCTCACTAACACAGACCAAGAATAACCTCACTAAGACAGACAAGGAATAACCTCACTAAGACAGACCAAGAATAACCCCACTAACACAGGCCAAGAATAACCTCACTAACACACAAAAAAGCATAATCTCATTAAGACAGACAAGATATAAACCTCACTAAGACAGACAAGGAATAACCTCACTAACACAGACCAAGAATAACCTTAATTAAACAGACCAAGAATAACCTCACTAAGACAGACCAAGAATAACCTCACTAACACAGACCCAAAATAACCTCAATAAGACAGACCAAGAATAACCTCACTAACACAGACCAAAAAAAACCTCAATAACACAGACCAAGAATAACCTCACTAAGACAGACCAAGAATAACCTCACTAACACAGACCAAAAAAAACCTCAATAAGACAGACCAAGAATAACCTCACTTAGACAGACCAAGGATAACCTCACTAAGACAGGCCAAGAATATCCTAACTAACACAGACCAAGAAGAACCTCACTAAGACAGACCAAGAAAAACCTCACTAACACAGACCAAAAAAAACTCAATAAGACAGACCAAGAATAACCTCACTAAGACAGACAAGGAATAACCTCACTAAGACAGACCAAGAATAACCTCACTAAGACAGACAAGATATAAACCTCACTAAGACAGACAAGGAATAACCTCACCAACACAGACCAAGAATAACCTCACTAAGACAGACCAAGAATAACCTCACTAAGACAGACCAAGAATAACCTCACTAGGACAGACCAAATATAAACCTCACTAAGACAGGCCAAGAATAACTTCACTAACACAGACCAATTATAACCTCACTAAGACAGGCCAAGAATAACCTCACTAAGACAGACCAAGAATAACCTCACTAACACAAACCAAAAAAAACCTCAATAAGACAGACCAAGAATAACCTCACTTAGACAGACCAAGGATAACCTCACTAAGACAGGCCAAGAATATCCTAACTAACACAGACCAAGAATAACCTCACTAAGACAGACCAAGAATAACCTCACTTAGACAGACAAGGAATAACCTCACTAAGACAGACCAAGAATAACCTCACTAAGACAGACAAGATATAAACCTCACTAAGACAGACAAGGAATAACCTCACCAACACAGACCAAGAATAACCTCACTAAGACAGACCAAGAATAACCTCACTAAGACAGACTAAGAATAACCTCACTAGGACAGACCAAATATAAACCTCACTAAGACAGGCCAAGAATAACTTCACTAACACAGACCAATTATAACCTCACTAAGACAGGCCAAGAATAACCTCACTAACACACACACCAAGAATAACCTCACTAAGACAGGCCAAGAATAACTTCACCAACACAGAACAATAATAAACTCACTGAGACTGACAAGGAATAACCTCACTAAGACAGGCCAAGAAAAACCTCACTAAGACAGGCTAAGAAAAACCTCACTAAGACAGGCCAAGAATAACCTCACTAAGACAGACAAGAAATAACCTCACTAAGACAGGCCAAGAATGTCCTCACTAAGACAGGCCAAGAATAACCTCACTGAGACTGACAAGGAATAACCTCACTAAGACAGACCAAGAAAAACCTCACTAAGACAGGCCAAGAATAACCTCACTAAGACAGACAAGGAATAACCTCACTAAGACGTACCAAGAATAACCTCTCTAAGACAGACAAGGAATAACCTCACTAAGACGTACCAAGAACAACCTCACTAAGACAGACAAGGAATAACCTCACTGAGACAGACGAAGAATAACCTCATTGAGACAGACAAGGAATAACCTCACTAACACAGACGAAGAATAACCTCACTGAGACAGACAAGGAATAACCTCACTAAGACAGACGAAGAATAACCTCACTAACACAGACCAAGAATAACCTAACTAAGACAGGCAAGGAATAACCTCACTAAGACAGCCAGTGAATAACCTCACTAAGACAGACCAAGAATAACCTCACTAAGACAGACCAAGAATAACCTCACTAACACAGACCAAGAATAACCTCACTAGGACAGACCAAATATAAACCTCACTAAGACAGGCCAAGAATAACTTCACTAACACAGACCAACAATAACCTCACTAAGACAGACCAAGAATAACCTCACTAAGACAGACCAAGAATAACCTCACTGAGACTGACCAAGAATAACCTCACTAAGACAGACCAAGAATAACCTCACTGAGACAGACCAAGAATAACCTCACTAAGACAGGCAATGAATAACCTCACTAAGACAGACAAGGAATAACCTCACTAAGACAGACCAAGAATAACTTTACTTACACAGACCAAGAATAACCCCACTAACACAGACCAAGAATAACCTCACTAGGACAGACCAAATATAAACCTCACTAAGACAGACCAAGAATAACCTCACTAACACACACACCAAGAATAACCTCACTAAGACAGGCCAAGAATAACTTCACTAACACAGACCAATAATAAACTCACTGAGACTGACAAGGAATAACCTCACTAAGACAGGCCAAGAAAAACCTCACTAAGACAGGCTAAGAAAAACCTCACTAAGACAGGCCAAGAATAACCTCACTAAGACAGACAAGAAATAACCTCACTAAGACAGGCCAAGAATATCCTCACTAAGACAGGCCAAGAATAACCTAACTAAGACAGACCAATAATAACCTCACTGAGACTGACAAGGAATAACCTCACTAAGACAGACCAAGAAAAACCTCACTAAGACAGGCCAAGAATAACCTCACTAAGACAGACAAGGAATGACCTCACTAAGACGTACCAAGAATAACCTCTCTAAGACAGACAAGGAATAACCTCACTAAGACGTACCAAGAATAACCTCACTAAGACTGACAAGGAATAACCTCACTAAGACAGACCAAGAAAAACCTCACTAAGACAGGCCAAGAATAACCTCACTAAGACAGACAAGGAATAACCTCACTAAGACGTACCAAGAATAACCTCTCTAAGACAGACAAGGAATAACCTCACTAATACGTACCAAGAATAACCTCACTAAGACAGACAAGGAATAACCTCACTGAGACAGACGAAGAATAACCTCATTGTGACAGACAAGGAATAACCTCACTAACACAGACGAAGAATAACCTCACTGAGACAGACAAGGAATAACCTCACTAAGACAGACGAAGAATAACCTCACTAACACAGACCAAGAATAACCTAACTAAGACAGGCAAGGAATAACCTCACTAAGACAGACAAGGAATAACCTCACTAAGACAGACCAAGAATAACCTCACTAAGACAGACCAAGAATAACCTCACTAACACAGACCAAGAATAACCTCACTAGGACAGACCAAATATAAACCTCACTAAGACAGGCCAAGAATAACTTCACTAACACAGACCAATAATAACCTCACTAAGGCAGACCAAGAATAACCTCACTAAGACAGACCAAGAATAACCTCACTGAGACTGACCAAGAATAACCTCACTAAGACAGACCAAGAATAACCTCACTGAGACAGACCAAGAATAACCTCACTAAGACAGGCAATGAATAACCTCACTAAGACAGACAAGGAATAACCTCACTAAGACAGACCAAGAATAACTTTACTTACACAGACCAAGAATAACCCCACTAACACAGACCAAGAATAACCTCACTAGGACAGACCAAATATAAACCTCACTAAGACAGGCCGAGAATAACTTCACTAACACAGACCAATAATAACCTCACTAAGACAGACCAAGAATAACCTCACTAAGACAGACCAAGAATAACCTCACTAAGACGGACCAAGAATAACCTCACTTAGACAGACAAGGAATAACCTCACTAAGACAGACCAAGAATAACCTCACTAAGACAGGCCAAGAATAACCTCACTAACACGCACACCAAGAATAACCTCACTAAGACAGGCCAAGAATAACTTCACTAACACAGACCAATAATAAACTCACTGAGACTGACAAGGAATAACCTCACTAAGACAGGCCAAGAAAAACCTCACTAAGACAGGCTAAGAAAAACCTCACTAAGACAGGCCAAGAATAACCTCACTAAGACAGACAAGAAATAACCTCACTAAGACAGGCCAAGAATGTCCTCACTAAGACAGGCCAAGAATAACCTCACTGAGACTGACAAGGAATAACCTCACTAAGACAGACCAAGAAAAACCTCACTAAGACAGGCCAAGAATAACCTCACTAAGACAGACAAGGAATAACCTCACTAAGACGTACCAAGAATAACCTCTCTAAGACAGACAAGGAATAACCTCACTAAGACGTACCAAGAACAACCTCACTAAGACAGACAAGGAATAACCTCACTGAGACAGACGAAGAATAACCTCATTGAGACAGACAAGGAATAACCTCACTAACACAGACGAAGAATAACCTCACTGAGACAGACAAGGAATAACCTCACTAAGACAGACGAAGAATAACCTCACTAACACAGACCAAGAATAACCTAACTAAGACAGGCAAGGAATAACCTCACTAAGACAGCCAGTGAATAACCTCACTAAGACAGACCAAGAATAACCTCACTAAGACAGACCAAGAATAACCTCACTAACACAGACCAAGAATAACCTCACTAGGACAGACCAAATATAAACCTCACTAAGACAGGCCAAGAATAACTTCACTAACACAGACCAACAATAACCTCACTAAGACAGACCAAGAATAACCTCACTAAGACAGACCAAGAATAACCTCACTGAGACTGACCAAGAATAACCTCACTAAGACAGACCAAGAATAACCTCACTGAGACAGACCAAGAATAACCTCACTAAGACAGGCAATGAATAACCTCACTAAGACAGACAAGGAATAACCTCACTAAGACAGACCAAGAATAACCTCACTAACACACACACCAAGAATAACCTCACTAAGACAGGCCAAGAATAACTTCACTAACACAGACCAATAATAAACTCACTGAGACTGACAAGGAATAACCTCACTAAGACAGGCCAAGAAAAACCTCACTAAGACAGGCTAAGAAAAACCTCACTAAGACAGGCCAAGAATAACCTCACTAAGACAGACAAGAAATAACCTCACTAAGACAGGCCAAGAATATCCTCACTAAGACAGGCCAAGAATAACCTAACTAAGACAGACCAATAATAACCTCACTGAGACTGACAAGGAATAACCTCACTAAGACAGACCAAGAAAAACCTCACTAAGACAGGCCAAGAATAACCTCACTAAGACAGACAAGAAATAACCTCACTAAGACAGGCCAAGAATATCCTCACTAAGACAGGCCAAGAATAACCTAACTAAGACAGACCAATAATAACCTCACTGAGACTGACAAGGAATAACCTCACTAAGACAGACCAAGAAAAACCTCACTAAGACAGGCCAAGAATAACCTCTCTAAGACAGACAAGGAATAACCTCACTAAGACGTACCAAGAATAACCTCACTAAGACTGACAAGGAATAACCTCACTAAGACAGACCAAGAAAAACCTCACTAAGACAGGCCAAGAATAACCTCACTAAGACAGACAAGGAATAACCTCACTAAGACGTACCAAGAATAACCTCTCTAAGACAGACAAGGAATAACCTCACTAATACGTACCAAGAATAACCTCACTAAGACAGACAAGGAATAACCTCACTGAGACAGACGAATAATAACCTCATTGTGACAGACAAGGAATAACCTCACTAACACAGACGAAGAATAACCTCACTGAGACAGACAAGGAATAACCTCACTAAGACAGACGAAGAATAACCTCACTAACACAGACCAAGAATAACCTAACTAAGACAGGCAAGGAATAACCTCACTAAGACAGACAAGGAATAACCTCACTAAGACAGACCAAGAATAACCTCACTAAGACAGACCAAGAATAACCTCACTAACACAGACCAAGAATAACCTCACTAGGACAGACCAAATATAAACCTCACTAAGACAGGCCAAGAATAACTTCACTAACACAGACCAATAATAACCTCACTAACACAGACCAAAAAAAACCTCAATAAGACAGACCAAGAATAACCTCACTGAGACTGACCAAGAATAACCTCACTAAGACAGACCAAGAATAACCTCACTGAGACAGACCAAGAATAACCTCACTAAGACAGGCAATGAATAACCTCACTAAGACAGACAAGGAATAACCTCACTAAGACAGACCAAGAATAACTTTACTTACACAGACCAAGAATAACCCCACTAACACAGACCAAGAATAACCTCACTAGGACAGACCAAATATAAACCTCACTAAGACAGGCCGAGAATAACTTCACTAACACAGACCAATAATAACCTCACTAAGACAGACCAAGAATAACCTCACTAAGACAGACCAAGAATAACCTCACTAAGACGGACCAAGAATAACCTCACTTAGACAGACAAGGAATAACCTCACTAAGACAGACCAAGAATAACCTCACTAAGACAGGCCAAGAATAACCTCACTAACACGCACACCAAGAATAACCTCACTAAGACAGGCCAAGAATAACTTCACTAACACAGACCAATAATAAACTCACTGAGACTGACAAGGAATAACCTCACTAAGACAGGCCAAGAAAAACCTCACTAAGACAGGCTAAGAAAAACCTCACTAAGACAGGCCAAGAATAACCTCACTAAGACAGACAAGAAATAACCTCACTAAGACAGGCCAAGAATATCCTCACTAAGACAGGCCAAGAATAACCTAACTAAGACAGACCAATAATAACCTCACTGAGACTGACAAGGAATAACCTCACTAAGACAGACCAAGAAAAACCTCACTAAGACAGGCCAAGAATAACCTCACTAAGACAGACAAGGAATAACCTCACTAAGACAGACCAAGAATAACCTCTCTAAGACAGACAAGGAATAACCTGACTAAGACGTACCAAGAATAACCTCACTAAGACAGACAAGGAATAACCTCACTGAGACAGACGAAGAATAACCTCATTGAGACAGACAAGGAATAACCTCACTAACACAGACGAAGAATAACCTCACTGAGACAGACAAGGAATAACCTCACTAAGACAGACGAAGAATAACCTCACTAAGACAGGCCAAGAATGACCTCACTGAGACAGACAAGGAATAACCTCACTAAGACAGACCAAGAATAACCTCACTAACACAGACCAAGAATAACCTCACTGAGACAGACAAGGCATAACCTCACTAAGACAGGCAAGGAATAACATCACTGAGAGACAGACAAGGAATAACCTTTCTAAGACAGACAATGAATAACCTCCCTGATACAGACAAGGAATAACCTCACTGAGACAGACAAGGAATAACCTCACTAACACAGACCAAGAATAACCCCACTAACACAGACCAAGAATAACGTCACTAAGACAGACAAGGAAAAACGTCACTAAGACAGGCCAAGAATAACCTCTCTAAGACAGACAAGGAATAACCTCACTAAGACGTACCAAGAATAACCTCACTAAGACTGACAAGGAATAACCTCACTAAGACAGACCAAGAAAAACCTCACTAAGACAGGCCAAGAATAACCTCACTAAGACAGACAAGGAATAACCTCACTAAGACGTACCAAGAATAACCTCTCTAAGACAGACAAGGAATAACCTCACTAATACGTACCAAGAATAACCTCACTAAGACAGACAAGGAATAACCTCACTGAGACAGACGAATAATAACCTCATTGTGACAGACAAGGAATAACCTCACTAACACAGACGAAGAATAACCTCACTGAGACAGACAAGGAATAACCTCACTAAGACAGACGAAGAATAACCTCACTAACACAGACCAAGAATAACCTAACTAAGACAGGCAAGGAATAACCTCACTAAGACAGACAAGGAATAACCTCACTAAGACAGACCAAGAATAACCTCACTAAGACAGACCAAGAATAACCTCACTAACACAGACCAAGAATAACCTCACTAGGACAGACCAAATATAAACCTCACTAAGACAGGCCAAGAATAACTTCACTAACACAGACCAATAATAACCTCACTAACACAGACCAAAAAAAACCTCAATAAGACAGACCAAGAATAACCTCACTGAGACTGACCAAGAATAACCTCACTAAGACAGACCAAGAATAACCTCACTGAGACAGACCAAGAATAACCTCACTAAGACAGGCAATGAATAACCTCACTAAGACAGACAAGGAATAACCTCACTAAGACAGACCAAGAATAACTTTACTTACACAGACCAAGAATAACCCCACTAACACAGACCAAGAATAACCTCACTAGGACAGACCAAATATAAACCTCACTAAGACAGGCCGAGAATAACTTCACTAACACAGACCAATAATAACCTCACTAAGACAGACCAAGAATAACCTCACTAAGACAGACCAAGAATAACCTCACTAAGACGGACCAAGAATAACCTCACTTAGACAGACAAGGAATAACCTCACTAAGACAGACCAAGAATAACCTCACTAAGACAGGCCAAGAATAACCTCACTAACACGCACACCAAGAATAACCTCACTAAGACAGGCCAAGAATAACTTCACTAACACAGACCAATAATAAACTCACTGAGACTGACAAGGAATAACCTCACTAAGACAGGCCAAGAAAAACCTCACTAAGACAGGCTAAGAAAAACCTCACTAAGACAGGCCAAGAATAACCTCACTAAGACAGACAAGAAATAACCTCACTAAGACAGGCCAAGAATATCCTCACTAAGACAGGCCAAGAATAACCTAACTAAGACAGACCAATAATAACCTCACTGAGACTGACAAGGAATAACCTCACTAAGACAGACCAAGAAAAACCTCACTAAGACAGGCCAAGAATAACCTCACTAAGACAGACAAGGAATAACCTCACTAAGACAGACCAAGAATAACCTCTCTAAGACAGACAAGGAATAACCTGACTAAGACGTACCAAGAATAACCTCACTAAGACAGACAAGGAATAACCTCACTGAGACAGACGAAGAATAACCTCATTGAGACAGACAAGGAATAACCTCACTAACACAGACGAAGAATAACCTCACTGAGACAGACAAGGAATAACCTCACTAAGACAGACGAAGAATAACCTCACTAAGACAGGCCAAGAATGACCTCACTGAGACAGACAAGGAATAACCTCACTAAGACAGACCAAGAATAACCTCACTAACACAGACCAAGAATAACCTCACTGAGACAGACAAGGCATAACCTCACTAAGACAGGCAAGGAATAACATCACTGAGAGACAGACAAGGAATAACCTTTCTAAGACAGACAATGAATAACCTCCCTGATACAGACAAGGAATAACCTCACTGAGACAGACAAGGAATAACCTCACTAACACAGACCAAGAATAACCCCACTAACACAGACCAAGAATAACGTCACTAAGACAGACAAGGAAAAACGTCACTAAGACAGACCAAGAATAACCTCACTAACACAGACCAAGAATAACCTCACTAAGACAGACCAAGAATAACCTCACTGAGACAGACCAAGAATAACCTCACTGAGACAGACCAAGAATTACCTCACTGAGACAGACAAGGAATAACCTCAATGAGACTGACAAGTAATAACCTAACTAAGACATACGAAGAATAACCTCACGGAGACAGAGAAGGAATAACCTTACAGAGACTGACAAGGAATAACCTCACCAAGACAGACAAGGAAAAACCTCACTGAGACTGACAAGGAATAACCTCACTGAGACTGACAAAGAAAAACCTCACCAAGACAGACAAGGAATAACCTCACTAAGACAGACCAAGAAGAACCTCACTAAGACTGACAATGAATAACCTCACCAAGACAGACCAAGAATAACCTCACTTAGACAGACCAAGAATAACCTCACTAAGACAGGCCAAGAATATCCTAACTAACACAGACCAAGAATAACCTCACTAAGACAGGCCAAGAATAACCTCACTAACACAGACCAAGAATAACCTCACTAAGACAGACAAGGAATAACCTCACTAAGACAGACCAAGAATAACCCCACTAACACAGGCCAAGAATAACCTCACTAACACACAAAAAAGCATAACCTCATTAAGACAGACAAGATATAAACCTCACTAAGACAGACAAGGAATAACCTCACTAAGACAGACCAAGAATAACCTCACTGAGACAGACCAAGAATAACCTCACTAAGACAGGCAATGAATAACCTCACTAAGACAGACAAGGAATAACCTCACTTAGACAGACCAAGAATAACTTTACTTACACAGACCAAGAATAACCCCACTAACACAGACCAAGAATAACCTCACTAGGACAGACCAAATATAAACCTCACTAAGACAGGCCAAGAATAACTTCACTAACACAGACCAATAATAACCTCACTAAGACAGACCAAGAATAACCTCACTAAGACAGACCAAGAATAACCTCACTAAGACGGACCAAGAATAACCTCACTTAGACAGACAAGGAATAACCTCACTAAGACAGACCAAGACTAACCTCACTAAGACAGGCCAAGAATAACCTCACTAACACGCACACCAAGAATAACCTCACTAAGACAGGCCAAGAATAACTTCACTAACACAGACCAATAATAAACTCACTGAGACTGACAAGGAATAACCTCACTAAGACAGGCCAAAAAAAACCTCACTAAGACAGGCTAAGAAAAACCTCACTAAGACAGGCCAAGAATAACCTCACTAAGACAGACAAGAAATAACCTCACTAAGACAGGCCAAGAATATCCTCACTAAGACAGGCCAAGAATAACCTAACTAAGACAGACCAATAATAACCTCACTGAGACTGACAAGGAATAACCTCACTAAGACAGACCAAGAAAAACCTCACTAAGACAGGCCAAGAATAACCTCACTAAGACAGACAAGGAATAATCTCACTAAGACGTACCAAGAATAACCTCTCTAAGACAGACAAGGAATAACCTCACTAAGACGTACCAAGAATAACCTCACTAAGACAGACAAGGAATAACCTCACTGAGACAGACGAAGAATAACCTCATTGAGACAGACAAGGAATAACCTCACTAACACAGACGAAGAATAACCTCACTGAGACAGACAAGGAATAACCTCACTAAGACAGACGAAGAATAACCTCACTAAGACAGGCCAAGAATGACCTCACTGAGACAGACAAGGAATAACCTCACTAAGACAGACCAAGAATAACCTCACTAACACAGACCAAGAATAACCTCACTGAGACAGACAAGGCATAACCTCACTAAGACAGGCAAGGAATAACATCACTGAGAGACAGACAAGGAATAACCTTTCTAAGACAGACAATGAATAACCTCCCTGATACAGACAAGGAATAACCTCACTGAGACAGACAAGGAATAACCTCACTAACACAGACCAAGAATAACCCCACTAACACAGACCAAGAATAACGTCACTAAGACAGACAAGGAAAAACGTCACTAAGACAGACCAAGAATAACCTCACTAACACAGACCAAGAATAACCTCACTAAGACAGACCAAGAATAACCTCACTGAGACAGACCAAGAATAACCTCACTGAGACAGACCAAGAATTACCTCACGGAGACAGACAAGGAATAACCTCAATGAGACTGACAAGTAATAACCTAACTAAGACATACGAAGAATAACCTCACGGAGACAGAGAAGGAATAACCTTACAGAGACTGACAAGGAATAACCTCACCAAGACAGACAAGGAAAAACCTCACTGAGACTGACAAGGAATAACCTCACTGAGACTGACAAAGAAAAACCTCACCAAGACAGACAAGGAATAACCTCACTAAGACAGACCAAGAAGAACCTCACTAAGACTGACAATGAATAACCTCACCAAGACAGACCAAGAATAACCTCACTTAGACAGACCAAGAATAACCTCACTAAGAGAGGCCAAGAATATCCTAACTAACACAGACCAAGAATAACCTCACTAAGACAGGCCAAGAATAACCTCACTAACACAGACCAAGAATAACCTCACTAAGACAGACAAGGAATAACCGCACTAAGACAGACCAAGAATAACCCCACTAACACAGGCCAAGAATAAGCTCACTAACACACAAAAAAGCATAACCTCATTAAGACAGACAAGATATAAACCTCACTAAGACAGACAAGGAATAACCTCACTAACACAGACCAAGAATAACCTTAATTAAACAGACCAAGAATAACCTCACTAAGACAGACCAAGAATAACCTCACTAACACAGACCAAAAATAACCTCAATAAGACAGACCAAGAATAACCTCACTAACACAGACCAAAAAAAACCTCAATAACACAGACCAAGAATAACCTCACTAAGACAGACCAAGAATAACCTCACTAACACAGACCAAAAAAAAACCTCAATAAGACAGACCAAGAATAACCTCACTTAGACAGACCAAGGATAACCTCACTAAGACAGGCCAAGAATATCCTAACTAACACAGACCAAGAAGAACCTCACTAAGACAGACCAAGAAAAACCTCACTAACACAGACCAAAAAAAACTCAATAAGACAGACCAAGAATAACCTCACTAAGACAGACAAGGAATAACCTCACTAAGACAGACCAAGAATAACCTCGCTAAGACAGACAAGATATAAACCTCACTAAGACAGACAAGGAATAACCTCACCAACACAGACCAAGAATAACCTCACTAAGACAGAACAAGAATAACCTCACTAAGACAGACCAAGAATAACCTCACTAGGACAGACCAAATATAAACCTCACTAAGACAGGCCAAGAATAACTTCACTAACACAGACCAATTATAACCTCACTAAGACAGGCCAAGAATAACCTCACTAAGACAGACCAAGAATAACCTCACTAAGACTGACAATGAATAACCTCACCAAGACAGACCAAGAATAACCTCACTTAGACAGACCAAGAATAACCTCACTAAGACAGGCCAAGAATATCCTAACTAACACAGACCAAGAATAACCTCACTAAGACAGGCCAAGAATAACCTCATTAACACAGACCAAGAATAACCTCACTAAGACAGACAAGGAATAACCTCACTAAGACAGACCAAGAATAACCCCACTAACACAGGCCAAGAATAACCTCACTAACACACAAAAAAGCATAACCTCATTAAGACAGACAAGATATAAACCTCACTAAGACAGACAAGGAATAACCTCACTAAGACAGACCAAGAATAACCTCACTGAGACAGACCAAGAATAACCTCACTAAGACAGGCAATGAATAACCTCACTAAGACAGACAAGGAATAACCTCACTAAGACAGACCAAGAATAACTTTACTTACACAGACCAAGAATAACCCCACTAACACAGACCAAGAATAACCTCACTAGGACAGACCAAATATAAACCTCACTAAGACAGGCCAAGAATAACTTCACTAACACAGACCAATAATAACCTCACTAAGACAGACCAAGAATAACCTCACTAAGACAGACCAAGAATAACCTCACTAAGACGGACCAAGAATAACCTCACTTAGACAGACAAGGAATAACCTCACTAAGACAGACCAAGAATAACCTCACTAAGACAGGCCAAGAATAACCTCACTAACACGCACACCAAGAATAACCTCACTAAGACAGGCCAAGAATAACTTCACTAACACAGACCAATAATAAACTCACTGAGACTGACAAGGAATAACCTCACTAAGACAGGCCAAGAAAAACCTCACTAAGACAGGCTAAGAAAAACCTCACTAAGACAGGCCAAGAATAACCTCACTAAGACAGACAAGAAATAACCTCACTAAGACAGGCCAAGAATATCCTCACTAAGACAGGCCAAGAATAACCTAACTAAGACAGACCAATAATAACCTCACTGAGACTGACAAGGAATAACCTCACTAAGACAGACCAAGAAAAACCTCACTAAGACAGGCCAAGAATAACCTCACTAAGACAGACAAGGAATAACCTCACTAAGACGTACCAAGAATAACCTCTCTAAGACAGACAAGGAATAACCTCACTAAGACGTACCAAGAATAACCTCACTAAGACAGACAAGGAATAACCTCACTGAGACAGACGAAGAATAACCTCATTGAGACAGACAAGGAATAACCTCAGTAACACAGACGAAGAATAACCTCACTGAGACAGACAAGGAATAACCTCACTAAGACAGACGAAGAATAACCTCACTAAGACAGGCCAAGAATGACCTCACTGAGACAGACAAGGAATAACCTCACTAAGACAGACCAAGAATAACCTCACTAACACAGACCAAGAATAACCTCACTGAGACAGACAAGGCATAACCTCACTAAGACAGGCAAGGAATAACATCACTGAGAGACAGACAAGGAATAACCTTTCTAAGACAGACAATGAATAACCTCCCTGATACAGACAAGGAATAACCTCACTGAGACAGACAAGGAATAACCTCACTAACACAGACCAAGAATAACCCCACTAACACAGACCAAGAATAACGTCACTAAGACAGACAAGGAAAAACGTCACTAAGACAGACCAAGAATAACCTCACTAAGACAGACCAAGAATAACCTCACTGAGACAGACCAAGAATAACCTCACTGAGACAGACCAAGAATTACCTCACGGAGACAGACAAGGAATAACCTCAATGAGACTGACAAGTAATAACCTAACTAAGACATACGAAGAATAACCTCACGGAGACAGAGAAGGAATAACCTTACAGAGACTGACAAGGAATAACCTCACCAAGACAGACAAGGAAAAACCTCACTGAGACTGACAAGGAATAACCTCACTGAGACTGACAAAGAAAAACCTCACCAAGACAGACAAGGAATAACCTCACTAAGACAGACCAAGAAGAACCTCACTAAGACTGACAATGAATAACCTCACCAAGACAGACCAAGAATAACCTCACTTAGACAGACCAAGAATAACCTCACTAAGAGAGGCCAAGAATATCCTAACTAACACAGACCAAGAATAACCTCACTAAGACAGACCAAGAATAACCTCACTAAGACAGACCAAGAATAACCTCACTGAGACAGACCAAGAATAACCTCACTGAGACAGACCAAGAATTACCTCACGGAGACAGACAAGGAATAACCTCAATGAGACTGACAAGTAATAACCTAACTAAGACATACGAAGAATAACCTCACGGAGACAGAGAAGGAATAACCTTACAGAGACTGACAAGGAATAACCTCACCAAGACAGACAAGGAAAAACCTCACTGAGACTGACAAGGAATAACCTCACTGAGACTGACAAAGAAAAACCTCACCAAGACAGACAAGGAATAACCTCACTAAGACAGACCAAGAAGAACCTCACTAAGACTGACAATGAATAACCTCACCAAGACAGACCAAGAATAACCTCACTTAGACAGACCAAGAATAACCTCACTAAGAGAGGCCAAGAATATCCTAACTAACACAGACCAAGAATAACCTCACTAAGACAGGCCAAGAATAACCTCACTAACACAGACCAAGAATAACCTCACTAAGACAGACAAGGAATAACCTCACTAAGACAGACCAAGTATAACCCCACTAACACAGGCCAAGAATAACCTCACTAACACACAAAAAAGCATAACCTCATTAAGACAGACAAGATATAAACCTCACTAAGACAGACAAGGAATAACCTCACTAACACAGACCAAGAATAACCTTAATTAAACAGACCAAGAAAAACCTCACTAAGACAGACCAAGAATAACCTCACTAACACAGACCAAAAATAACCTCAATAAGACAGACCAAGAATAACCTCACTAACACAGACCAAAAAAAACCTCAATAACACAGACCAAGAATAACCTCACTAAGACAGACCAAGAATAACCTCACTAACACAGACCAAAAAAAACCTCAATAAGACAGACCAAGAATAACCTCACTTAGACAGACCAAGGATAACCTCACTAATACAGGCCAAGAATATCCTAACTAACACAGACCAAGAAGAACCTCACTAAGACAGACCAAGAAAAACCTCACTAACACAGACCAAAAAAAACTCAATAAGACAGACCAAGAATAACCTCACTAAGACAGACAAGGAATAACCTCACTAAGACAGACCAAGAATAACCTCACTAAGACAGACAAGATATAAACCTCACTAAGACAGACAAGGAATAACCTCACCAACACAGACCAAGAATAACCTCACTAAGACAGACCAAGAATAACCTCACTAAGACAGACCAAGAATAACCTCACTAGGACAGACCAAATATAAACCTCACTAAGACAGGCCAAGAATAACTTCACTAACACAGATCAATTATAACCTCACTAAGACAGGCCAAGAATAACCTCACTAAGACAGACCAAGAATAACCTCACTAACACAAACCAAAAAAAACCTCAATAAGACAGACCAAGAATAACCTCACTTAGACAGACCAAGGATAACCTCACTAAGACAGGCCAAGAATATCCTAACTAACACAGACCAAGAATAACCTCACTAAGACAGACCAAGAATAACCTCACTAAGACAGACAAGGAATAACCTCACTAAGACAGACCAAGAATAACCTCACTAAGACAGACAAGATATAAACCTCACTAAGACAGACAAGGAATAACCTCACCAACACAGACCAAGATTAACCTCACTAAGACAGACCAAGAATAACCTCACAAAGACAGACCAAGAATAACCTCACTAGGACAGACCAAATATAAACCTCACTAAGACAGGCCAAGAATAACTTCACTAACACAGACCAATTATAACCTCACTAAGACAGACCAAGAATAACCTCACTTAGACAGACAAGGAATAACCTCACTAAGACAGACCAAGAATAACCTCACTAAGACAGGCCAAGAATAACCTCACTAACACAGACCAAGAATAACCTCACTAAGACAGGCCAAGAATAACTTCACTAACACAGACCAATAATAACGTCACTGAGACTGACAAGGAATAACCTCACTAAGACAGGCCAAGAAAAACCTCACTAAGACAGGCCAAGAAAAACCTCATTAAGACAGGCCAAGAAAAACCCCACTAAGACAGACAAGAAATAACCTCACTAAGACAGCCCAAGAATAACCTCACTAAGACAGGCCAAGAATAACCTCACTAACACAGACCAAGAATAACCTCACTAAGACAGACAAGGAATAACCTGACTAAGACAGACCAAGAATAACCCCACTAACACAGGCCAAGAATAACCTCACTAACACACAAAAAAGCATAACCTCATTAAGACAGACAAGATATAAACCTCACTAAGACAGACAAGGAATAACCTCACTAACATAGACCAAGAATAACCTTAATTAAACAGACCAAGAATAACCTCACTAAGACAGACCAAGAATAACCTCACTAACACAGACCAAAAATAACCTCAATAAGACAGACCAAGAATAACCTCACTAACACAGACCAAAAAAAACCTCAATAACACAGACCAAGAATAACCTCACTAAGACAGACCAAGAATAACCTCACTAACACCGACCAAAAAAAACCTCAATAAGACAGACCAAGAATAACCTCACTTAGACAGACCAAGGATAACCTCACTAAGACAGGCCAAGAAAAACCTCACTAACACAGACCAAAAAAAACTCAATAAGACAGACCAAGAATAACCTCACTAAGACAGACAAGGAATAACCTCACTAAGACAGACCAAGAATAACCTCACTAAGACAGACAAGATATAAACCTCACTAAGACAGACAAGGAATAACCTCACCAACACAGACCAAGAATAACCTCACTAAGACAGACCAAGAATAACCTCACTAAGACAGACCAAGAATAACCTCACTAGGACAGACCAAATATAAACCTCACTAAGACAGGCCAAGAATAACTTCACTAACACAGACCAATAATAACCTCACTAAGACAGGCCAAGAATAACCTCACTAAGACAGACCAAGAATAACCTCACTAAGACTGACAATGAATAACCTCACCAAGACAGACCAAGAATAACCTCACTTAGACAGACCAAGAATAACCTCACTAAGACAGGCCAAGAATATCCTAACTAACACAGACCAAGAATAACCTCACTAAGACAGGCCAAGAATAACCTCATTAACACAGACCAAGAATAACCTCACTAAGACAGACAAGGAATAACCTCACTAAGACAGACCAAGAATAACCCCACTAACACAGGCCAAGAATAACCTCACTAACACACAAAAAAGCATAACCTCATTAAGACAGACAAGATATAAACCTCACTAAGACAGACAAGGAATAACCTCACTAAGACAGACCAAGAATAACCTCACTGAGTCAGACCAAGAATAACCTCACTAAGACAGGCAATGAATAACCTCACTAAGACAGACAAGGAATAACCTCACTAAGACAGACCAAGAATAACTTTACTTACACAGACCAAGAATAACCCCACTAACACAGACCAAGAATAACCTCACTAGGACAGACCAAATATAAACCTCACTAAGACAGGCCAAGAATAACTTCACTAACACAGACCAATAATAACCTCACTAAGACAGACCAAGAATAACCTCACTAAGACAGACCAAGAATAACCTCACTAAGACGGACCAAGAATAACCTCACTTAGACAGACAAGGAATAACCTCACTAAGACAGACCAAGAATAACCTCACTAAGACAGGCCAAGAATAACCTCACTAACACGCACACCAAGAATAACCTCACTAAGACAGGCCAAGAATAACTTCACTAACACAGACCAATAATAAACTCACTGAGACTGACAAGGAATAACCTCACTAAGACAGGCCAAGAAAAACCTCACTAAGACAGGCTAAGAAAAACCTCACTAAGACAGGCCAAGAATAACCTCACTAAGACAGACAAGAAATAACCTCACTAAGACAGGCCAAGAATATCCTCACTAAGACAGGCCAAGAATAACCTAACTAAGACAGACCAATAATAACCTCACTGAGACTGACAAGGAATAACCTCACTAAGACAGACCAAGAAAAACCTCACTAAGACAGGCCAAGAATAACCTCACTAAGACAGACAAGGAATAACCTCACTAAGACGTACCAAGAATAACCTCTCTAAGACAGACAAGGAATAACCTCACTAAGACGTACCAAGAATAACCTCACTAAGACAGACAAGGAATAACCTCACTGAGACAGACGAAGAATAACCTCATTGAGACAGACAAGGAATAACCTCACTAACACAGACGAAGAATAACCTCACTGAGACAGACAAGGAATAACCTCACTAAGACAGACGAAGAATAACCTCACTAAGACAGGCCAAGAATGACCTCACTGAGACAGACAAGGAATAACCTCACTAAGACAGACCAAGAATAACCTCACTAACACAGACCAAGAATAACCTCACTGAGACAGACAAGGCATAACCTCACTAAGACAGGCAAGGAATAACATCACTGAGAGACAGACAAGGAATAACCTTTCTAAGACAGACAATGAATAACCTCCCTGATACAGACAAGGAATAACCTCACTGAGACAGACAAGGAATAACCTCACTAACACAGACCAAGAATAACCCCACTAACACAGACCAAGAATAACGTCACTAAGACAGACAAGAATAAACGTCACTAAGACAGACCAAGAATAACCTCACTAAGACAGACCAAGAATAACCTCACTGAGACAGACCAAGAATAACCTCACTGAGACAGACCAAGAATTACCTCACGGAGACAGACAAGGAATAACCTCAATGAGACTGACAAGTAATAACCTAACTAAGACATACGAAGAATAACCTCACGGAGACAGAGAAGGAATAACCTTACAGAGACTGACAAGGAATAACCTCACCAAGACAGACAAGGAAAAACCTCACTGAGACTGACAAGGAATAACCTCACTGAGACTGACAAAGAAAAACCTCACCAAGACAGACAAGGAATAACCTCACTAAGACAGACCAAGAAGAACCTCACTAAGACTGACAATGAATAACCTCACCAAGACAGACCAAGAATAACCTCACTTAGACAGACCAAGAATAACCTCACTAAGAGAGGCCAAGAATATCCTAACTAACACAGACCAAGAATAACCTCACTAAGACAGACCAAGAATAACCTCACTAAGACAGACCAAGAATAACCTCACTGAGACAGACCAAGAATAACCTCACTGAGACAGACCAAGAATTACCTCACGGAGACAGACAAGGAATAACCTCAATGAGACTGACAAGTAATAACCTAACTAAGACATACGAAGAATAACCTCACGGAGACAGAGAAGGAATAACCTTACAGAGACTGACAAGGAATAACCTCACCAAGACAGACAAGGAAAAACCTCACTGAGACTGACAAGGAATAACCTCACTGAGACTGACAAAGAAAAACCTCACCAAGACAGACAAGGAATAACCTCACTAAGACAGACCAAGAAGAACCTCACTAAGACTGACAATGAATAACCTCACCAAGACAGACCAAGAATAACCTCACTTAGACAGACCAAGAATAACCTCACTAAGAGAGGCCAAGAATATCCTAACTAACACAGACCAAGAATAACCTCACTAAGACAGGCCAAGAATAACCTCACTAACACAGACCAAGAATAACCTCACTAAGACAGACAAGGAATAACCTCACTAAGACAGACCAAGAATAACCCCACTAACACAGGCCAAGAATAACCTCACTAACACACAAAAAAGCATAACCTCATTAAGACAGACAAGATATAAACCTCACTAAGACAGACAAGGAATAACCTCACTAACACAGACCAAGAATAACCTTAATTAAACAGACCAAGAAAAACCTCACTAAGACAGACCAAGAATAACCTCACTAACACAGACCAAAAAAAACCTCAATAAGACAGACCAAGAATAACCTCACTTAGACAGACCAAGGATAACCTCACTAAGACAGGCCAAGAATATCCTAACTAACACAGACCAAGAAGAACCTCACTAAGACAGACCAAGAAAAACCTCACTAACACAGACCAAAAAAAACTCAATAAGACAGACCAAGAATAACCTCACTAAGACAGACAAGGAATAACCTCACTAAGACAGACCAAGAATAACCTCACTAAGACAGACAAGATATAAACCTCACTAAGACAGACAAGGAATAACCTCACCAACACAGACCAAGAATAACCTCACTAAGACAGACCAAGAATAACCTCACTAAGACAGACCAAGAATAACCTCACTAGGACAGACCAAATATAAACCTCACTAAGACAGGCCAAGAATAACTTCACTAACACAGACCAATTATAACCTCACTAAGACAGGCCAAGAATAACCTCACTAAGACAGACCAAGAATAACGTCACTAACACAAACCAAAAAAAACCTCAATAAGACAGACCAAGAATAACCTCACTTAGACAGACCAAGGATAACCTCACTAAGACAGGCCAAGAATATCCTAACTAACACAGACCAAGAATAACCTCACTAAGACAGACCAAGAATAACCTCACTAAGACAGACAAGGAATAACCTCACTAAGACAGACCAAGAATAACCTCACTAAGACAGACAAGATATAAACCTCACTAAGACAGACAAGGAATAACCTCACCAACACAGACCAAGATTAACCTCACTAAGACAGACCAAGAATAACCTCACTAAGACAGACCAAGAATAACCTCACTAGGACAGACCAAATATAAACCTCACTAAGACAGGCCAAGAATAACTTCACTAACACAGACCAATTATAACCTCACTAAGACAGACCAAGAATAACCTCACTTAGACAGACAAGGAATAACCTCACTAAGACAGACCAAGAATAACCTCACTAAGACAGGCCAAGAATAACCTCACTAACACAGACCAAGAATAACCTCACTAAGACAGGCCAAGAATAACTTCACTAACACAGACCAATAATAACGTCACTGAGACTGACAAGGAATAACCTCACTAAGACAGGCCAAGAAAAACCTCACTAAGACAGGCCACGAAAAACCTCATTAAGACAGGCCAAGAAAAAGCCCACTAAGACAGACAAGAAATAACCTCACTAAGACAGCCCAAGAATAACCTCACTAAGACAGGCCAAGAATAACCTCACTAACACAGACCAATAATAACCTCAATGAGACTGACAAGGAATAACCTCACTAAGACAGACCAAGAAAAACCTCACTAAGACAGGCCAAGAATAACCTCACTAAGACAGACAAGGAATAACCTCACTAAGACGTACCAAGAATAACCTCTCTAAGACAGAAAAGGAATAACCTCACTAAGACGTACCAAGAATAACCTCACTAAGACAGACAAGGAATAACCTCACTGAGACCGACAAAGAATAACCTCATTGAGACAGACAAGGAATAACCTCACTAACACAGACGAAGAATAACCTCACTGAGACAGACAAGGAACAACCTCACTAACACAGACCAAGAATAACCCCACTAACACAGACCAAGAATAACGTCACTAAGACAGACAAGGAATAACCCCACTAACACAGACCAAGAATAACCTCACTGAGACTGGCAAGGAATAACCTCACTAAGACAGACCCAGAATAACATCACTGAGAGACAGACAAGGAATAACCTCAGTAAGACAGACAAGAAATAACCTCACTAAGACAGACAAGGAATAACCTCACTAAGACAAGGAATAACCTTACCGAGACAGACAAGGAATAACCTCACTAAGACAGACAAGGAATAACCTCACTAAGACAGACAAGGAATAACCTCACTAAGACAGACAAGGAATAACCTCACTGAGACAGACAAGGCATAACCTCACTAAGACAGACAAGGAATAACCTCACTGAGACAGACAAGGAATAACCTTTCTAAGACAGACAATGAATAACCTCCTAGATACAGACAAGGAATAACCTCGCTGAGACAGACAAGGAATAACCTCACTAACACAGACCAAGAATAACCCCACTAACACAGACCAAGAATAACGTCACTAAGACAGACAAGGAATAACCCCACTAACACAGACCAAGAATAACCTCACTAACCCAGACCAAGAATAACCCCACTAACACAGACCAAGAATAACCTCACTAACACAGACCAAGAACAACGTCACTAAGACAGACAAGGAATAACGTCACTAAGACACACCAAGAATAACCCCACTAACACAGACCAAGAATAACCTCACTGAGACAGACCAAAAATAACCTCACTAAGACATACCCAAGAATAACCTCACTAAGACAAACCAAGAATAACGTCACTAAGACAGACCAAGAATAACCCCACTAACACAGACCAAAAATAACCTCACTAAGACAGACAAGGAATAACGTCACTAAGACAAACCCAAGAATAACCTCACTAAGACAAACCAAGAATAACCCCACTAACACAGACCAAGAATAACCTCACTAACACAGACCAAGAATAACCCCACTGACACAGACCAAGAATAACCTCACTGAGACAGACAAGGAATAACCCCACTAACACAGACCAAGAATAACCTCACTAACACAGACCAAGAATAACCCCACTAACACAGACCAAGAATAACCTCACTAACACAGACCAAGAACAACGTCACTAAGACAGACAAGGAATAACGTCACTAAGACACACCAAGAATAACCCCACTAACACAGACCAAGAATAACCTCACTGAGACAGACCAAGAATAACCTCACTAAGACAAACCCAAGAATAACCTCACTAAGACAAACCAAGAATAACGTCACTAAGACAGACCAAGAATAACCCCACTAACACAGACCAAGAATAACCTCACTAAGACAGACAAGGGATAACGTCACTAAGACAAACCCAAGAATAACCTCACTGAGACAGACCAATTATAACCTCACTAAGACAAACCCAAGAATAACCTCACTAAGACAAACCAAGAATAACGTCACTAAGACAGACCAAGAATAACCCCACTAACACAGACCAAGAATAACCTCACTGAGACAGACCAAGAATAACCTCACTAAGACAAACCCAAGAATAACCTCACTGAGACAGACCATGAATAACCTCACTAAGACAAACCCAAGAATAACCTCACTAAGACAAACCAAGAATAACGTCACTAAGACAGACCAAGAATAACGTCACTAAGACAGACAAAGAATAACGTCACTAACACAGACCAAGATAAACCTCACTAAGACAGACCAAAAATAACCTCACTGAGACAGACCAAGAATAACCTCACTAAGACAGACCAAGAATAACCTCACTAAGACAGACCAAGAATAACGTCACTAACACCGACCAAGAATAACCTCACTAAGACAGACCAAGAATAACCTCAATAAGACAGACCAAGAATAACCTCACTTAGACAGACCAAGAGTAACCTCACTAAGACAGACCAAGAATAACCTCACTAAGACAGACCAAGAATAACCTCACTAAGACAGACCAAGAATAACCTCACTAAGACATACAAAGAATAACCTCACTGAGACAGACCAAGAATAACCTCACTGAGACAGACCAAGAATAACCTCGCTAAGACAGACCAAGAATAACCTCACTAAGACAGACCAAGAATAACCTCACTAACACAGACTAAGAATAACCTCATTAACACCGACCAAGAATAACCTCACTAAGACAGACCAAGAAAAAACTCACTAAGACAGACCAAGAATAACCTCACTAAGACATACCAAGAATAACCTCACTAACACAGACCAAGAATAACCTTACTAACACAGACCAAGAAAAACCTCACTAAGACAGACAAGTAATAACGTCACTAAGACAGACAAGGAATAACCTCACTAAGACAGACAAGTATTAACGTCACTAAGACAGACAAGTAATAACGTCACTAAGACAGACCAAGAATAACCTCACTGGGACAGACAAGTAATAACGTCACTAAGACAGACAAGTAATAACGTCACTAAGACAGACCAAGAATAACCTCACTGGGACAGACAAGTAATAACGTCACTAAGACAGACAAGTAATAACCTCATTGGGACAGACAAGGAATAACCTCACTAAGACAGACAAGGAATAACCTCACTAAGACAGACAAGGAATAACGTCACTGAGACAGACAAGGAATAACCTTACTAAGACAGACAAGTAATAACCTCACTGGGACAGACAAGGAATAACCTCACTAAGACAGACAAGGAATAACCTCACTAAGACAGACAAGGAATAGCATCACTAAGATAGACAAGGAATAACCTCACTAAGACAGACAAGTAATAACCTCACTAAGACAGACAAGGAATAACCTCACTAAGACAGACAAGTAATAACCTCACTAAGACAGACAAGGAATAACCTCACTAAGACAGACAAGGAATAACCTCACTAAGACAGACATGTAATAACCTCACTGGGACAGACAAGGAATAACCTCACTAAGACAGACAAGGAATAACCTCACTAAGACAGACAAGGAATAACCTCACTAAGACAGACAAGGAATATCATCACTAAGACAGACAAGTAATAACGTCACTAAGACAGACAAGGAATAGCATCACTAAGACAGACAAGTAATAACGTCACTAAGACAGACAATGAATAGCATCACTAAGACAGACAAGTAATAACATCACTAAGACAGACAAGGATGCATCCCCACCAACCAGATAAAAGAGTTGAGTTGTGAAAACACAAAAATACATGTTTAAAAAATACTGAGCTTTTAAAAGTAAATTTAGTCTGTTGACTGCTAAGGTCAAAGTAAGGGTCCATAACTCTCCAGCTGGACATCTCTATAGTGATCATCACAGTGCAGCTGACGTTTTGTTTCTTAAGCAAAAACTAAAAGAAGAAAATTGGCATTAGCATTAGAACTAGTACAGACGGAAACCATTCCATAAGCATGTTAATGTGAAGCAGAATAATAGGCAAGCTGTATCATAATAAATCATTGGTACTTGAACTTACCAATCACTCATATATTTTTAATGTATGGACCCAATAGTTCTCATGTTTACAACGCTGTTTATTTTTTAATTGGTCTCCGTAGATACATGTAAACATTTTTATTATTTTTTAACTTTTTATGAATATTTTGTCAATGATTGTGGTATTGTCATTCGTTTAAACCATGTGTATTATAACATCACGAGTCTAACATTCAATCATAACTTAAGTTCATAGTTGCATGCCTGAGAATATTAATGTCGGGATGTAGATTTAAAAAAAAATATCCTTTCCGATTAGACACTGCATGTTTAAAGGAAGTCACTTAGTCAAATATTCTGAGTCTTACTGAGGTTTGCTGCATATAAAAAATTATTCCATAAAACACACTATATTATATTATATTGGTAAAAATGTTCATAGCATATAGTTTAGTTTAGAAGTAAGAAACGTTATCCTGTTAAATTTGTAAGAGTGACTTTTCGAATTTGGACTGAATGCCAACGTACATAATAAAACGGCGTGGACACTACCTTTCACTTCATTCCATCTCAACTTTGTTTTTAGAGTGTCTTCCTATGACGAATGTCGCCAGTGGGACGGTGCTTGGCAACATGAACAGCGTTGGGTCAAAGGTCAAGGTCGTTTGTAACGACGGTCATGTCGAGGTCAGAGGGAAGACAATTATAACCTGCACGAATAACGGAGAGTGGAGTTATCTCCCTTCTTGTATCAAAGGTATAAGATTTATTTCCGATAGCTAGATTATTTAACTATCCAATGCTTGATAAATGATCTGAATTAATCATAAGCAATTAAAATGTCATTTAACTCACATCAGTTAATATAAGCCGTATCATTACGTAAACTACACTTGTAAAAGTGATAGTCTTAGATTGCTATACTCCCTTTAAACACACGCGACTTTTAACCCTTAAAAATCATATCTTTTCCATGGTTTGGGTATTATTCTTTTAACATTATTTTATATAAACTGTAAAATACTGTATACCTGTATACCTGTAGCAGGAATATGATCTTACTTTTACCATTCTAACTGTTCTGGCAAGTTTAAGTAAGAACATACGTGTAATCAAACACACATATTTCCTTCATGTAGACGCATTAATGTCATCTCCGTATTTTGATGGATTCTGGAATAATGCATTTGCTAATTTCCAATTATTTTCTAATTGACTATTTAGAGATAGGTAACGTAGCAGTTTTCTTAATTCCAGGTGATATACTTGACTGCGGAGAACGATGTAACGGAAGTTCGTACGTGCTGTCGGCAGAGAAGTTGACGTATAATGCCTCTAAGGTATTTGTTAAAGCTACTGACGAATGTGATTTGCGAGTGTGCTATTGAACACCCCTAGACAGAATGTGTTTCTCGCCTTTAAAACTGAAATATGCCTGTCAAGCGTAAAATATTCCATACTCACAAAATACCGTTTTTCAAATAGCTGTCGATATTATAAGACAATAGCTGTCGATATTATAATAAAACAAACGAAAATATTTGTGCTCAGTATTTCCTTGCTTGATTTCACCAGGTATAACCGCACCCATGATAGGATTTTACAACCGACTTAATCTCTTTGGCAAATGTGATGTGTAATGAATATTTCGTCATGTATTTCATGCTTGCTGGTGACCAGGTCTCTGTTGATGTAAATATGATCTACTATAGAATTCATTCAACGTGCAATAAAGTTTCTTCTTTAATAAAACAGTAATTAAAATTATATTATACCAAACACACCCTCAGCTGTTTAAATCGTTAGTCTGTGGAATTAAATTACACTACAGCTCAGTTGTTTAAGAGTTTAACTATTTATTCAGATGTCAAAATTTGAAAAATTTGTCATTTTTGCCGAAGAGTGAAACAGTGGGGTCTTCGCCGCGAATAGGCTAATTCCTCGAACAGGCATAACATAATGTAATCTGAATGGGTGACACAGTAGGACAAACATACAAGTATTACTAAGACTTGAAACTACAGCCGGAAGAATTGTTATATTTTTTGTGTGTTTTTCAGACCTTCTGTATGTCTTCTGGAGGTTACCTTGCACAGATCCAAACTGTAGAAGAGAGTAAAGCTCTGACAGAACTTCTAGGCGGACATAGTAACTTGAGTTTTATTTATATGTTTACACTGCACACTTTAGTTCAATGAGGCAGTGTGGATGGTGTTTTAACTTCACTAACACTTGTACACATGTAATGTTTGTATACTTTCACAGTGAAAATCTATCCGGTTAGTGACTAGGTTTAAAACGGTGAACATCTATCCGGTTAGTGACTTGGTTTAAAACGGTGAACATCTATCCGGTTAGTGACTAGGTTTAAAACGGTAAACATCTATCCGGTTAGTGACTAGGTTTAAAACGGTGAACATCTATCCGGTTAGTGACTAGGTTTAAAACGGTAAACATCTATCCGGTTAGTGACTAGGTTTAAAACGGTGAACATCTATCCGGTTATTGACTAGGTTTAAAACGGTGAACATCTATCCGGTTAGAAACTAAGTTTAAACCGGTAAACATCTATACGGTTAGTGACTAGGTTTAAAACGGTGAACATCTATCTGGTTAGTGACCCGGTTTAAAATGTTAAGTCATTCTTTGTAACAAAGGTGTCCTACGCATTCCGAAACATCTAAGTTAAAAACGAACAAATATGATATATATTGGCGACACGCTGGATCGCGACGCCTATTATATTGAATGCTCACTGAAATTTGCACATGGAGAAAGTTTAATTTGCGGACTTGTATAACACAGATAAAATACGGGTCCTAATTCGGTACATGGAGATCTGTTTTTTTCTTAAGTTTTATTTATTTACATGCATTTGAATAAAGAAAATAGCCGGATACCACCTTCAATTAAGTTCCAAAATGTATGTCACCATTTCTTTTAAATTTGTTTAAAGGTTTGCTTCGCCTTTGATGCTTCGCATATGTGAATTGTATACATTCTACACGGCTTTCTTATGTGAATTTTATGCATCCTACACGGATTTCTTGTGTAAATTGCTGGAATCCTACAGGGCTTTCTTGTGTGAATTGTATACATCCTGCACGGCTTTCTTGTGTGAATTGTATACATCCTGCACGTCTTTGTTGTGTGAATTGTATACATCCTGCACGTCTTTGTTGTGTGAATTGTATACATCCTGCACGGCTTTCATGTGTGAATTGTATACATTCTGCACGGCTGTTTTGTGTAAAATGTATACATCCTGCACGGCTTTCATGTGTAAATTGTATACATCCTGCACGTCTTTGTTGTGTGAATTGTATACATCCTGCACGTCTTTGTTGTGTGAATTGTATAATCCTGCACGGCTTTCTTGTGTGAATTGTGTACATCCTACACGACTTTCTTGTGTGAATTTTATATTTCCTATACGACTTTCTTGTGTGAATTGTATATATCCTACACGGCCTTTCTTGTGTGAATTGTATACATCCTACAGGGCTTTCTTGTGTGAATTGTATACATCATACACGACTTTCTTGTGTAAATTGTATACATCCTACAGGGCTTTCTTGTGTGAATTGTATACATCCTACACGACTTTCTTGTGTGAATTGTATACATCCTACAGGGCTTTCTTGTGTGAATTGAATACATCCTACACGACTTTCTTGTGTGAATTGTATACATCCTACACGACTTTCTTGTGTGAATTGTATACATCCTACAGGGCTTTCTTGTGTGAATTGTATACATCCTACACGACTTTCTTGTGTGAATTGTATACATCCTACACGACTTTCTTGTGTAAATTGTATACATCCCACGCGACTTTCTTGTGTGAATTGTATACATCCTACACGACTTACTTGTGTGAATTGTATATATCCTACATGGCCTTTCTTGTGTGAATTGTATACATTCTACAGGACTTTCTTGTGTGAATTGTATACATCCTACAAGACTTTCTTGTGTGAATTGTATACATCCTGCACGGCTTTCTTGTGTGAATTGTATAGATCCTACACGACTTTCTTGTGTGAATTGTAGAATTGTATAGATCCTACACGACTTTCTTGTGTAAATTGGATACATCCCACACGACTTTCTTGTGTGAATTGTATACATCCGACACGACTTTCTTGTGTGAATTGTATACATCCTACACGACTTTCTTGTGTGAATTGTATACATCCTACACGACTTTCTTGTGTGAATTGTATATATCCTACACGACTTTCTTGTGTAAATTGGATACATCCTACACGACTTTCTTGTGTGAATTGTATACATCCTACACGACTTTCTTGTGTGAATTGTATACATCCTACACGACTTTCTTGTGTGAATTGTATACATCCTACACGACTTTCTTGTGTGAATTGTATACATCCTACACGACTTTCTTGTGTGAATTGTATAGATCCTACACGACTTTCTTGTGTAAATTGGATACATCCCACACGACTTTCTTGTGTGAATTGTATACATCCTACACGACTTTCTTGTGTGAATTGTATACATCCTACACGACTTTCTTGTGTGAATTGTATACATCCTACACGACTTTCTTGTGTGAATTGTATATATCCTACACTGCCTTTCTTGTGTGAATTGTATACATCCTACACGACTTTCTTGTGTGAATTGTATATATACTACACGGCCTTTCTTGTGTGAATTGTATATATCCTACACGGCCTTTCTTGTGTGAATTGTATACATCCTACAGGGCTTTCTTGTGTGAATTGTATATATCCTACACGGCCTTTCTTGTGTGAATTGTATACATCCTACACGACTTTCTTGTGTGAATTGTATAGATCCTACACGACTTTCTTGTGTGAATTGTATAGATCCTACACGACTTTCTTGTGTGAATTGTATACATCCTACACGACTTTCTTGTGTGAATTGTATATATCCTACACGGCCTTTCTTGTGTGAATTGTATATATCCTACACGGCCTTTCTTGTGTGAATTGTATACATCCTACAGGGCTTTCTTGTGTGAATTGTATATATCCTACACGGCCTTTCTTGTGTGAATTGTATACATCCTACACGACTTTCTTGTGTGAATTGTATAGATCCTACACGACTTTCTTGTGTGAATTGTATACATCCTACACGACTTTCTTGTGTGAATTGTATAGATCCTACACGACTTGCTTGTGTAAATTGTATAGATCCTACACGACTTGCTTGTGTAAATTGTATATATCCCACACGACTTTCTTGTGTGAATTGTATACATCCTACACGACTTTCTTGTGTGAATTGTATATATCCTACACGGCCTTTCTTGTGTGAATTGTATATATCCTACACGGCCTTTCTTGTGTGAATTGTATACATCCTACAGGACTTTCTTGTGTGAATTGTATATATCCTACACGGCCTTTCTTGTGTGAATTGTATATATCCTACACGGCCTTTCTTGTGTGAATTGTATACATCCTACACGACTTTCTTGTGTGAATTGTATACATCCTACAGGGCTTTCTTGTGTGAATTGTATACATCCTGCACGGCTTTCTTGTGTGAATTGTATACATCCTACACGACTTTCTTGTGTGAATTGTATACATCCTACACGACTTTCTTGTGTGAATTGTATAGATCCTACACGGCTTTCTTGTGTGAATTGTATACATCCTACACGACTTTCTTGTGTGAATTGTATAGATCCTACACGACTTTCTTGTGTGAATTGTATAGATCCTACACGACTTTCTTGTGTGAATTGTATACATCCTACACGACTTTCTTGTGTGAATTGTATAGATCCTACACGACTTGCTTGTGTAAATTGTATAGATCCTACACGACTTGCTTGTGTAAATTGTATATATCCCACACGACTTTCTTGTGTGAATTGTATACATCCTACACGACCTTCTTGTGTGAATTGTATACATCCTACACGACTTTTTTTGTGTAAATTGTATACATCATACACGGCTTTTCTTGTGTGAATTGTATACATCCTACACGACTTTCTTGTGTGAATTGTATACATCCTACACGACTTTCTTGTGTGAATTGTATAGATCCTACACGACTTGCTTGTGTAAATTGTATATATCCCACACGACTTTCTTGTGTGAATTGTATACATCCTACACGACTTTCTTGTGTGAATTGTATACATCCTACACGACTTTTTTTTGTGTAAATTGTATACATCATACACGGCTTTTCTTGTGTGAATTGTATACATCCTACACGACTTTCTTGTGTGAATTGTATACATCATACACGACTTTCTTGTGTGAATTGTATACATCCTACACGGCCTTTCTTGTGTGAATTGTATACATCCTACACGACTTTCTTGTGTGAATTGTATACATCCTACACGACTTTCTTGTGTGAATCGTATACATCCTACACGGCCTTTCTTGTGTGAATTGTATACATCCTACAGGGCTTTCTTGTGTGAATTGTATACATCATTCACAGCCTTTCTTGTGTGAATTGAATACATCATACACGGCCTTTCTTGTGTGAATTGTATACATCCTACACGACCTTTCTTGTGTGAATTGTATACATCATACACGGCCTTTCTTGTGTGAATTGTATACATCATACACGGCCTTTCTTGTGTGAATTGAATACATCATACACGGCTTTTCTTGTGTGAATTGTATACATCCTACAGGGCTTTCTTGTGTGAATTGTATACATCATACACGGCCTTTCTTGTGTGAATTGTATACATCCTACAGGGCTTTCTTGTGTGAATTGTATACATCATACACGGCTTTTCTTGTGTGAATTGAATACATCATACACGGCCTTTCTTGTGTGAATTGAATACATCATACACGGCCTTTCTTGTGTGAATTGAATACATCATACACGTTCTTTCTTGTGTGAATTGAATACATCATACACGGCCTTTCTTGTGTGAATTGAATACATCATACACGGCCTTTCTTGTGTGAATTGTATACATCATACACGGCCTTTCTTGTGTGAATTGAATACATCCTACACGGCCTTTCTTGTGTGAATTGAATACATCATACACGGCCTTTCTTGTGTGAATTGAATACATCCTACACGGCCTTTCTTGTGTGAATTGAATACATCATACACGGCCTTTCTTGTGTGAATTGTATACATCCTACACGACCTTTCTTGTGTGAATTGTATACATCATACACGGCCTTTCTTGTGTGAATTGTATACATCATACACGGCCTTTCTTGTGTGAATTGAATACATCATACACGGCTTTTCTTGTGTGAATTGTATACATCCTACAGGGCTTTCTTGTGTGAATTGTATACATCATACACGGCTTTTCTTGTGTGAATTGAATACATCATACACGGCCTTTCTTGTGTGAATTGAATACATCCTACACGGCCTTTCTTGTGTGAATTGAATACATCATACACGGCTTTTCTTGTGTGAATTGTATACATTCTACACGACTTTCTTGTGTGAATTGTATACATCATACACGGCCTTTCTTGTGTGAATTGAATACATCATACACGGCTTTTCTTGTGTGAATTGTATACATTCTACACGACTTTCTTGTGTGAATTGTATACATCATACACGGCTTTTCTTGTGTGAATTGTATACATCATACACGGCTTTTCTTGTGTGAATTGTATACATCCTTCACGTGATTAGTCGAATGACTAGGATGATTGATTTTCACACAGGAATACGGAAATATGACAGGGTCTTGTCAGTCGTATATTCTAATTGGAAAATGCATTAGTCTAAAGTATACACATGTCAGTTAAAATTAAAAAATGACATTTAACACCAAGGCGATTGGCGATATATATATCCATTTAACATTTACTGTACCATTCTTAAAATTTTGTAAATTGTGAAAATTCTTCCACGTTTTGTACATAACACTGAGTCATTTTTATGTTGTTTGTATACAAATCAATTAAAGTAAAATGACATAAATTTATATTATGTAGAAAAAACACCCACTCATAAAACTGGTGCGGGAGGCCCCGGGTTTGATCCCTGACCGCGAAATACCAAAGTCGTTAAAATGGTTGTTTATAGCTCCCTTGCTAATGCTCAAGCAAATATAAGGGTAGTTCCACTACTGGTTAGCCCGGTGTCAGGATAGTATGACTGGGTGTGGTATCATGCCAGGTGTTCACGGATTGCTTGACACTTTGAACGCAGCAATTTGACTGCTTCAAGTGGACGCCATCTCCAGGTAACTGAAATACTGTCGGTGTGACGAATAAACAAACAATTTAAATAGTCTGCCGATAATGATGATGATGATGATGATGATGATGATGATGATGATTATGATGATGATGATGATGATGATGATGATGATGATGATAGGGGTGGTGGTGGTGATGCAAAGACCTTACTGCGTGAGTCGATTTTGCTAGGAACATCTTTTTGCAGAAAAAAGAAACCGAATGATCGGTTTACGTAGAATGTCAGGAACTTTTCTTTGGAGCGACAACTCTGCCGGAGATTTCGCAAATTGGGCGACAGATGAACCGGATATTGACTCTATTGATGATTGTGTCGTTTTGAAACCTGATGAGGCAATGTGAAGAGGAATATTTCATCTGTGAATATGACGTGCGTTAGAAGTGAGTTACTTGTTGGTTCAAGGTGTTAACCATGTGTGAAGATTGTGATTGCTTTAATGTTATTGATGGTTGATACCGTTTTATTTTTACCCTGCAACCACCTGATAGAAAGTATATAGACATATTTTTTTTCAAAAAGTTTCGTTTATATGTTGTTTTTGGAATACATTAACACATAATATTTATAGATACAAAGAATTCCAAAAACAGTTTAGTCAATAGCACATTAACCAGCCCAGTTGGAACACTAAATATGCGCCATATAATGAGTTTAGCAGTGTTTGTAAAACATTTAATTCCACGTGCTTTATTTTTAAACATAACTATTTTGAAGGCCTCGTATTTACGAGATATTGAAATATGACAAATCAACTATATGTATAATCTAAAAATAACTCTCCAAGAAATACTGGCAATTGACAAAAATATTAAACATGGTGATCTAGAAAATTATATCAAGTAGTTAAGAACTTAACAACAGTGTCTATAAACTGGGCCGTCACAAGGCCATCTACTGGAAACATCAGTCGAGCTTCTATTCAACAGTGACCGATACATTTATCCTAATCATTCAAACAATAGCGAAAACTTCCTGTGATTGACGACTCGCTGAAGCGCGGAGTCTACTGTGATCACGTTTGCTGATTGCCACTGGAAAGTCATGTGACCTGGATTTTTACCAGAACAGAACAGAACTTTATTGACTTAAACTACAATAGCTTCTCGTCAACAAACATGGTAAAACAATGTGTATACAATGTGAAATCATGTGAGAAATACATATTTCATACACGCTTTATCACAAACAGTAATAGCATTATTGCAACAGTCATAATTTTTTAATATTTATTTTTTATTTATATTTTTATTATGTGTCATCCTTACGTGCTCTTATAAAGAATAAATTTTTACTTGTACAATAATTGATGAATAATTGGAGACTGAACTAGTATTAGACCTCCTTTTGTCGTATTACAACGTGGACTTTTTATTAAAGCAAAACGAATTATGCGTGCACATAGAAAAGAATACAATCATAAAACCATGTATGGTACAACTATCTAGTCATATGTATCGTTTATAGGATAGTTATTATTGAAGAAACAAAAATATACACGTATAACTACTCAATATTAATTAACAAGGTCGTATTTTTGTAATGCCAACATATACATGCATTATTATTTTGAACATGCCAAACGTATCTTTGTTTTATTAAATAATCAAAACACTTAAAGTATTGACAAATTGTTAAACTCTTAGAAAATCGTATGTAGAAGTATAAATACATGAACAAAAATATATGTTATGCCGGAGTAGGAATAAGTATCCTTATGGGCAAGGACCTTTTTATGACACTATTTACTTTTTGTCAAATTATGGCTGATTATGTTGGGTATTAATCAGTGCTTTCCGATTCGTTGATGCATTTTCACAAATCTATTAGTTTACCCTTGCTGCTCGCTTGCATTAACTCTGCAAACTAATACACGCTAGGTCTTTTATGGTAGTAATGAAAAAAATATTTTGTACGAATGTCTTTATATGTAGGACAAACAAGTAAAAAATGGTATTCGTCCTCAATATTTCTAGAATTACAGAAAATACACAGTCGTAGACTCTCTCTCCTCTATTGTTTTGATATCTACCAGTTACAACCCGGAGATTATGGGAGGACATTCTACACTTCAAAAGAATAGTCTTGTACCTTTTTGGCAGGGTATTTTAATAAATCTCAATTCCGAAGCTATTCTTACAACTTCTATACAAACTTAAAGAACTACAGTTACTCAGATCACTGATCCACTGCTGTCTAAATACGATAACTCTTACTTTAAATTTTAAGTGAAATGATTTTAAATTGCCGGCATTTTGATTCTGCCATACATATGAAAACCCAAAATTGTCTAGTAGGGTCTTTACACTGGTAACCCAATTGCTTATACCATTATTGCAATCGTTTACTAAGCTTCTATATACCATTCGTAGAAGCACGTTATCTGTCGTTAGTAACTTGGTCCAATATTTTATAATACGTACATATCTTGAAACATATAGTGGATATCGACCAAGTTCACCGTAGACACATACATTAGGTGGACCCAACAAAAGCGTCAAATAATTGACATAAAACTTTAAAAGAAAATGGATAGTTACGAAGTTTGTATAAAAGGACATTTAGTGCCCTACTACCTTTGCCAATGAGGGTTGTTTGATTTAGCGTAAACGAACCTGTAAAATTGAAAACAGTGCCCAGATAATTAAAATCATTTACAACTAGGTCAATTCCATCGTATTTCCATGTTTCTGCCTTCTGATGCCACCACGTCGCCTAAATACTACAACCTTGGTTTTGCTAGTATTAACCTGCAGCTGCCACCTATTACAGTACGAATATAATATGTTTTTACCGATAGGATCTAAGAGGTAATTAGAAATACGGTTCATCATCAAGCAATAATCTAAAAAAATGTCTTAAAACTCCAATGTCACATAAAAAATGTCGTGATTGTCACAATAAAAAACTGACGTCAGATGATGATAGTCAAATATGTTTAATTTCGATTATTTATTTTCTTTATCATTTTTATATTGTATTGTTTTGTTGTTTTTTATTTATTTATTTATTTGTCAAGCAAGGAAGATTACTGTAATGGAAATCTTGCTGACATTTTGGCGGGAAACGACTGAATCGCGAGATTTGATTGTCTGGTCAGTTTATAACGTCGTAAACATGTTTATGCAGCCGTAATATCCGGTAACCGGGTACTATCCGGATAGTGTTTACGTGTGTCTGGATAGCAAGAAACGGCATTTGTTGGCATCCCTTTATACTTATTATTTATACTTTTCTATGATTTATAGTTATTGAAAACTGTCCAATTAAAACCATAACTTTTCAAATATGTCTTCTTATGTCTTATGTAAATATGTCTTGATCCCATATTGCTTTAACGTTTTACCCGTTCCAGTGTTTGAGTCGCCTTTGATGCTTCACATCAATGACTTTACTTGTTACAGACTTAGAATGCCGTCTGATTAGTGTGGGCAGTCAGTGTTTTCACACCATAAAAACTATTTTAGTTTGTTTGAATTACTAACCATATAATAGTGATAGCCTCATTTATAAATATATCTACACCAGTATGACTGACTTGTTAGGTTACCGTCCCGTTCATGGGGAGATTATATTAAATAACGTCTAGCAACAACTTTAAGAAACTTAACTTTATTCCACACTAAATGTGTTATTTTCATGTCTTAAACGTTTACAAAATGTATATGTGTAACATATCAAACCGTAGTATATGTATACCATATCAAACCGTAGTAAATGTATACCATATCAAACCGCACTAAAGGGAGGCCTATGCTAATGTAGTCCGGCAGCTAGGTATGGTTACCCCGCACACACACACCCCTCCCATTCACTGGACTTTTTTTCATGGGTACCAAAATGTGTTTCAATTTTCTTACTTATTTAAAATCTTTGCCAAAGGCCCACATCATGTCACATTTAGTAGCAATGTGTGATGTCTAATGCTGTTTTCTGCTATGAGTATGCAGAGATTCATTCTATCAGAAAACACTTCTTAGCTGAATGTCAGTTTTAATGTTAAAGATTGTTGTTGTTGTTGTTGTTGTTGTTGTGTGTGTGTGTGTGTGTGTGTGTGTGTGTGTGTGTGTGCGTGCGTGCGTGCGTGCGTGCGTGCGTGTGTCTTCTCCTAGACGCTGGCAGTTTCCTTATAATAATATCGCAGTACAATTAGTGAAGTCCTACCACTGACTCACACATGTCGGACCTAGTGTTTCTGTTAAAACACTGGATTTCTTTGACAGCATAGTGCTGGAATTTATTTATCCTAGTGATGTATGCCTGTGGTATATCACACCATAGCTCACGGTCATATAGTAGTATTGGTTTAACAATTTTTGAGTACAGGTACAGAAATAACATTGGACTTGTTACACCAGATATGGCAAAGCATGTTAATATGCCTTGATTTAGACCTTGACCCCTCACGGCATCACAATTTTCTACGTTACATGAATAGAAAAAAAACTTGCTGGACATTTAAAATTCACGTCATTTATGGGAATAATCAGAAGGCCTTTTCTACTGGAAACATCTTGTGGCCACCGTGATATGTTAGATAGACTGCCAGTGTATTAAATAAATAAAAATATAATAAATGCATCATGCACCGAAATGTAGAAGTGACACCAAGTGGGCGATACCAGATACTGATTTCAGTTACAAATCTCAGCTGTTGAACACATTATGGAACACCGGGTATACCAGTATTTCGTAAATCAAATACAACGCTATCATTTATTAACAAGGAACATGTTCATCTTAAGTTAAAACATATGTGAAGCATTTATCAGATAGTTTCCTAGTGAATCTTCTTTCATTGTGTCAATACATGTACAGTATGACTTGACATAACTTGTATATTTAGTTTAGCCTTAGAGTAATTAACCGCTCATGTTTTACTTTGCAGAACATGCATTTGATAAGTATAAATTCCGGGTATTCAAAACAAATTATTATTATAGACAGCAATTTTTAAGAGTCATACATTAATTGTTTATGTTTTCAAATATGCCTTGAAATAAACAAGTGACCATAATCACTTGTGACATATACGTCTAATTAATTTTAAAATGCGTTAAAAGTATATGTACTCTGGAATAATAGTAAAATAGTTCTTTGATTATAAGGAAATTTAATCTAAATTAAGGTGTTTATCCAAATCTAGGTTTAAACTTCCATTTGTATCTGTTGCACCCAATGAACCATTTTTTAAAGTAGGTTTCACTTTAAGCTTAAATGAGGCAATTGCGTTTTCTTACGCCCGTATAAAAGGCTGAATGAAGAACAACAGATGTTTTCTCTGGTTGCGTCCATTTAATTATGGCAAGTTAATAATACCATTAAGTGAAACGATACAATATTAGATACCAGAAGGAAAGTACAGTTTTATCAATCACATTGGCCATATATTATGTATGTATCACTTGGTTTTAGTTCACTTGATTACAATGTAAAAAAACAGACATCACAATTAAAAAATATTGCAAAAGAACATTTATTTTAGATCTGAAAAGACATAAAAGCATTTTAAAATTGAAGAAATGATACGTTTCCATTTCTAAGGAGTCATAAAGCATCTTTAACCTATATGGTTAATGCAATTAAATAATATATAGTAAAAATAATAATAAATAAATAGTCTAATAATAATGAATAAATTGCTAAAACAATAGCGTTTACACATCTAAGACTTTGTTGTTAGTGTGCACAGATCTTACTTAATTAAATATTAGGAATAAAATGTTTGAAACTAAGAGTGGCACGTACACATTCTTTTTTGGCATAACTTATAAATAGAAAAAATGGTAACCGTTCTTAAATTAATGCTTTATAATTATTTTATATTTAATAGGCCTATGCAGAGTCAATGTTATAATTAAATATTTAAAACTACATTTTCTGATTGTTTAACTAGCAAGTAATTGATATTGTTTACAGCTTTTTCCATACAGATCTACAATTTAGTATAATATGCGCATGTTAAATCACATTTAGTTTGATTTTTTTACATATGTGATAAACGCATTCGTTTTGTTAAATTTGAGAATATAATAAATCTTTCATAAAATTTCTTCAGTACACAGTAGTGTACTTCTTTACTTAATGATGGTGATGTTGGATTACTTTATTCTCAAACAGTTGGTAATTGTTAAATTGTATATGTTTTTCAAAACATGTTATTTGTAGAACTCCTAAACCGACATGGTACATGTATCAGCTTACTTCAGAAGGAAACAGATAAAGTTACTTCCTTGGCCCCAAATGAAACAGATATAACTGGGTGACAAAACAAACTATTTATCTACCATAGTCATAGTGAACAATGCTTCTTCTCCTACGTTGACAGAACATGAAGATTTTCTCAACCTTACCAATTAATACTTATGTGGAGGATTTCGTTCGTATTGGTTATTTAAGACATGAGATTTAGACAGCTGTGGCACATTTTATGCAGGAGGCTATTTCACTCTGTTCTTATCTAATGGTCAAATAACTTTGTATAAACTATATTAAAATAAAATTTAAATATACGTGATCTAATTTCTAACAAAGCTGGGTAGTATGTATAGTTTACAGCAACATCCTTGTGACTGGATTTACTATGCCTTATGTCTTATGTGCTGATGAGGGTTGGGCCGAATTTTCTCTGTCTTGCCTTATGTGTTATGTGCTGATGAGGGTTGGGCCGAATTTTCTCTGCCTTGCCTTATGTGTTATATGCTGATGAGGGTTGGGCCGAATTTTCTCTGCCTTGCCTTATGTGTTATGTGCTGATGAGAGTTTGGCCGAATTTTCTCTGCCTTGCCTTATGTGTTATGTGCTGATAAGGGTTGGGCTTAATTTTTTCTGCTTTGCCTTATGTGTTATGTGCTGATGAGAGTTTGGCCGAATTTTCTCTGCCTTGCCTTATGTGTTATGTGCTGATAAGGGTTGGGCTTAATTTTTTCTGCTTTGCCTTATGTGTTATGTGCTGATGAGGGCTGGGCTGAATTTTCTCTGCCTTGCCTTATGTGTTATATGCTGATGAGGGTTGGGCCGAATTTTCTCTGCCTTGCCTTATGTGTTATGTGCTGATGAGAGTTTGGCCGAATTTTCTCTGCCTTGCCTTATGTGTTATGTGCTGATAAGGGTTGGGCTTAATTTTCTCTGCCTTGCCCTATGTGTTATGTGCTGATGAGGGCTGGGCCGAATTTTCTCTGCCTTGCCTTATGTGTTATGTTCTGATGAGGGTTGTGCGGTATTTGTCCACTTGAGCACATTTTACTGAGAGAGTTTGTCATGATGTGATTTTTTCTGGATACCATTTCATATACATTGAATTGTCATTATCAAGATTGCGTTGTATTATAAATGTATTTAAAATCCAATTATTTTAGTCTCGCTAGACCTGTGGATAATCGAAGTATGTGATGACAAGTTAGTGTGGTCATTTGAAAAAGGAAGTAAAATGGAACCAATGGTAAGGTCGTAGAGTGATACTGTTAGCATTAAATCGTGCATGGTAGAAGCGTCTTGAGACCGGCAACACGTTCTAGGCGGCCAGATAAATCTGCACTGATTTGTTAAACCGATGCGTGTAAACAGACTCGACGATGTTTTATTGGCCGTCCATCCAGCACACCCGTGCATATAACTGCATTTGAAGTAGTGTAAATCTGAAATATACACGATTTTTTAGGAGCAAATCATCTGTAAGAAGATCATTGTCGTTAAGAAGTGTTTCGAGTGTGTAGGTTGTGTACATGGAATAGTGGATTATAGGGTGACTTAAACGGTCATATTTTCAAGTCGCACAACCTCTCATCCCAATTCTTCAGGGGCGTGCCTGCCGTTACGCACTTACGCACGTGCGTACAGTAGCTTCCAGAAATTGAAAAAATAAAAACGCCAAAAAGCGAATAAAAATCGTCGCCTAACCCGGGTTAGGCACTACCTGTAAGATCTAGTGGTTTTCATCATTCAAATAAATATTATAATTTAAGATTTTGTCAACTTCTTCTGTAATCAATGAGGTATTTTGGTCTTCTGCTGTAAAACAATTCGGTGCACTGAGACAGGGAGACGTCACAATGAGGAGAAATCTGTTTTGTGCGGTTGCTTCCCCTGTGTTTGTTGTAGCCATTAAAATGGCGTCAAACTCAGTCTGTAGCGATGTTCCCTACTGTAACAGTCAGCTCTCTACTATTTCGGAAACGCTGGCCAACTTGAATGAAGATCTGTACCCGAATACGGCAATTTGTCTGCACGTGCTCCTGGCAATGCTTGTCTCCAGCGGTCATTCAGCTCAATGCGACGCCTGAAAACGTATCTGAGATCGACCATGACAACTGAACGACTGTCAAGTTTAGCCTTGATGTACATTCACCGCAACAAGACCATCAGTGCTGAACATGTAGTTGACGTGTTTGCCCGCAAAAAGAAGAGGCGGCTTGCGTTGATTTTTAATGTATAGATTTTATTGCGTATAATTACGCGTTCGCCTTTGACCTGCATGTATTCATTATTGAATCTTGACAGTGTTTTTATAATTTCGCATCCATGAGTGCGTGTATACATACGTTTGAAACTTTTTTCATCGCTGTTTATTCTAAACATGTCTATTGTGCTGATTATGTAACTACCATTAATTAAGATATTTGATCACGTTTTAATTACAAATGTCTAACTAACACCCATCTTTTTTCTTGTTTGACTATATACATATATAGTCTAATTTTTACTACTATTACTTGTTTTCAGGAAAAAAATGTTTTGTAAACATCATGAAGCGTTATAAAGACACCTGAAAAAGTATGACGTATTTTTTATATTTCAAATGATAGTTATTGGCAATTTTTTATGTTTAAAAATGCCCCAGAATGCACCTACGACGTTATGTAGTAAAATAAATTTCCGGGGGAGCATGCCCCGGGTGTGTATACACAAAAGTCGTCTAGGCACGCCCCTGTATCTTGAAACTGTTTGTTTTCTTGTGCTTGATACAATATGTATTTAAATGTTTTATTTACACATCTACTATGCTTTGATTTATCCTTGGAAAGGTGACTTTTGTAACTTGCGTGTATGTAGATATTGTTATATGTAAAGCTGGTGATACATTACTCATTGCGCATTTAATGGACTTCAAAACAATCTCTGTAAGTGTTTTTACACAATCTTACAGTAAACCATTGTATTTCTATCCGAATAAGGCAAAATCCGCGGAAAGGCATTTGAACACGACGGAGGAATCTCTTATGTTTTCAACACACCATGCCTGGGAATGTATAAATGTTTACCAATTCCCGAGAATTTGTCAACGTGTAACATGTTCGGAGGTGAAGCTTGAATTAGTGACCACATAAAATCGTCATTAATCGTTAAACAAACGGTCATCGTTTGATACATGATCTATCCGAGATTTATCCATAACGAACCCGGTGGAATCCGTTGAGCATACATTCGGTGGCGATCGTTTGTTGTCCGTTATGTTTCCAGCATGTGTGTGGTAACTGTACGCCTTATACGGGGCTAAGACCGGTCGCCATTTTTTTCGGAGACTTGTGCACATCATTTTCAATAAAGATAGCACGGGTTCTTTCTGTCCGTGGTATGTCCGTTTATGTCTTCTAGGTAGACTGTGAACGTACGCTATAAATGAAAGTCATATATGCAACATATTTGAACACACACTGCCGCCTTTAAACCGGTGATGTACAATACTAATTAGGTCAGAGTATTTGTCTTTAATTTTAAAGTAAAAGTTTACACAAACAAATGTAAATTTGGCTAAAAAATCTTCGATGATAAAAACTATCGCATTACGAATTCAAATTTCGTTATTGTATTGTTAATGCATTTCTTAAATTTGCTTGAGAAGATGTACTATTTCCATGAGTTGTGCCACTAATTTCATTTTTTCGGAACAATTCGTCATTGTCGGTAGTTCATCTAAAAAGAACAGTCTAATTTGAGTGTATATACAGTTGGAATTTATACGAAGATTCGTGTTAAACAATTGTCTAGACATTAAAGGCAAAAACGAAAGTATTGATTATTGATTTGGTTACCGATTCGATTACCCTTATATTTTAATTTGTTTATTGTTCTAAGAATGCCGTCGATATTTTAACTGTTTAATGGGTTCTGTATTGTGTCCTTACTTCCCAAACAGCTCAGTATCATCGAAACCGAAAGTTATACGAACGCGAGGGTTATCTTGCGCGTAAGGAGTTGGCGTTGCAGACATTAATGTCGACGTTTTGACACCATATTCACAGTTAGCTCGATATATCGCTATGTTAACATAGCTTATATATATATATAGTTTATTCAGAATAAAAGAGCATTGCACATGGAATACAATATCGCAAAGGTGAATAACACTTTAACAATTCACATTTGATAGGTAAATTTGAGTTATTAAAAATAGTAAAAATATATCAGTAAAATGTATTATCGAAATATGTGTATTTGATTTTATATAATACCATGTCAAGCAACAATTATTCAAGGATAGCACAAAAAAGAGCGAACTCTTATTTCCATTGTGGTCCCAATAAGTGTGGTTAACATAGAGAGGTTACCTTAAGTTGAAAGAAAACCTAAAAAAACTTTGAATTTAAGATACTTAAAAAATATCACAAGTTTGGGAGTTCAATGGTTATTAATTGTAATTGCTATCATACGTAAGAAGTAAATCTGAATAAAAATATCACAGGTTAAATATAATCACATATTAAAAAAGAAAGAAAACTGGTACTTGAGATCATATTCAGTATGTAGTATAAAATAATTACAGATCAATAGAATAGTTATATCACAGAAAGGTAATGCTGTTTAATACTGTTTTTAAAAAGACTAAGGTTGGTAATAGCCCTTATGTCCGAAGGCAGCTGATTCCAGAGTTTACAGCCATTGTAAGAAAAAGACTTGTCATGGGATTTGACCTTTGGAACAGAAAAACAACCACTTTTACTGAACCGGGTATTGTGAGAGTGGACACTGTCTTGTGACACAAAATGTTCCGACATGTAATCTGGGGCCAGCCCATGCTTGATTTTAAAAACATGACACAGTGTTATTTGGTCAACTCTCTTCTGCACGGGTAGCCAATTTAGATCTTTGAAATGATTCTTAGATATGTGTGATCTTTGTTCTAAGCTCAACACAAACCTTATCATTTTGTTTTGAGTGACTTGCACCTTGTTTTTCAGCTTATTTGTAAGACAATGGAACCAAAAAGAGCAGGCATAGTCAAAGTGGCACTGAATGAGCGAGGATACTAAAAGTTTCTTGTTATGTTCATTTAGAAAATTGCGCTTGCGGTATAGAAACTTGAGTCTGGAGTTGACCTTTTGAATAACGGAATTGACCATTTCATCACAAGACAGGGAATTATCTAACATGGCTCCAAGGTATTTGACTGAAGAGGTAGACTTAATGTCTCTACCATTACAAGATATATTAAGAGAACTGCCTTTCTTTAAGCGAATTTTGGAACCAAAAAGAATAGCCTCAGTTTTCCCAAGATGAAGTGATAGCTTATTGTCTACTAACCACTCACTGACAGACTGAAGTTCTTTAGACAATTCCTGTTCTATCTGTAACCTATCTTTGCCAGTGACTATAATAGCAGAATCATCTGCATACAACAGGAGTTTGTTATTGACAACTGCTGACATGTCATTAACATATATTAAAAACAATAGGGGGCCAAGGATTGAACCTTGCGGAACTCCACAGGTAACCTTGCTAAAAGAAGAATGAGTACTGGACACATCAACCAGTTGTTGCCTATCCCAGAGGTAAGATTTGAACCATAAAACAATATCATGACCAAGACCAATGGCTTCAAGCTTTGATATTAGAATAACATGATCAACAGTATCAACAGCTTTTTGTAAATCTAAAAGAATCATGTCAACAAAGTTGCCACTGTCCATTTGAAATCTAATAAAATCAGATAAATGAATGACACAGGTGTCTGTGGAGAACCCCGTTCTAAAGCCAGATTGGAAATTGTACAAGAGGTTATGTTCCTTTAAATAAGATTCTACCTGGTCATAAACAACCCGTTCGTTATTTCAAATAAAATATATATTCAGAAAAAGAAATCTAAAAATCCCAGATCAATGCATCCGTGGCGCTTTTCACTTATGGAAGCTTAGAACCATCTCCTTTAGCCAGTGTTATATTAATGTTTTCTTTCTGAGTTAAACATCCAATACACTATGTATATATAAGTTCGTGTGAAACTCTCCATTCGATAACGAATGCAAAACATACCAGCAAATTCGGTACCAGCAGCGATTTGCTCCTAAAGAATCGTGTATATTTCAGATTTACACTACTTCAAATGCAGTTATATGAACGGGTGTGCTGAATGGATGGCCAATAAAACATTGTCGAGTCTGTTTACACGCATCGGTTTATCAAATCAGTACATGAGTACAATACATAGTTAATGTACGGAAGCGTTAGTGCGCATGTGCGAGATTTATCGTAAACTTGTTTATTTACGTGCAGAGACGACTATCCATGCGTGCCGGCGGAATACAAGACAGCCAATATATAAGACACGTGCTTTTTATTAGTGATATTGTTTGTGACTCTCATTCTATGTGTGAACAGAGAACAGAACACATATCGTTATTTCATTTATACAGCTCATAATATATAGCGAATTATTAATACAAATATCAGTAGCCTGATACATGGACATTCCGAGTACTTAATGTCGAACTATATAAAAAGGGGGAGGAGTTAGATTCGCGTTTGCGTACTAATGGCCATTTCCTCGTCATTGATATGTAAATCTCGCAATAATACCATCGGGCATGTATGGATCAACCAAACCTGTTATTTTGCCTTCTACATATACAACCTACAAAATAGTGTAGTTGTATAGGAATCATCCAGGAAGTGATAGTGTGTCGTGTCACCTATTTTGATTTGGAATATACGTTTTAAGAAATATCAGACCGAACAATGGCATTCCAAAAGAAGAGGTGTCGTAAGTTTTTAAAGTCTTACAATACAATTTTAACGTTTGAGATTCATCTTAGATCAACATCATTTGCTATTCTGTGTGATGTGAAACAACTATAACCGACATTTTTGAGTCTTTTTAACGAGATAAAACAAATACTAATGATATACATGTTCTACAAACGTTGAAAACTATGGTAGGGGATACCTGCAAATATTCCAAAAATCTTTTCAAATTACAAATTTTATAATTTCAAAATGTCCAAGTTCACGTTTTAACATTATAAATAAAAATGTACATTTCCAGAATCTTACTAACAATTTGGAGTAAATTCGACAAAAGAAATCGTGAAAATGTCCTATCCAAATTTTCACAGATATTTAAATTTTAATCTTCCTATAGACAAAGGCAAACAAGGTAAATATAAATGTGACAAAAACCCAGAGACGAGACATAACACACAAAAAGAAAAACCATCAGTTACCGCCTTGGAATGGTCAGTCGTCAAAAGGGCCGACTGTGGTACTTAAACCTGGCTTGTGGAGCGCTCCAACCTTGCACTTCCTGAAGGTTTTTCTAACAAACAAATATCCTGTCAAAGTGAAACAACGAACAGTAAGCACCTGCATCGGGAGTTAAAAGAGAGCACTTCTGTTCATGGATTGTCCTTTTGAAAATTAAGTTATCAAAATACCGTAATAAAACGGCAAACGCGTTCTTTCGATGTTCGGAGTAGAACAGTTAGACTTAAATAGCTTAGATGGTAGCGAGCCGTTGTTATGTAGATGGTAGCGAGCCGTCGTTATGTTGATGGTGTGTAGTTCGCAACCTGGTTTTGTTTATTATGTTTCCGACTTGGTGACACTTTCGTCTTGCAACTTTTATAAGAGAGTCTTCAAGACGTAGTAACGACGAAATATATACACAAACCTGTAATACAATCTGTAATAAAATCCCCAGACCTGCTAGCATTAGCAACATGGCTCCAAGGTCCACGTCGTGGTGATAAAAGGCACCATAAACTAGTTGGCTATGACATGATAATTTGAAGACCTAGGGCCCGTGGCTGCTTCAATCGAACCGAATTGGGGTTGTGAGATTTATATCACGTGTAATTAAACACGTGGAAAGTGTTTGAAGACATAAAACTACAGAGCCCGGTTAAGTCTCGGCTGTTCTGGTGGCACAACTTAGTGTGTCACGTACTTCTGAGTAACATGTGGCTACTGGACACGGCATGCAATGTATCCTGTTTTTTAAGAGGATAAATTCTTTTTACTTATGTCTATTGATAATACCCCATTTACACCATACTCGTTCTTGTATTGTTAATAGACAAATAAGGGAGAGAATCTATAGATTGTCGCATTCCGTTAATAGACAAATAAGGGAGAGAATATATAGATTGTCGCATTCCGTTAATAGACAAATAAGGGAGAGAATATATAGATTGTCGCATTCCGTAAATAGACAAATAAGGGAGAGAATATATAGATCGTCGCATTACGTTAATAGACAAATAAGGGAGAGAATATATAGATTGTCGCATTCCGTTAATAGACAAATAAGGGAGAGAATATATAGATAGTCGTATTCCATTAATAGACAAATGATGGAGAGAATATATAGATTGTCCCATTCCGTTAATAGACATATTAGGGAGAGAATATATAGATTGTCCCATTCCGTTAGTAGACAAATGAGGGGGAGAATATATAGTTTGTCCCATTCAGTTAATATACAAATGAGGGAAAGAAAATATAGATGTTGCCATTCCGTTGATAGACAAATGAGGTTTACATTTATCCAAGAATGGAGTCTAAATGTGTCAGATTTTACTTGCTTAACCGTGTACATTCTGTAAAAAATACACCTACAATGAAAAGAAATCAACATGCTATTGATACGCTCTCCAAGCCGAGACTGTGCTATGCATCTTGAAGAACTCATATCCCAATTGCCCGAGAAACAACTGACAATTTTTTCAAAGAAACACAATTTAGAGTAATTTACAGTACAATCGTTGTGTAAGTTTGAAAAGTCTAACAACTAACTTCAAACATCTATGTCATTTAGGATGATTTGACTTAGAAATAATAAATTAAAAATATCATCGGTATTCTGTTTTGCTACGATTTGAACTGTATGGTTCTACATTTGTTTTAATATTTCTTTCGGAGACATACTGGGAGTAGAAACTAGGTCATATAAATACTATAAATACACGTTGTTGTTGATTTCTTGTTGTTGTTGTTTTTGTTGTTTTGTTGCGCGATTAAAGATTTCCCTCGTTAATCGGATGACGGTGACTTTCTACCGCTTCATAGTCGTACCAGGAATTATAAGACTTCGTACATCATTAGTTTAATAAGTGTTGTTCACATCTCTTTTGCCTAAGAACTTAAAAACTGTCATTCACAATTACAAATTTAATCGGTGAACAACACAACGCTTTTTGTAAACAAATTTTATTCAAAAAATATATATATATTAATAGCTTTCTAATATATTATTTCTTATTGATCACATTACCTTTCTGCTGTTTGTGAAAATAACAGTCAACTTTCGTCATTAAAAAAAGTTGGACATTTTTAATCAAATTAAAATCGGTTGTCTTTTCATTATGCATTTGAGAAACCACTCAAGAAGTACGATGTTAAAACACTGAAAAAAATACACCCTCTAAGCACCCCAGTCGGTCCCTATTGCCGACTGATCGTTCCAAGGCGATAACTGTCTGGTTTGCTCTTTTTTTTAAATTTCTCATCACAGATTTGATCCTACTGTTATATTTGGCTTGCATATGAATACCTTTGTGATGTGCCTTTTCAAATTTTGGTATATATTGAAATGCTCATAGGACTTTGTCATATATTCTTATTCATGATTACAACAATGTTATTTGTGCAGTGTGGCAGCCGTAAAATATCTCCTCGTGTATATTACCTAAGTTGTCATTTAATTAATCCATTATGGATTGTTACATGTATTTTCTTTTATGGACATTGGAATATGGTTCCTCAATTCCATCTTCACATGAACAGGATGCTACAACTATTTACACTTCTCTGGTCCTTTTGTTCTTGATTCAAAAAATAAGTTCATTCAATCAATAATTTTGTGTAGTTCCTCTAATAGAAATTATATTTCCCTCCCTTCTAGATACTATGTGGACATTGTTTTTCAAAATTCACAATAAATTTCTTCATAATTTATTAGGGAAAAAGTCAGAGCTTGAACATTTTTATTGAAATAGATCGGTATTTTTTCCATCATGCATTTGAGAAACACATCAGGAAGTGCGTGGTTAGAGCTCTGTAAAACCCGGTTTAAGCAAGCCCTAGTCAGTCCATATTGCCGACTGACCGTTCCAAAGCGGGGTTTGCGATTTTTGTTAAATGGCTCATCACAGATTTGTTATTACAAACACAGTCCAGAACACTGTCCACACTCATACACAGTCCACACATACAAAGCTACAACTGCTTTAACTTCAACAAACTGAAATAGAGTTTATTTAACCTTTTCATAACATTTTAACCTTAAGATTAACTTATCTACCTAAAGACATATAAAAACAATATAGCCGAACCACATTTACGTAGTGTCGGCTTGCGGATCGGGAGGTCGCGGGTTCGAACCCCGGCCGGGTCAAATCAAAGACTTAAAAGTTGGTAGTAGTGGCTTCCCTCCTAACGCTCGGGGCTAAGGGGACAGCATTACGCCTGACTCGTCGGTGTCAGTATAATGGACCGGCCGGGTTCAGTCCTTGGGCACCTCATAAGTGCCCCTGTGCTATAATGATAGAAATGTCGCTGCACAGTATCGGCAAAAATGCCGCCAAATCCCAATCCCGATCCCATTTACGTAGTAATTTGTTGATATTTAAGATATCAATCATATTGTATGGATACAAATATCGTATCGATTCTTTTGATCGTTACTCAGCCCTTATCACAATTGCTACAGAAATTAACTTCGAAACCAAGGTCATGGCGCTCTATTTGACAAACGGTTGCAGAAAATAGAAATTGTTAAGCGCTTACGAAATAAATAACCTATATTCAGTGTTTGCACTCTGTGAAATTGTACTTACTTAATACATTTCATTTTTATGGTACATGAAGTATTTTGTATAAATTATATGTATGTGTGTGCTCACGCGTGCGTGCGTGAATGGGTGTGTGAGTGTGCGTGTGTATGTGTGCATGCGTACGTGCATGCGAATGTGTTTACGTATGTGTGTGTGTGCGTGCGGGCGTGCGCATGTGTGTGCGCGATCGGGCGTGTGCGATCGGGCGTGTGCGTATGCGTGTCCTTTAAACAGGGACAACTTTCTGTTTTTACACAACTGCAAACACCGATCTTGTGCAACTATTTTATCTACCGTCAAGAACTCTATTTAAGATTAATAATGAGGCAATCGAACTATATTTACGTAGTTATTTGTTGTATCGCGTGGCATCCATCGTTGAAAAAGTATACTACGTATGCGTTTAGACCACATACAGACACACAGTCCCAACTCACATGCCATCTTTATCAAAGTAAGTCTTATTATGTAATTACATTGGAAGGAAATATGCGGTAGATGTGGTTGTGTCTCATTCTGCAGAGGTGGAGGAGCTCAAATCAGAGGCAGCGTTAGTCTCACCAATGGAACTGGCTCAAAGGTCAAGGACAATTGGCGACGTGCTGAAGTTTGCACATTGGGAAAGTTTGTTTTGCGGACTTTTATAGATTACACGACACTAAATGAATTTGTTCTTGATTACTATATAGTTAATGTCACTACTTTAGAAGCAATTCAACAACGAATCGTACTTGTTGTTGTTGTTGTTGTTGTGTATGTGTGTGGTGGGGGGGGGGGGGGGGCCTCTGCGAAGAAAAGTTATGTGATGCAAAGACGTTTATGTACAATTTCAGTGAAATTATCAATTTCGGTCTATTATTGATGTAGGAGTGCACTTATTTAGAATTTTTATAGTTTCACAATTTTTAAGCTTTGTCTTGCACCAAATTGCACGAGATTTTCTTCATTATAGCAAATCCGCCAAAAACAAAAGAATCAATCTTAAAATATCAACAAAAACAACAACATGGGTACTACTTCCGGTTCACATTTACGCTTACCGTCCCTTCTAAACCTGATAAAATACGGTCCTAATTCGATAAATGACGTTCTATTTGTGATTGGTTTATTTTTCTATTTATTATTTGTATGTCTGTAACTTTTATGCAAAACATGGTAAAAACGAGAGATTTTGGTTTGTTTCTTTTTTATATTAAAAATTCTAAATCTTAAAATAAATGTACATGGAGACTCTCTACGCCCGTACTTACGAAAGTAGATAGGAATACTCTTCGGTACGTCCTTGGATGTTCGGACTGCATGTTATCGAATTGAGATTATCTATCAGCATCTAAACAATCCATGGCAGAAAAAGTTTGTTCTGGACGGTCTATTGAGTATGCATGGTAAAGGTTGACTCTTGATGCAATATTTATGCAACATTTTAAGATACATTAACGATTTCTGAACGATTCCCGCAAATCTAAAAATAGCATTTCCAGTGCTGCCAGCGTGCAGGAATGATTTTACAGCATCTCTGAAGTGTTTGTGGTCAACTGATCATGTTTTTGGACTATGGATCGGAGGTTTTCAAATTCAATCCCGATCCCCGCCACGACGAGTTTTCAAAAGGATCTTATTAAAGATTTGGATGTTTAATTCACTTACCTAAGGGAAACGTTCAGCACACCAAGAAAGCATGTATAAAGCACTTAAATTGTTCTTGGTCAAGAAGTTAAGGTTATAGACTCGGGATCAGATGGTTCCGAATTCAAACTTTAGACCCGTTACGACAAGTTTAACAAAAATATCTCATTAACGATTTAGATGATCATTAAAAATCGTTTGAAACCCACCAAGAAAGCAAGTATAATATAGTTAAAGTGTTCTTGGTCAAAAGGTTAAGTGTATGGTCTCGGGATCGGCGGGTTCTTGGTTCAAACCGTAGACCTGGCATGATATTTATTCCTTGTCCAGATTTATATTACACGAACATCTTGCAAAAACTAATATGTTCGATCTAATTATCATGTCCTTACACCCAGATTTACTAGAAAGTCATATCCATCTTGGACAAAATTAGTTTTTGTAATATTTCTTTCCTCTATTGAATGACAAACTACCTCTCACTTAACAGTAACTTTTGTTTAGTTGTATTATTCCTGTAATTATAAACCACAGTATCACATACATAGGTAATAACATTGCTTTGTTACAACGTTAGTTCCATCGGGATTAGGGACATACCAGATCGTTTTGTGTTTACTGTTTCTCTGAAATATTAAACATTGCCCTTTGTTTACATAATACTATGTTAGAGAAAAATACTATCTGAACAATAATTGTTTGTGTAATGTGAGACTGCTGCACATGTTCAATTTCTGCTTGCACACTTTAGTTTCATTGTTATTTAAAATAAATTTGGTGTTGTTGTTTTTTCTATACATGTAACCTCTTGGAAAATGGTGTCGGGTTTTGCTTTTATTTGTTTTAAACCATCCTGTGCTCTCGGAAATAGACCTTTTACGTTATATATACTTTTTTCTCGAGATTTTTTTAGTATACTGAAATTAATAACCTTGAAATTAAAACTTTTCAAATATGTCTTTGTTAATTGCTTCCATATTGCTTTAACCTGTTTACCTGTTCCAGTTTATGCGTCGCTTTTGATGCTTCGCATCAACGACTTTTCATGTTCCAATGTATAAAATGATGTAGTATGGGACGCGCCATGGCCGTCGAATGGTTTTGTTTACCCTCGCCCCTCACCCTTAGGCATAATGGCGAGCATTGCTTTGGTCCCAAGAGGCCATTTTAATGTGACACAATTTGTATAAAGGAATGGGAATGCCCGTGCGTTTCAAATGTTGTGTCGTTTTTAAGTATGGGCGTGTGTGATGTTACGGTCAATCGAGTAAGGATTTTAGTGTCAGCCTATTATAAAACAGACAAGTTAGGTAAGACATTAAACATCGCGAAATCCCGCAAAGAAGTTGGTTGGTGAATAAATGACATTATGAAATGCAGGATGCATTTGATGAAAGGAGTGGGAGTAATAAACCATTGTTTCAAACAACAATACACAATATCAGGAGTTGTCCCGTGTGTCAATCCATGAACACGTTCTGCTATTACATGTAATACGAACAGCTGGCTGAAGAAACGCAAGGAAAATTTTATATAAAAATAAATTATCGAAAAAATACACCCGCCAAGCTCATTACAAATACCTGACGTTGTAAAGACATTATAGCCAGACTATGTGTATGTGTGTGTTAATTTTATATTTTATTTAAATGTTACAGATTATAGGCTGGTTAAAAAAAAAAAAAAATACAACGTGTAAACTTATTCACAATAACCTACTATGTCAATATTTTATGTGCGAGAGGAAGTTGAAAGTTTAAGATAGACTTACCTTCACAGAAGAGAAGACGATGGTTGATCTGAAGTTCATCCAAAACGCCCTTAGGGCTTGCACATCCATCCACAACCACTCATCCACAACCACTCATCCACTACCACCATCCACTATCACCCATCCAAACCACTCATCCACTACCACCATCCACTATCACCCATCCAATACCACTCATCCACTACCAATCATTTGTAGTATATTTAGCTTTGTTGAAAAAGATTATACATTGTAGTTCCAAATGTTGCGCATGCTCACTGTACTGAGTCTTATAACTATCGTGATCTCCGCATGTACAACACAGTTGTGATTAATGATAGAACGGTACATTTGTGTTTCTTCGATTTCTCTCCACTGAGTTATCAAATACTATCATTTATTACTTCTAAATATATGTCTCAATAGAGATAACAAACAAATAAACATTACATGGTGTCAGAAATTTCAAATACCACGCCATAGACTTTAAAGCAATTTACTGCTGCCAAAAAACCTTCAAACAAAGCGAGCAGAAACTGTGCAAAATATGGAGCTAAGTGGGGTTCCGCCCCGGTTATGAACTTGAATGCTTCAAATTCACCCGAACAGTGGGAAACGACTCATTTGTGACCAGATTAAAAACAAGACACGAGACTGCAACTTCGCAAATAAGGAGGAAATGATTCGTGACAGAATCGTTTTCGGATGTTCAAGCACAAAAGTGCGCGAAAAAACTCATCAATAAAGGTGAAAAGATGAACATTAGACAAAGCTGTACAAATAGTACAAAATTATGAATATTGTCAGAAGCAACTTTCGTCAATAGGACGAATTAGCAGCAACCAGTGGACTTCGTACAGATCAAACAGAGAGGTGAATCCAAAAGGACAGGGGCGAATAAGTCTCAAACCCACGACCGGACAGCCTATACAAGATGTGGCAAAAAACATTCGAAGCAGACGAAGTGCCCAGCAATTGGAGTCACGTGTCACAAGTGTGGCAAAAACAATCATTTTGCAAAAATGTGCAGAACTGACAAAGCAAAAGTGAATAAAATAAGTGACAATGACAGTGTTAAAAATTTTGAGGATTACAATATTGACATTGTAAGTGCCGGTTCTACAATTTCTCAAGACCGTGTATTTACAAATTTATTTCTCGGCCCTAAAACATTCAGGGTCATTTAAAATCGACACAGGTAGCGTAGCAAATATCCTGCCTTACAGTCAATATCAGCAGCTAAATCTTTGCAATCCAATAAAAAACCCAGATTGTAAACTGACCTCATATACAGGAAAACCACGCCGGTTCTAGGAACGTTCACGTTGACCTGTCGTGCAAAAAGCAGGTCAATTCATGCAAAGTTTCACTAAGTACAAGGTGAAACTACCCCACTTGTTGGTCTCAAGACCTCATTAGATCTAGACTTTATTAAACTGACCGTTGAGCAAGAAAATTCGTACAATATCAAAGTGCAGCCACTCACAAAGAATGCTGTTGTCAGACAATACAGTGATTTGTTCACTGGGATAAGAAATATTCAGGGTGAATGAAGTTTGCATTTAAAAAGAAAATGCAGTTCCAAGTGTCGACCCCACGCTTAGGATTCCAGATGCTCTAAGAAAAAAGATCAAAACTAGACATATTGGTCATAGATCAAATAATCACAAAGGTTGGTGAACCTACAGACTGGGTAAACTCAATTGTAATTGTTGAAAAACACAAAACAGGAGGTTTAAGAATATGCTTAGACCCCAAAGCTCTGAATGAGGCAATAAGACGCCCTCACTTCCCCATGCCTGCGCTCGAAGGCGTGAAGTCAAAACTGAACAGTTTCGAAGCATTAAGTATACTTGATATTACGCACGCGTATTGGAGCATTAAGCTCGATAAAAAATTGTCAATGATCGCAACGAATAAATGAAGGCTTGGAAGGCTTGAGCGGAGTCATGGCGATAGTTGATGACATTCTGGTATACGGACGCACGCAAGAGGAACATGATAAAAATCTCGTGCAGCTTCTTGAACGCGCACGCAGCAAAGGCATTAAGATAAATGCAAATGAGCCTATGATCAATCATCCGTTTCCAGACAGACCATTTGAGAAAACAGGTACAGATATATTTTCTCATGATGGAAAGAACTACTTGCTGACAATTTACTACCATAGAAGATTCTTTGAAATAGACTGGCTACCGGATACGCGATCAACAACAGTCATAAGAAAACTTCGTGTTCATATGTCAAGCTACGGTGTAGTTGATACTTGTATCAGTGACAACGGTCCACAATTCGCATCCGCATAATTTGCGAACTTTGCAAATGAATAGGGATTTGACCACGTGACGTCATCTCCATATCTTAGCAGATCGAATGGCATGGCGGAAAAGGGTGTAGGTATTGCCAAGAAAATACTTACAAAAGCCATTGAAACAAAGCAAGATCCATACGTATATTTGCTGCAATACAGAAATACACCTCTCGTGTGTTTTTTCTCAAGCGCAATTATTTATGGGTCGAAGAACAAAGTCAATTGGTCCTATTGCCAAATCACAGCTACAACCCTGGACAGTTAACCCACCTCTTGTCAAAACAAAAATGACTCACATTAGGTCAAAGCAAAAAAAAACTATTTTGACAGAAACACAAAGGCCCTCAATCCCTTAAAGAAACATGATTCTGTCAGAATACAGCTTGGGAAAACATGGGTGCCCGGGAAAGTCATTGCAAAAGAAGGGGAGAGATCCTATAAAGTACAAACACACGTAGGCGTTATTTATCGTCGTAACTTGCAGCGGCTAATTCACTTGCAAAGCCCTACACCTGCTCCAGACTTTGAACCCAACATTCTTGCATCCCCATCAGAACCCTTTAAATCAGGAAGCAACACTATAGCCAAGGATAATTAAATTAAACAAAGCCCCAAACCAATAAACAATTCGGGTCATTATGTCAGATTGTCTGGAAGCGCTGTAAAGCCGAGCACTCGCTATCAGAGTGATGGATACATAACAGGCAAATAAACAATCAATTACTCTTGTGTACATAGAACTGAACTTTTGGCAGACATGCCTTTAGCTTTGGCGTAGAACATTATAATACAAAATAAATGCCGAATCATAAATGTTGGTAAAAATTTAGAATGAAGAATAAGGATGATTTGTATTGTTGAATATGATTAAATAACAAATTTTGATGCATGCATATGTAAGTAATGGGAATGAAACATTTTGAATAGAGATTTGCAAAAGTAAGATTATTATTCTTAAATCTATTTTTATTAGGGATGTCAAAAGATACTAAATTTGGTATCAGGATATCCGTCCAACGATCCGAACGGATTTCCGGATATAAATCTTAGTTAATTCTGATGTTGCAGTCGGATGTGTGCGGGGTTACTAACGTTTCCATTGATATAATTAAATCGTCATTTCAATGAAAATAATTAAATCAACATTTCCATAGGCATAGGCACTTCATCATTTTAATAATTTGTCTACGGACCTCACAAAATGTCGCCAAACATCGGATTGAAGATTGGAAGGCATAACTAATGATTTGTTTAGGAAGTGGATGTGAATAAGTCAAGATCACCGTGATCGAATGAAAACATAATAAATTCATCAATTCGTTTTTACAATCCAAACGGACTTAATTAAACATGAGTAACTGATCTTTGCCGACAAACTTGTTAATTGTCTACATAATTGTAGCTCTATCTCTTCTTAATAAAGCCGAACAAATGAAATTAAAGATTATAATCCTTAATCAAAATGAATAATATACCAAATATTATCAAACACAGACTCGGGTCCCCTAAAATAAAGTCACGCCACCAGTTCATACCAATCATTATCACACACAGACTCGGGGCCCCTTGAATATAGTCTAGCCACCAGTTTATACCAACCACTATTAAACACAGACTCGGGTCCCCTAAAATAAAGTCACGCCACAAGTTTATACCAATCATTATCAAACACAGACTCGGGGCCCCTTGAATATAGTCTAGCCACCAGTTTAAACCAACCACTATTAAACACAGACTCGGGTCCCCTAAAATAAAGTCAAGCCACCAGTTCATACCAATCATTATCAAACACAGACTCGGGGCCCCTTAAATAAAGTCTAGCCACCAGTTTATACCAAGCATTATTAAATACAGACTCGGGTCCCCTAAAATAAAGTCACGCCACCAGTTCATACCAATCATTATCAAACACAGACTCGGGGCCCCTTAAATAAAGTCTAGCCACCAGTTTATACCAAGCATTATTCAATACAGACTCGGGTCCCCTAAAATAAAGTCAGTGCCTCACTTAAAACGTTTCTGCAGTGACTGGAGTTACGCTCTTCTCCATTTGACCCAGAACTGATCGGTCAAAAGTTTAACACTTTTCCATTGTCCCTTATACAATTAGAGATTCCATTCCCCTATTGGTTGCTTATCACAATCGGTTTTATTAGACTGGTGCGCATGCGCCAGTCTTAAGTAATGATGCTGTGAACTCAGCGACGCGCGGTTTTTAACATCGGGTGTATCATTGCGACCACGAGAGCGTATTCAAGTAGTTGTGCGGCATAAGAAGTAGTGCGTTTTTAGAAAACACAAATATTACGAAGGAATGCGAACCTTTGTAAGGAAATGCGACAAATAAAAACAAGGAAACAATGTAATGTTGTTTTTCGAACAAATATGAAAGGATATTAAAAGAACGATTACAAACAAATCAGTCACGTGACAAGCGGGAGATAGCGTTGGTCGCCATTTTGAATAGATCGGAGTGCTTTTGAACGAGTTTCTGCTCAGCTTTCAAGGACCGTAAGTAAGTTGGCAAATATTTATGTTAATGCATTGTTGCGATCGATGTAAAAATTAGGATTGTAACTGTTTCAGTCTCTTAAGTTACGTGGGCCTTGTGCATTTCATTGTTGACACTACTTCAGTTGTGGCGGAAGCTGATCATAAATGCATTAGAACTAGAAGGTTTTTTTATCGTTAACTTCAGATAATGCATTTTTCGTAACGTTTGAGGTGTTGTTAGTTTAATAAGCTATCTGACTTCGGCATTTTTTTGTCTTGAAATCTAGACCTAAATACAGAAGGCTTCGATTATAAACAAATCAGTCACGTGACCAAAATTGCGGGAAAATCTAGCGTGGGTTGCCATTTTTGTAAGCTTCTGTGGATTGAGAGTTTCCTAAGCAATATTAAGGTAGCAGTGACATCCATTGGTGGAATGTATGTTACATATATACATATATGTTACAATACTGAAGACCGCAACCGTTCACGTAACCTTCATGCTGTTCTACTGTTGACAATCACTGCACTTCTGTTGCATGAACCAATTACAACAGCCAGGTTTATGGTTATAACCACGGTACTGTATACTCAGGGATTTCAATAGCTTTCACTTTTGTTGAGAATTTCTTTGACAATTTTCAAGGGGTCATGATCAGATTGACACAAGTCAAATCATGTGTTCACGAACTTAACTAATTGTAAAATTGCTTTAACTTCATTTCCATATATTTACAAGGGTCCAATTAGTATTTACTTCATTTTTTAAATGCTTTACATACTACATTTATGGTTATTCTAGCAAAATTTGACCACTTATCCTGCGCTTCTGCATCAAAATGACCCCCAACCTAAGATTTACGTGAGGTCAAAACTGGAAAACCTCAATTTTCCTTGCATCAAAATGCAAATATCTGGATCTGTTAAAATCCCTGAATATACTGAATTATTTGCTAATGTTGTTGATAGTGACTGTCCCGTACAAACGAAAAGAACATACACGTAGTTTCATATGTTTCGAGTAATGATATCTGTGCAGGACAAGTTTGATTCTTTTGTTCTTCTCCACCTCTCTTTTGTTCATCTTCAAATGTTTTTCAAAATTTTGTTACATCAAATTCTTATATGAAAACTACTAATTGTTATTCATTGCTCCCCTATGACAGCCAATGTAAGACCATCAACAGCAATCTTTCCAATTCCTTAATGTGCATTTTGCCGTTCAAGACATCTTGATTACTCCCTTGGAACTACGCTTTCAACTGGCGCGCCAGTCTTCCAACGCTTTCAGCGCTTTGATATGTTAATGCAGAAGGGTTAAGGATTTCTAGGCTTTCTGGGTCGTATAAGACAGGTACTTATGGGCGGGCATTGACAATTGCGCTGACCTCTGCCATTAAGGTGAACATAACCTCATGAGTCAGTGTTAGGTGACACCTCTGGAACGATGTCATTGCCTTTCAAGCACTGATTTTCTCTGTGGTATGCTGAGGATTGCGCTTTCTTCAAAATATAATGTTCTGACTGTAACAGAAAATCTGGTGACCTGGCACATGGATATAGATGCCAGCCCTTACAAGATTTCTGTTCTGAAAACGAGTTTACAATATGCCTCAAAATCGAGATTGCCCTAACCTACCCAGGTAGAACATTTTTCAAAATTATCTAGATCATCAACAACGTTGGTGAAGAGTGTGTTCACAATATACCTACCTTAGAATCCTCGTTTGGATCAATCAGGGGAAAGAACTCTGGAACTGACAACCATGTGCTATGCTGCAGTTCAACGGGTGTAGCACCCGTACTAGCTATGTCTGCTGGATTGGAGCCTGTAGGAAAATAGTTCCATTAACTAGGCTTACTAACACATCAAATTGTTTTGTTTTTGAATTTCGTTGCTAACATATGTAAAGAAACATTTGCTATGGTTGTGAACAATTCTACTATCAGTGTAATATTTGAACGTAACCATCAAATTGTCTGCCATCGACTGTGAAATTTCAGTAGCAAGTACTGCGGCACACAATTCTAATCGAGGCATTGTGTGGCCTTTGCTTAGGGCAACCTTTGACTTCCAAGCACAAAACCAACATGGCTTAGCGCTGCTTTCAGAAAGGCCTACAATATAGGCAACAGCTGAAATTGCTTCCAGAGAAGCGTCCGAAAAGACATGCATTTCTAGTGCTGACAATTGACTGAGTGAATCCAAAAGTAGCACCTGGGAATGTGCAATGCAGACAATGTTTGCAACCCCTTTTTCCAGTCAAGCCATATTGAAGCTACACTTGGAGAGACAGGCGTGTCCAAGTCAGGCAGCTCTCCCTCTGCATTACGCATGATGAGCTTTCCCACAATAACAACGGGAGCCATGAAACCAAGTGGATCAAATATACTGTTTACCGTTGGCAGAATTTCCCGTTTGGTAACTGGCTTATCAGTTAGATCTGTAGAGAAAACAAAAAGAATCACAGCTCAAGTCCCAACCTACTCCCAAACTACGTTGTCACGGGGAAAACAAGTTATGACTTCAGCACTGTTTGAGACTATCTTGTGCAATTTGAGACCTGAGTTTTGCAACTCTTGTGTGTGTTTTGTACCAAGGCTGCAGACACATTTGACTTTGACGTTAAGCCATCGTCAACATTGAAATCATTTTCAAAAAAGGTTTTCACATCAGTTTGACTACTTTCAACGACTTTCAACGACTTCCAACGCCCATAAGTTGCAATAGCTGGAGAAGGACTATTCCCCAAAATATGTCTACAAATTCGGAACTCTACCAGAGGATTATCTGGGTTATTGTGTTTGTACCAAAAGAATTAGAGGTAGTTTCTATCCTTTTCATGAACCTCAAAACAGTAGAACACATCTGTTCAATATCTGGTGTAACAGCAATTGAATCTTTTCTGAATCTTAACAAGACTCCCAGTAGACTATTTGTAAGATCTGGTCCACTGAGCAGAACTGAATTCAAGGATTTCCCTTATACTGGGCAGATGAATCAAACACTCCCCTGATTTGACCAGGCTTCTTTGGGTGGTACACGCTAAAACTGGGAGGTACCAGCACTCCTAATTATCAATAAGAGGGAGTGCAATTTCTGCGTGCCCATTACTGAGTATTTTGCTTATGAACTCTACCATTAGACCTTTGACATTTTTCTCAGGATTTTTCTGCAAATTTATGTCAAATGACTTGGCCCTACATAAAACATCATCCCATTTATTGGATAATCTTTTTCTGTCTTTTTTATGGAAGGGTGCACTCCAACGACCATTTGGGGTTTTCTGAAAACCTTTATCCATGATACCCAGAAACTCACGGTCATCAATGGACATTGCTGGTTTGTTATTATCCGCAGAAAGCACAAAAATAGAGTCGTGCTTATCACTAACCTTGTTTGTGCAGGGTTCGAGAAGAGAATGACGCCCATTGAGTACATTTGTTTTATACATTGACACAATTTTGTATGTGTGCATTACCTAAATAGACCTCACCTATTGCGCATGCGCACACGCGCTGATTATAATTCTAGTGTATAACCAGAAATTTTAGCAGCGTGATTTTGACATGTAAAGTTTATTAACGAAACAAACAAACCCGAAATCGAAATCTCCGAAGTTTCGCGAAAGGATGGCCAAAAAAACAGAACAGTTTCATTACATCGATTTACTCAAAACTAACAATTACGGCGCATTTGGATTTAACGATGTCGGACAGAAATGAAAAGTTTTTAGCAAATTTTAATTTATGTATTTGACCTTTCATAAAAGCTATAGAATTCAGCTGCCGCCTTGAGTTCGAGGATATATATATCCTTTTCACGAGTAACTGTTCACAGCTCAATGTTTTCATACCAATCTGATCTTTGCCCCTTTCACACTTCCCTCTCGCCCTGATTAACCACGTTTCGTCTTACCCTTGCTCAATAACATGTCGCCTTCTAATAGAAGTTTATGAGCTACACTTTACCCCTTCATCATAAAATGGTAACTATGTTTTGGTTTAAATTTAAATGCAATGTTACTCCATATAAAATGTGTTAAAATATTATTAGTTATAATCTAGAGAATCAAATAAAGTCTATACAAATGCTGGAATGTTACACATTTATATTAAATAACTAAAATATGCGTGATTTCCCTTTCTTATTCATAAAAAAGAAAAAAAATTAAAGCGTATGTGAAGTGTATTAATTTTATATTTTAATGAATCTCCGCTGTGACACGGTTGTTACTGTTACTACATGATGGCGTACGTTTTGGTTGCCCATAGTTTTGGTTGCCCAGAGTTTAATAAGGTTTTCACACTCATGACAATTTGGAGTATGCAGTTATTTCATAAATGCATAACAATGCAACAAAATTGTGATGATAGCACAAACGCTATTCTTGGTTGATAATTAGTCATTTAATAATGATCATTTATCGTTAAGTTCGTTAACAATGTTATTTAACTAAACATCTGCGTAACATGCTCTATTACATTTGAATATTGAATGTTTTATTCATTTAAAACTGTGTACGTGTGCACCTCCTTGTGATTTATTAAAATGGTCGTCAAACAGTTTTTTATTGAATTTAATTTACTATGATATTGTTCTTCAGACGCGATATTAAATTGTGTTTTCTCTGATATTAATACTTTCAACGTAATATTAATACTCCGTTGCAAGAAACAATAAGTCTGTTTCATGATTTATGCATTATTTTAAATGTCTTTCAAGTAGATTTATAATTTAAGTTTTAAAAAAGCTGAACAAATTAAATATTGTTCTTATTCATGAATAATGTTCAGAAAAAGGGCGAAGTGTGAACATCGTTTTGCGAAACAGGGGCGAACCGTGAATCTCGTCTCCTTTCATTAGGACGAACTCTGAATCTCGTCTCCATTCATTAGGGCGAACTGTGCCCAATCAGGGGAAGGCGAAGTGTGAAAAGGACGAAGAGTTACTAATTCATGTCAAAGGAGGTGAAATTCTCTTCGTCTTCTCGAGTTGGTATATCCTTTTCAAAACATATTTGTATGTAATAGCTAGCACGTGAGCGCCGATAATTTGCTCGATTAGCACATTCAATCTACGATTGCTAAGTACTTGTTCCAATCCGTTAGTTTGATTCTTTGTTGTCTACACGCGCTTCGTTGATTTATTTATCCGATTCCGCCACCCCTTTAATTAGTCCCCAGAGGGTCACAGCGAGTGGCCTTCCTTTAAAATCAAAGGAGAAACCGAGTTATCAGAAAGCTCGACGTTTTGCTCTTTTGACTCGATTTACTAGAATGATCACTTCTTTGTAGAGGTGTGAATATTAATTCCATTCTTGCTTGTTGTTTATGAACCCTTAGACTGTCTCTGTACTTAGTTACTTGTTCAACAGTTACATTATTACTCGTTCTTTGCTCTTCTAATATCCGATTACTTTCTTCTGCACTTGTGCTTTTAAAAAGCAAGCTGAACTGTTGATAAATGGATTCTTAAGAGCTTAAGAGCGTATCTAGTTCCTTAATACGTGTGTCAAGGTTTGAGTCGGTAACTCTGGTTGTTAGTAGATCTATTAAGATTACCTTAGCATTTTGAAGATCAGATGTAAATCTTTAACTTTTTCTTAGAAAGAAGCCATGGCTTTAGAAGTCAATGTCCTAATGCGTTGTGTGGAAGGTGACGTGGGTGTTGTAACTGTACATCCCCTTTGTCCAAATCAAAATACAATGTAGCTGACGTGCCGATGGTTTCTTTACCGTCGTGTCTTGAACACGCAGATAACCAAAACCCATATGTGTTCCAACGTTTTAATGGCTCTTCACATGGTAAAGAAGTGAAATGGCAATATCAATACAATTAGAAAAGACGTTTACTAAATATGTATACAGAAATTATCCATTACTTCGAATATGCAAATTCGATAAAGAAAACGTGATAAACATATAACAAGAAATATTATTACTGAAATCATACAAGTACAACGTGTATTTGTTTCGTTTAAACCACAACGTATGGTGCTAAGCACTACGGTAAAGAATGAAGGTGTGCATGTAACTTTTGAAGGGTTTTATGGACAGTTACGAGCTTGACAGATAAAAGTACACTGGCCACAATATTATGGCATATTAATGAAAAAAAATGAAATGGTATTTAATAACAACTTACACAATGAGGCGGCAAAAAAGATTGCAGTTTTCTCTGACAGCGGAGCCATGTGACTTAACCGGAAGAAGGTAATAACGTGGTTATTTAACCCTAAGATACAATATTACCCAAAAGGACCGAAAACAACGGCAAGAGGATTTAGTGTAAGGCAGCACAGCATTCAAAGAACATTGTATATATATATATATATATATATTACTTATTAAATGGCTTTGTTAAATTAAATAATTTGGACCTCCAGAAACCCAATCTAAATGTCAATGTGGTATTACAACAAAACGAGAGAGAGCACAGTCATTTGTGGATCTGTTTGAGTATGCATGCTTCTTAATATTAACATAATATTAAGTATTTACTTGGACAGAACTGTACACTTATACTTATATGTCTTTTGTTAATCTGTTTATATACTTTGAGTCTAGACAACAGGTATACATGTTACATTCGTTCATATGATCACTGGTACGTACAGACAGCACATGGCTGACAAACCAGGAGTTCTTGGCCTAAGCCTTTGACTAACCCTATTTTTTGTTCAGTTTTCCCTCATTATTAACAAAGTTTTTGTGTAAAAGCAAGCTAGTTGGTCAACAACATTAAGCTAGTTTTTACTTGACAGTAACTGATATAGACATGAACAAACAAGACAGTAAAATGGTGATTAACATCCCTTCCACAGGCAAACTAACACTTAATGTTTTACTATTTAACATTTTTCAATAATCCATTTCCATGCATGTATGGATATTTTATAACTTGTTGTTAGACATAAAAGATCATCAAGACAGAAGAAGATTATGATGATGCAGAATATAAACCAACCCTTCTACTGTTGCTGCTGCTGCTACTACTAATACTACTACTTCTGCAAGTTACTCTCAAGATTTCAGGACTAAACGTTTGGCATATAAATATCTAAACCTATTTAAGTATATTTTAACTATTTTCTTATAAACATGTATTCTTCATAACATAACAACAGAACAAAGATCATCCCTATTCATGATGGGTTACATGACTGCAGCCCTGAGCCACTGGGTGGAATACAACAAACACTGGCAACATCAAATAAAGCCAATCTTAAACTAAACTGTTGGCGGCTGAGAATCCAGAAAAAAAATCGGGTTAGCCAAGGTTATGTTAACTTGTTATTTTTCAACTATTGGTATTTAGGATGTGTTCATTTGCATGATATTTATTTCAAGGAGCAATCAGTTTTAACTGTTATAATACTTACAAAAGAAAATGTTTTAACTAATTTTTACAACAGTAAATAAGACTTATCATTTCTAAGGAAGAAAATCTTAATAAATTGATTAAAGTTATAAAACGCAAAGACTTAAAAAATATTCAGGCAAAATATTACCAGGGGTTAATATTTCTTATAAGTATTAAGAAAATGGTTTAGTTTATGTTATGATATATTGATGTATTGTATGTTCGTACATTTTAGAAAAATGCGGGCATAGAAGATTTCCACTTGCACCTGTATGGCATCTGATATGGAAACTATTATGTATGATATTAATTATAACATATTCACTTCCTGCATAGAAACCAATGATGTTTCTAGATAGAAAATACCTTTTGCTATTCATAGTAAATAATTTGTCTTACCAAAAGACAACATCCTATGTAAAAGTTAGACCTTACAAGAATTGTAGTCCAAGTGACTATGAACAAGTGGGATGAACTAAAGCAATTAAGCAGGTACACAATGTGGTCATGTAAGATACATCCAGCTATTATAGATCTGGTTCTTGCTCTAAATGGACTTGAAGCCACACGGTGAGGGCCCAATGAGCAAAAGGAGTTACTTGTCTGTGACCGTACTCCATCAGCTATAGGTCTAAAACCATTTAAGACTTACAACTTGAAGATAATATGATAATATACTTATTTGCCAGCTAACAAAGTACTTAAAGTGAAATATTATTTTACAGTTTACATGGAATGTGGAGAAAAAAAATAAGCATACCTTTTTAAACCGTCTTAAACATTAACCTGTTTTCAATTATAGTTCACATTATTTTAACTTGATCTCATTTTATATTTTTTTCTATATTTTACTCACATAGTTTAGTTTTAACCGGATTATGCTCTATTCACCTTAAATTTCTTTGTATTCGGCGCCGTGTGACATGTTATGTGTGGATGTGTTGTAAAACCCAAATAAATAAATAAAACAATAAGCATAGGTGTGTTGTATACCGCAATTAGTAGGACCATTACATTGGAGGAATGCTGTGAAGTATCCTACAGTCCTGACTGACGGATAGAATAAAAATGGAGCCTCTATCTATGATAGAGGTCCTTGATTTAAGGAGTATTTACTCTGTTTGGCACCAGTATTACAAGACCCCATGATTGAGATATGTATCTATAAGATGTCTTAGTTTTGTGTGTTTGAGTACAGATGATATTGTTAAAAACACCCATATACATCCGGTCAGTTTAATGATCTCCCCACATTCAGTTTTAGTATAGAGTAGATCTTGAACCTAGCTGGGGTTGCAAGTCTTCTCTTAAAATAGTCTAGCTGCAGGTGCACCGTTTTTTATGAAAGTAGAAAAAAGTCATTTTTAGCTCATATGAGCTTATACCACATCATGGCTATATAGGAAAACTAAGAAAATCTTCTTGTCAGAAACTGCAAGAGCTAGAGCCTTTATATTTGGTATTCATGTCCTTCGAGTGGCACTGTTTAAAGATTTTTCAAATAATTATGATCTCTCAAAAACCTGGTTGCCATGGGCGTGGTCATTTTCCATACAAGCTTATGTAGAAAACCTATATAGAAAATCTTCTAGTCAGAAACTACAAGAGCTTGAGCCTTTATATTTGGTATACATGTTTTAAGGTGGTCCTGTATCAAGGATGTTCACAACATTTTGATCTGTCAACATGGCCGCAAGGGGTGTAGCCATTTTCCCAATATGGCTAAATAGAAAAAACTGGAAATCCTCTTGTCAGAAACCACAAGAGCTAGAGTTTTGATATTTGGTTTATGTATTCCTTTGATGGCATTGTATCAAGATTTTCAAAGGATTTTGATCTGTCCAAAAGTATAGCCACAAGGGCCAAATGTCTACGGCACTTGGGTGAACAATATAGGGTCTTATGGCTCTCTTGTTATTATTTATTAGCATATTACAAATAGAAGAACTAAATATTCACAATGACTTGATGTCCAACAAGGATTTTGGCAATAATCTATTTTAAGTGTTGTATGATGTTGATATATATCAACGTTGCATAACTCTATTGTGTTATTAGAAAAGTGTGTGCTTAGGAACAATTTGGTTGACTTATTCCTGATGTTTTAACATTTCACCTATGTTAACCCGTAAAGTTATTATTTCTGTACCCTTTCAGTTTCATTTGTATATTGTTTTGTAAATGACCTGTTATATTTTGGAACTTATGCGTTTTAATTAGTTAGTACAGGTTTGCTTTTCTTTTCTTTAATGAACAGAAATGTAGACGTATACTTGCTACTAGCTGTCATGTGTAGCCCTGTAACTTTGGACTGTTATGCTCATTACTATTTATGGACTTGTCAATGAAATTTCATATTTGTGTAAATCAATCCTGCACCTTATTGTATTTCCTACTGTGCAAAAGACAATTACAGCATATTTTAGCAACTGTCGTTACTTATTTTTATTCCATTGAATGTTAATGTTCATTTGTAACATGAACCAAAAGATGGATATTGCTATTTTAAACGCATGTATTGTATCTTTCATGACTTTGAAATTAAAATTGTGGAAACTATTAAGAAAAAATGGACAACAAGGCTACAAAACAACTTAAATCATTGAACTATACAACAATAATCTGCATGAGATACAAATATATATCAACAATCTGCTTCTTATCTGCAACATGAACTCTCCTGAATTAAGATGGTCCTGTCTACATAAAACAGGTTTGTTGAGGGTTTTCTCAACCCAATCACAGCTATCATTACGGATCATCCATACCAATGTTATACAACTAAGTTCTTAAACTTTATGTAACATGTTCATTAATTGTTTTCTAATTTAATGTTCTTTTTACTTGGGAGATATAAAAAGAAATAATATCTCTACCACAAGAACACACTACCTCATATTAATATCATGCTAAAAAGTGCTTATATTGACATTGTTAAATGATTATAAGGAAAAGAATGCCTTTAAGGTGATATGCGACAGTTAGGTCTTTTTTTTTTTTCTCAAATAACCAAATATGTCATTAGTACCTTGAAAGGTCTTGCAAAATGCTGCTCATTGTTGTGAACCAAAGGTTTGTGTGAACAGTCAATGATAAATCCACACTCGTCATTACAAACAGGTAGCTAAAACCACGAGACCACTGCTTTTTTAAGAGTTGGAAAGACTGAATATTTAGAGTATTTTTCGCGATTAGTACAGTCTAACAATAAAGTTAGTGTTCAAAATTGTTTGCCTTTGTCTACTGGTAGATAAAACTTAAATATCTGTGAAGATTTTGATAGGACCTTTTCTTATTTACCTATTCATAACGACTAAAGTATGGGTTTATGCAAAAAGTATGAACAAATTCCCGAAAGCAGTGTCTAGATATTGGTATGTGCTTTTAATATAGGCAAAATGTCCGATACCACGTTTAAAACGAAATTATGTTTGTTTTTCCATTTCTAATTAAATGTTAAATAATCAACTGTCTACAGTCACAAAGGCGTTTGTGTTGAGCATTAATATGCTCAGTACAATACAATTCTTTATTATTTTATTGAAATTGTTTAAGTTGCTGAAAGAAACTAATAAGGATAAAGTGTTCATCATTGTCCTAGTACTTATTGCTAAGAATATCAAGAAATACTGAAATACCCTTGATATGCATGATGCTGGTTACTACTAATTATACATTTTCATTGTCATTTGATAATTTATCCCTTTAGCCAGGCTTCATCTTGGTGAACCCAACTTTTTTTAAACTCTACTAACGCAATTGGCAGACTTGATAGACGCGACTGAAGTAGTTAAAATTGCAAGTAAACTACAGCAACAAATGTTTATAAACATGTTTTAGCTTATGCAATTTCGAATGGATAGGTATAAAAATAACATCTATAGATAAGACGAGTATGCACGTATTTATGCATAAAATAAAACTGAAATTAAACAGTGTAAAAGAAGCGCTGGTCTGTTCATCATCTGAATTGCAGGAAGTGGCACTATTTGCCTTCAAGGTGTCTATACTCTTCCTGTGGGAGCAGACCCTCTACCTATAGCTCTCAATTTGACGTCTACCCTTATCCCATGAAATAATATGGTCATAGATTATCTTTGACGAGGAGAATATAAAGTATTGACTAATGGCGGCCTCTAAAATGCAAGGGTTCTATGTAGCTGCTACATTTCATTTTAGGGAGCATGCCTTCCAGACGCATCTAACTCGGTTAGCACCTCTAAAGCTCTCTCAATTAAGACCCTCTGAATAATCCTGGATCCGTCCTTGTACTTGATTTTCATATTGGTTACCAGATGATTGGAAAGTCTACGGGACATTATACTGCATGTAATATGCGAATAAGTTATCGAAATAATACATATTTTCTAAATATAAGGTAGAAAAAGAAACAAAAAGCAAAAATTATAGTTATAAACATTGTTACCTATTCTCTAATTGCAATTTGTAATTTCATGTTTATAAAACCATTCCTCTGACTGACATGTGCTGCACATTTTTCGAGTAATTAGTCCACTAACTTCAGCAGGATATCTCTTGGGTTGGCCTAGTTGAATGACACGTGTAGTCCCTACCGTAGTCCATAAACAAAACGGTGTGTGTCTGTGTAGTGTATGTTACGAGTATTTGAACCAATTTTACTTGGCGCGTTATTCTTTGGCACGAAATGTTCTGTCAGAGGTAGGAGCTGGAAACCAGATTACATTTGCAGTTGTTTATATTAACATACAGACATTTTTGCATAAGTTTTGCAAATTAGGTTCAACGATTTTCAAAGAATGACGGCGTGCAAAGTGAAAGTATCATTATTTTGTCTGAAAATACGATCAAATATCGTGTGCATGTGGGAAAGTTACGCACACATAATCAAATTACTATATACTTAACTTTCTTACATATTTATTATTCGTTTTAAGCTTATTTAAGTTTATCCTTTCCCCATCTACGGTAATTTTGCAGATTTAGACATTTTATGTTTCTCATTCTTTAGGGAAATTATGTACGCATCTGCACAGTCTGCGTTGAGGCAGACGATGAGTCTGAGGATATGTCAAGATATACAAAGAGAGAGAGCATGTGTAATTGCCGTCTTAAGTAATGATATTTACGATAATACTCCGGTATGGCTATTATTATTGAACGTGTTTTATTGTTTCTCCCCTGCCGTATACAAGCTGTTGTTATAATTTTATTCAAATATTTGAGTCTGTTTTAGTTAGTAACTGCTCACTGATTGTTTTTGTTTTGTTTTTCTGATCGAACTTTCAGAGTTAGTAATTATCGTTATAATAGCGACGTTCGTAGATTAGAGGGGGGCGGGGGGTGGAGGGGGCTTGGGGGGAGGTAGACCCCAAACTGGCTGGTTAGGAAACAAGTGTTTGGTTCGAATCATTGGCACGCCGCAGTTCAGCCAAAAACGACCACTTTTCATTTGGTTGGTAAATCAATTGTGAAATTAAATCCTTAACACTGCAACGGTATATTACTTATATCTAACTGTTGCCACGACTTATCTTGCCTCTATTCAAGTCTAGGTTTAGTGATTCGAGCGCAGAGACTGTTAAAAAGGGTTTGTTTCGTTTATGTTAGTTTAAGAAATACATCAACGCGACCATGTCCAGATATTTGGTAAAAAGGATGTCCCAGACTAATATCTAAGAATACCATCGCTGTTAACTAAAGAGAACGTAATGTTATATTTATAAATTAACGATATTATTTTAAAACAAGGGAGAACACACATTGTAAGTTTACACTCTATGGTCTGGAGTTCCTTCCCTTGGTTACTTCGTGACAGGGTAAACGTAGTTTATTTCTCGTTACATCGCACTTCCACAGTTACGGCCATATTGGCAACGTCCAACTAATAATTGATGGAGGAAAACACCCGACTTATCCCTGGATAGAACCAACGGCACAGGTTTGCTGGAAAAGCGACGCGAATATAAGTTCAAGCACCGACGATCACTAGAATCTACGCAGTAAGGGCCCGAGGAGAAACAATTAGACCACTCTAACCACTTGGGCAAGGGTGTATCCACAAAACGCAATTATATAGGTTATCATTAGTTTCAGCTGGTCGTTTATCACCTTTCTTTTCTTTTATTTAGAGAACAATTGAAAAGGTATCCTTATACAGTGAATGCGTTGCAGATACAGTGTTCATTGCTAAAGGGGTGGTCACATCTACGATTTTGCACGTAGTTACACGTAGTCCGTCTTGAACGTACTAACACGTAGTTACACGTACTTACACGTAGACTTACTGCGGTTAACAAGGGTTGAAGTACGTAGAAACTCTAGTTATTTATTTGTCAACATACGGTTAACTACGTGTAAGTACGGTTAACTAAGTTTAAGTACGATTAAAATGGTACGGTCAAACCAAGTCATCAGAACGGTAAACTACGTGTTACTGTACGAGGTACGGTTTAAGTACGCGTGATTACGGTAAACTAGGGATAAATACGTGTAGCTGCGGTTTCAAATCATGGTCGCACCTGCAAAGTTCAGAATGGCCAAGCCCAAAGGAAATTCCCCGTCATTGCGCGCGCTTTTTGGCGGATGTTTGTGTCTCCGAAGAAGCCAGTCCCTGGTCCACCATCTCCGTGGTTTTCTGTTTTCTTTTCTTTCCTGCTCTTGTAACATTTCTAAATCCGCCATATCTCTTGCCAAACTCGCAAGTTCAACATTTTCATGTATTAGGAACTTTACAATTAAAACTCATTATCTCTTTGTAGAAGACAAATAACAGCAATTTAATTTTAGGTTACACGTGGTCAATTTGTATTGTTAACATAACAAATAATTTGACCGTACCTCGAACGTAGCACAACCGTAGTAGACCCTAGTTAACCGTAGCGTTGCAAGAAGTTCATATCGTTTCTTCATGTATACTACGTGCAGCTACGGTAATTGATACGGTTAGGTACGGTTGAGTACGGTTAACCACGGTTAACTACGTTTCATATACGGTAACAGTACGTGCATTTAGTCGTAGTTCTCCGTAGCCATTTTGAACAAGTCTAAAAAATTTAATCCTTCTACGGAAAAAAGTTCATTCGAACTACGTTCATTACTACGATCTACTACGGTCTACTACGATCGTTACGTTTAAGTACGGGCTACTACAGTCTACTACGGTTAAACCACACTACGGCTTACTACGGCTAATGTGACCAGGCCTTAAAATGATGTTTTGTAAGCGATAAATCACTCCCTCATGTGACGTCATATTCCTAACAATTGATTGCCATGGTACCTACCTCTTTTTCACGTATAGTTGAAAAGTTTTGTTCCTCGAGGAAGCAAAGTGTTTTATACTGATTTGCCCTGAACGGGACTTGAGCCCACACGGCAAGAGGCTAAACAGTTAGACGGGTAACAAGTCGGCGAATTTACCAATACGCCCCGGGCCTATAAACTGGTCTGTAATCTACAGATTCGGATGCCTCACAGTGATGGATCCGGGCGCGTGGGGGGGGGGGGGGGGGTAGGGGTGTCCACCATCCAGTTAACAAAGGAAAAGAGTTGTGAAAACACATACGTGTAAGCTTAAAAAATACTAAGTTTTTTAAGTAATTTTTTTCTGTTGAAAGCTTAGGTCGAAGTTAGGGTCCCTTACTGTGTATATATATATATCGAGTATTTACTGAGATAAAACCTCACTACACCATGACAATGTCCTTGTCTGACCTCACTATGCCATGACAATGTCCTTGTTTGACCTCACTTTGCCATGACAATGTCCTTGTCTGACCTCACTACGCCATGACAATGTCCTTGTCTGACCTCACTATGCCATGACAATGTCCTTGTCTGACCTCACTACAACATGACAATGTCCTTGTCTGACCTCACTATGCCATGACAATGTCCTTGTCTGACCTCACTATGCCATGACAATGTCCTTGTCTGACCTCACTACGCCATGACAATGTCCTTGTCTGACCTCACTATGCCATGACAATGTCCTTGTCTGACCTCACTACGCCATGACAATTTCCTTGTCTGACCTCACTACGCCATGACAATGTCCTTGTCTGACCTCACTTTGCCATGACAATGTCCTTGTCTGACCTCACTACGCCATGGCTATGTCCTTGTCTGACCTCACTATGCCATGACAATGTCCTTGTCTGACCTCACTACGCCATGACAATGTCCTTGTCTGACCTCACTATGCCATGACAATGTCCGTGTCCGATCTCACTATGCCATGACAATGTCCTTGTCTGACCTCACTACGCCATGACAATGTCCGTGACCGATCTCACTACGCCATGACAATGTCCTTGTCTGACCTCACTACGCCATTACAATGTCCTTGTCTGACCTACCTCACTACGCCATGACAATGTCCTTGTCTGACCTCACTACGCCATGACAATGTCCTTGTCTGACCTCACTACGCCATGACAATGTCCTTGTCTGACCTCACTACGCCATAACAATGTCCTTGTCTGACCTCACTACGCCATGACAATGTCCGTGTCCGATCTCACTACGCCATGACAATGTCCGTGTCTGACCTCACTGCGCCATGACAATGCCCTTGTCTGACCTCACTACGCGATTACAATGTCCTTGTATCACATCACTACGCCATGACAATGTCCTTGTCTGACCTCACTACGTCAGGGCAATGTCCTTTTCTGACCTCACTACGTCATGACAATGTCTTTGTCTGATCTCACTACGCCATGACAATGTCCTTGTCTGACCTCACTACGCCATGACAATGTCCTTGTCTGATCTCACTACGCCATGACAATGTCCGTGTCTGACCTCACTACACCATGACAATGTCCTTGTCTGACCTCACTACGCCATGACAATGTCCTTGTCTGACCTCACTATGTCATGACATTGTCTTTGTCTGATCTCACTACGCCATGGCAATGTCCTTGTCTGATCTCACTACGCCACGACAATGTCCTTGTGTGATCTCACTATGCCATGACAATGTCCTTGTCTGACCTCACTTTGCCATGACAATGTCCTTGTCTGACCTCACTACGCCATGACATTGTCCTTTTCTGACCTCACTATGCCATGACAATGTCCTTGCCTGACCTCACTACGCCATGACAATGTCCTTGTCTGACCTCGCTATTCCATGACAATGTCCTTGTCTGACCTCACTATTCCATGACAATGTCCTTGTCTGACCTCACTACGCCATGACAATGTCCTTGTCTGACCTCACTACGCCATGACAATGTCCTTGTCTGACCTCACTATTCCATGACAATGTCCTTGTCTGACCTCACTATTCCATGACAATGTCCTTATCTGACCTCTCTACGCCATGACAATGTCCTTGTCTGACCTCACTACGCGATTACAATGTCCTTGTCTGACCTCACTACGCCATTGCAATGTCCTTGTCTGACCTCACTACGCCATTGCAATGTCCTTGTCTGACCTCACTTCGCCATGACAATGTCCTTTTCTGACCTCACTATGCCATAATAATGTCCTTGTCTGACCTCACTTCGCCATGACAATGTCCTTGTCTGACCTCACTACACCATGACAATGTCCTTGTCTGACCTCACAACGCCATGACAATGTCCTTGTATGACCTCACTACGCCATGACATAGTCCTTGTCTGACTTCACTACGATATGACAATGTCCTTGTCTGACCTCACAACGCCATGACAATGTCCTTGTCTGACCTCACTACGCCATGACAATGTCCTTTGTCTGACTTCACTACGCCATGACAATGTCCTTGTACGATTTTACTACGCGATGACATTGTCTTTGTCTGATTTTACTACGCCATGACAATGTCCTTGTCCGATTTCAATACGCCATGACAATGTCCTTGTTCGATTTTACTACGCTATACTATTGTCCTTTGCTCTGCTCAGTACGTCATTGTCCATGTCCGATATCACTTCGCCACACCATTGTTATTGTTAAAACTAATTACGCCATGACATTGCCCTTGTTTGATCTAAGACATGCTATTGTCCTTAGTTGACCTTACTATGCCATTGTATTGTCTATGTCTGATCTCTCTACGCCATGAGATTGTCATTGTATGACCTCATTACGCCATAAACGTATTCCTTGTCAGACCTCACTGCATCATGACCATGGCCGAGCTCACTACAGCATGATCATGTCCTTGGCTTACCTCACTACTCCTTGACATTGTCATTGACCGGCCGCAATACGCTATGCCCTTGTCTTTGTTCGACCTAACTACGCTGGGACCTTGTTCTTTTATGAACTCATAATGCCAGTATCTTGTTCTTGTCTGACTCCCCTTAACTATGATCTTGTACTTGTCTGACCTCACAACCCCGTGATCTTGTCCTTGTCCGACCTCACTACGCCGTGATCTTGCCCTTGTCCTTGTCCGACCTTACAACACCGGGACCTTGTCCTTGTCCGACCTTACAACACCGTGATCTTGTCCTTGTCCGACCTCACTACGCCGTGATCTTGCCCTTGTCGTTGTCCGATCTCACAACCCCGTAATCTTGTCCTTGTCCGACCTCACTACGCCGTGATCTTGCCCTTGTCGTTGTCCGACCTCACTACGCCGTGATCTTGCCCTTGTCCGACCTCACTACGCCGTGATCTTGCCCTTGTCCTTGTCCGACCTCAATACACCGGGACCTTGTCCTTGTCCGACCTTACAACGTCATGATCTTGTCATTGTCCGATGTTACTACGCCGGGACACTGTCTTTGTACGGCCACCCTACGCAGTGAACTTATCTGTGTCTGACATCACTTCGCAATGATCATGTCCTAATCCGACTTCAAAACGCTATGACCTTCTCCTTGTCTGGGCTAACTACGAATTGATCTTGTTCTTGTCCGACTTCACTATGCTACGGCCTTGTTCTTGTCCGACCTTACTACATAATTATCATGTCCTTGTCCGATCTCACCTAACTATGATTTTGTCCTTGTCTGACCTTCACAACGCTAAGATCTGTTCCTCGTCCGATCTCACTAGGCAGGGACCATGTCCTTTTCTGATTTCTCAACGCAATCATATTGTCATTGTCTGACCACACTTCGCCATTACCAGGATCTTGTTCTTGTAAGTTCTCACAACGCCATGATCTTTTCCTCATCCGATTTTACTACGCAGGGACCTTATCTTTTTTCTGACTTCTCAACGCAATGATCTTTTCATTGTCCAACCACAATTCGCCATGATCTTGTCCTTGTCCGTTATCGCTACACCGGGATCTTGTCCTTGTCAGATCTTATAAGTCCATGACTCACTTCGACATTGCCTTGTCTGACACTGCGACATGATCATATCCTTGGCTGCCCTCACTAGTCTATGGTCTTGTCCTTGTTCGACAAATCTACGCCGGAACTTCTTCCGACTTCATTACGCATGATCCCGTCCTTGTCCGAACTCACAACTCTATGACATTGTATTTGTCCAAGGAAACAACGCTATGACCTTGTCCGACCTCACTTTGACATTATATTGTTTTTGTCCGGGCTCAGTGCGCTATGACCCTGTCCTAGCCCGCCATCATTATACCGTGACCTTGTTCCTGTCCCCGTCCGACCTCACGACACCATGACATTGTCCTTGTCCAATCTCACTTTGTCATGATCTTGTATTTGTCTGAGCTCACTTCGCATGGACCTTGTCGATGTCCGACTACTGTACAGCCATATACTTGGTTGACCATACTACGTCATGACCGTGTCCATGTCCGGCCTCACTACGCAAGGACTTTGTCCTTGTGCGCACAGACTTTGTCCTTGTCCGCCGTCATGACACCATGACATTGTTATTGTCCGACCTCACTACGCAATGACAATGTTGCGTTTTCCTCGCAGGTCTGTAGTTACGTCTAACGTTAGTTCCAATCTTTATGTACGTAAGAGCACTGGCATATACAAAAGGAACTTAATTTATGCAAGATCATTTATGCCACTGCTTGTAAGACAAAACGAAAACAAAAGTTTTAAATTGTGCATAACTGCGTATCCTTGGTAACCCTGACTCTTATCACGTTGTTTTTAAACATCCATCTTTATGTGACAAGTGGTTCATTCTCAACTTTCCCACGTCTGCATTCGATAAACATCATTAATTACAGTTAAACACGGAAAATACAGCTCCTAGCCAAGATACAGTTAAATTGCATTAGCTAAAGAAATTTTAAAAATGTTGTATTACGTCATTATCCAATGCACCTCTGTGAACGATGTTGGTATTTTTGTCAAATCCCGGGTTTATATAGTTTTTGTGTTGCTTTCATGAATCCCGGTGAAGTTAAAACGCATCAACATCGACACTTCTTTTAGCAAACAGGGTCGAGACAATCCGAGTGACAGTTGTATTTCTAAATTATTGTTACACTGTAACAATGCGTGGTATCTTAGCAAATCTTTATATAGTCAGAGCATTATTGAAACCTTCGTCGTTATGCAGACACAACAAATATGAAGGCATTTACATGGAGATGAAAACATATCTATGAAACTTAAAAGATAAACGTTGTAAATCATGCTCATAACAAAGAGTTTCGTGCTCATGTAAGGAAAAAGAAGCTAAACAACCCCAAAACAACTAGTAAGATGTTAAGATGAACGTAATTGTTGTTGCAAAGATTATATGAAAAATTCCTATTAGCACTGCAACATATACCAAAATTTGAATAGGCACAGGAGAAAGGTATTCACATGGAAGCCAAATACAAAAGTAAGAACAAATCTGTAATAAGTCATTTACCAAAAAATAAAGCCCGCTAGTTACCGCCTTGGAACGATCAGTCGGCAATATGGACCGACTGGGGTGCTTAAACCAGTATATATCATGTGGTTTGTTCAGGATATCAGGTATATATCATGTTGTTTACTAAGGATGCCAGGTTTATATCATGTTGTTTGTTCAGGATACCAGGTATATATCATGCTGTTTGTTCAGGATACCAGGTATATATCATGCTGTTTGTTCAGGATACCAGGTATATGTCATGCTGTTTGTTCAGGATATCAGGTATATATCATGTTGTTTGTTCAGGATACCAGGTATATATCATGCTGTTTGTTCAGGATACCAGGTATATATCATGTTGTTTATTAAGGATACCAGGTTTATATCATGTGGTTTGTTCAGGATATCAGGTATATATCATGTTGTTTGTTCAGGATACCAGGTATATATCATGTTGTTTGTTCAGGATACCAGGTATATATCATGTTGTTTGTTCAGGATACCAGGTATATATCATGCTGTTTGTTCAGGATACCAGGTATATGTCATGCTGTTTGTTCAGGATATCAGGTATATATCATGTTGTTTGTTCAGGATACCAGCTATATATCATGCTGTTTGTTCAGGATACCAGGTATATATCATGTTGTTTATTAAGGATACCAGGTTTATATCATGTGGTTTGTTCAGGATACCAGGTATATATTATGTTGTTTGTTCAGGATACCAGGTATATATCATGTTGTTGTTCAGGATAGCAGGTATATATCATGTTGTTTGTTCAGGATATCAGGTATATATCATGTTTGTTCAGGATAGCAGGTATATATCATGTTGTTTGTTCAGGATACCAGGTTTATATCATGCTGTTTGTTCAGGATAGCAGGTATATATCATGCTGTTTGTTCAGAATACCAGGTACATATATCATGTTGTTTGTTCAGGATAGCAGGTATATATCATGTTGTTTGTTCAGGATACCAGGTATATATCATGTTGTTTGGTCAGGATACCAGGTATATATCATGCCATTTGTTCAGGATGCCAGGTACCCACTTTTGGGGGCAAAGACCACCTCCGCTTATGCGCGCAGCTTTTTAGGGGCAAAAATACACAACCGATGAGCGCGCGTCGCTCGAGGGGCAAAAAACACTTCCGGTATGGTCACGTCACTCCTGAGGGCAAAAAATCCCCAACCACTTTTATGTCAAGTCGATGTCAATGATGCGTGATGTTTACTACTAACGGGTGTATAAAGCACTGAGGCGTAGTTTTATAGCGTTGTACTAGGAAAGTGTAATCGTTTGGTATCGTGTGTTTTGATTCAGGGGGTTTTGTGAACCGGGAAGCTTGCGGTCCTTATATGTAATGTTGCGTAAAATGCGAGTGTAATTTGTATAAATTGCATCAACCTGTATTCCAACCATGACGAATTTCGATGTGTTGCATACATAAAGATACGTTCGGCCGCAACTAACACTATCGAGATTATGTTATAGGCTTCTTGTGACTATGATTTATTATTTTTACCACGACATTGAAAGTTTTTCATCACTTTATGAATCAACTAGAGTGTAGAAATATGAAATTTGCTAAAAGCAACAATCGAAATAAATGTATGTAATGTTTATTTTAGTAGATACTTAATGGAAACTTAAATAGAAGAGTTGTTCTCATGTATGAATTTATTCAGTTCAATAACATCAATATGATTGTATGATCTTAAAACTTTACTGCTTAGAGATCTAGTAACTGTGAGACACCAAGCACACAGTGCAGAGTTCTGAACCAGTTTCCATTTTTATACAAGTTCACTACTAACTATATAAACGTCTTTACATTTTCTAGCACTATATTGTTAAAAATGTAATTGTGTTATATGCCGCCCATGTTCAAAAAGCATATTTTTGTTGTATTAGTGTTCATTGTCAACCCCCAAGTTGTACAGTAACTATGGAGATATATGCGATATTTGATACATTTACTAGATTCTGAAATGCTTTCTTCCCATGTTTGAAGATACTTCGTCTTTAAACGAATTTTAATTTTACTTAAAAGTAATTCTTTTGAGCCACGACAGTTTGAGCTAAATGGTCTTCATAGAGAATATCTTTCACAAATGAGAGCCAAGCATAATGTTATCGTTACCCACATAGTCCTTATAGACCTACAGGATTTTATACATAAAGGATGAAAGTTGGCTAAAACTATTTAATATGTTAAACCAAAATCCAATTATTCTTTTATTTATTGAGATAGAAAGTGTGTATCTCCCAAGTTCTCCATACAAGATTATATGTGTAGGACTGCGTGCATTATATATGCGTAGTACTGCGTTTAACATTAAGAACATGTTTTACGAAATCAGTATGTATTTTCTTAATTATAGATAATTCAGTACAACCCGAAACTTCGCACCCATGCGTTAAAATTGGCAAAACAATATTTTCAAATAGTTAAATTTGACGATCGACAGAGAGATCAAGAATCCTAACCTTTTTATGTAAACTCAATAACCCGTTCTTGCTTGCTCTACCATATTTGTTAAGTTAATGAAAACTGTCTGGGTGTTTCTTTAAATAACACCAAGATATTTAAAGGTATAAGCAACTTCTATTTCGTTATCATTAACAAAAAGTTCTCTATGGATTTTATCAAAAATACCATAATTTAAGTTTTATAGAAATTAATGTCAAGTTTCCAAGTACGGCAATATCCACTGAACGATTGGAAAAGTACTGAAAGGTCTCTTTCGCAATTGGCAGACAGAACTGTATCGTCCGCATATAAGATTACAACAAGTTTTAAGTATGTATTTAAGGTCTCGTCGCATATATCAACACCAATATCATAATTTGACAGTAAATAATATCCAACATCGTTTAGAGAAAGAGGGAACATCAAAGGGATAGATTTTCACCATGGCGGACCCCATATTCCGCCTCATCATTTTACATGTTGTATCCGACAGTTTGGGCCAAACTTTCTTTTCTCAAATAGCCAAATTAGTCATTATTCCCTGAAAAGAGCCTTCCAAATGTTGTTCATTGATGTCCTAGGTTTGTGTGAACAGTCAAACATAAATCACCACTCGTTGTTGCAAACAGGTATTTCCTATCCGAGCCACGCTGCAGAGATAGTTAATTTGTAACTGAGAAAACCACGTGAACACTAACTTTTGAGATTACGCTATATAGTCGTCCAGGTAATCCGCTTTGACGTAGGTTTCTATTTTTAGCAGAGACCACTCTCGACATTTTTATACTGTTGGAAAGAATACACATTCAAAGTGATCTTTATCACGATAAGCTCTGTCTTAAACAATTCAGTTAGTGTTCAAAATCGTATTTATCAAGACTGAAGTATGCGTTTATAAAAAATATGCCCAATTTCCCCAAAACGGTGGTTCGGCTTTGTTACATGTGTTGTTACAGGCAAACTGTCGGATACCACCTTTAATGTATTCTGTGATCTATTTTTTCAAATAGCAGCTATAATTTTCAATGTCGATAATATCGTTACAATCACAGTGCATTTCAAAACACGAAAATATGTCACCACTACATATTAACTTTTCTACGAATTCTGGAGTACTTAGTTTTGAAGAAAGACTATAAACATTTATGAAAATGATAATCCACCCTGGCTTGCCTATAGCCTGACAGACAGCCCATCGTATCGACAACAGAAGTCATCCCACCGTCTGAAGTCTGCAGGGCGCCGTCTGTCATCAATACACTGGGTAGTTGTTCTCCTTGGAGAAGCCGTGCGGCCATGGTCCGTTCCGGGTTGTCGATCACATAGATGACATTCATCCTGTCGGCCGTGAACCACCCCCAAATCGTCAGCTCTGACGTCCCTTCCGTCGGCAAACAACTTGTCACGAACCAGCAGCGCTCGCTTGTTCTGTTATCTGTATTGCCTGACTAAGGGGTTACAGCTCTCGACGACGTTTCGCAATCTCTTCTGGGAATTGTTCATTAATACCGTAGGCCGTCCCTTTTGGTTTATACCTGGAGCGAACAGCTGCACGGTTCTGAAAAAGAAGAACTTCGCTACAATTTGGCGGGGCTTGCCACGTGACCTGTCAGGATGGGATAGGATACGATACAATGAACATGCTCAAACGGAACGTCAGAAATTTTGTTCAATTTTGCAGATAAAAAGTTGTTCAGCACAGCTTCCGAATCTTCAAAAAGACCGCCAGACTGGTTTGTAGATAGCTGTTCATCAATATTGGTAAATAAAAGATTGTCACGCATCTCTCTACATGTGCTACCAAGAAGTTGAGACCTGAGAGCTTTGTTAAGTACTCTTAGCTCTTGAAGTTCGGCAGACATAGTTGAAATCAATCGTGTATGTTCAGAAATGTTTCTGCATGCCATGCTTGACAGTTGTTTAAGGAATCAAACTTGTCACTTAGAAAGTCAGCTGCACCCTGAGATCTTTCACGTTTGTTTCGGCCACATGGAGACGTTTATCGTAATCGTGCATTTTGACTTTCATGTCCCTAACACATGTTACAAGGTCAGCAAGTTTGTCAGGCTTTTCTAATTTATTAAGACATTTTTCAACATTTTCATTTTTTTCACAGATCATCTGCATTTTATCTATTTTGGACATAAGTGCATCGAATTCTGTGAAGGAAAAAGTTACTTGTTTGTAAGCACGAGCTGTCGACTGGATCCTCCCAGTGTCAAGTGGATCCATGTCAACTGAGTCTGTTAATGGCCACTAAACCACAAATGTTGAGAACAGCTGGAATACCATAAGGGCCGTCGGAAAGTAAAGAAAAATGAATAAATATGTGGATTGACAGTTAGACAATTGTTATGTGCATGCACGACAGTTTAGTTAACTGTCTCGAAAGGTTTGGCTTATTTGATTTCAGGTAGTGTTTGACAGTTACTAGTGTTAGTCCAGTTTGGGGATTACAGCAATCAAGACAATCAATTTTACCGGTTTATCACTGAACTAACATTGGTTCAGACACTTTAAATGTATTAATTTGTTTTGTTTGTCATAACTTTGTTATTTGAGAAAAATGAGTCCTAACATTGTGTAAAGAAAGTCCTAAATTCCATGAATTCATTTACTTTAATTCAATGAACTGACACCCAACACAGAAATGGCAGACTGCCTCAACTGTTGAATAGTCTGCTACAAAATTTACATGCAACTTTTGATAAATAGGAGCTTTCAAAGGATAAAAATTTATAAAATATCGGTAGAGAGAAAGACAAACCTACAGATGATAAACAAATAAGATAGATGCACAATGATAAAGTATGTTAATATAACGAGAGCAAAAACAAACGCAACCAACCTCAAAGCCTGGATCCAAGACATCATTTATATTATTTAACTGAAAAAGTTCATACATGTGAACAATTATTCTATTAAAGTTTCAATTAAGTATCTACTTAAATAAACAATACCTACATTTATTTCGATTGTTGCTTTAAACAAATTTCACATTTCTACACATAAGTTGATTTATAAAGTGATATAAACAAGTATACCCAGGACCCCTCTAGTGGCTAGTGTGTAAATATCCAAATTTGAATTTTCCCTTCTTCTCTGCTCGTTGTTTTTAGGAGAAGTTTGTTTGCATACGCCTCGTGTACAGACACGATGTTATGTATTGCTTTGAAATGAAATATTCATATTTATTATGTAAGATCTTTACTGCATTCTTCTTCCCTATACTCAGATCTGAAAATATCACGTCTGAAGAATAATCCTGGATTGATTAAGAGCATCACAAATATATAAAATTGCATTGAAACGGGGGCGGGAGAGGGGAGGGGGAGAGGGGGTGGGGGTTAAAAGTTCGGAAAAGTCATGTGTTTTATGTATACATTTTAACGAATATTTATTAAATAACTTTGTGAGAGCAAAATACACAAATACAAAAAAGAACATGAAATAATAAAGAAGAAACATGGTCAGGCTTCCTCAAAAAGTGTATATCCAGATCAACCAGCTGTTTGTTTTTCAGAATATTTTAATTCTCACTTAGTTGTTAGCAACGATTGTTTGTCAAGTGATAACACTCCACGACATTCTGAATTCTGACGATGGTTTATAATTACCGGCCATAAGTGGCCGATGTTTGGTAGGTCGAGAGATAAGCGGCATCAACAACACACCATGTGTATGCAGCTCCCACTCAAACTGCCACTATCAGTAGACATATATACACATGCTGTGTTTCTGGAAGAAATTTTGTTAGCTTTTCATTGGCTGGAGTACACAGGAGCAGCTTGTCGTGGTATTAGTGTGTCTGTATGAGATTTAAGTGCTTAACAGACAATAAACTTCGTCAAAACTTAATTAAGATCTTAATAAAGAGACTGCCTGGAAGTTGGATAATCTTAATTATCCATTAGCATCCAGTAGCATATCAATTACTTCATTACTGTAAGAACCCGGTTCATTAGGCAACATATACAACCTCACTGGACTGCTCTGTTGTAAGGTAGGACTTTCTCGACTTTTTTATTAGAGTTTATATATTTGATAGTGTGTTTTGTATGTCGACCCTTGCTGTTGTATGTCGGCCTTCTTAGTTGTCGCGGTTGTATGGCACTCTCGCGGTTGTTGCATTTGTTTGGCGACCCTCGCGGTTGTATGGCGACCCTCGCTGTTATATGTCGACTCTCGCTGTTATATGTCGATCCTCGCTGTTATATGTCGATCCTCACGGTTGTATGTCGATCCTCACGGTTGTATGGCGATCCTCGCGGCTGTATGGCGATCCTCGCTGTTATATGTCGACCCTCGCGGTTGTATGGCGGTCCTCGCGGTTGTTTGGCGACCCTCGCTGTTATATGTCGATCCTCGCGGTTGTATGTCGACCCTCGCGGTTGTATGGCGATCCTCGCGGTTGTTTGGCGACCCTCGCTGTTATATGTCGATCCTCGCGGTTGTATGGCGATCCTCGCGGTTGTTTGGCGACCCTCGCGGTTGTATGGCGATCCTTGCTGTTATATGTCGATTCTCGCGGTTGTATGTCGACCCTCGCGGTTGTATGGCGATCCTCGCGGTTGTATGGCAATCTAGTCCCTTTGGCCAATTCAGATTCAAACCACAATCAAGGCAAGCCTTTATATTCGAGAAGTTTCCACTTGACAAGTGGAGCGTCGGTTGTTCATTTCAGACATATCACATTTAAATGCTTGTTTGACTTTTTTAGCGCGGTATGTGTCAAACAAGAAGGGAATTGAATATATGCCCATTACAATCTGTCATTTTTAAACATTAGCTTCGTGGTATAACCATACTTCCGGACCTACCTCCATACTAACTTACAGGATTGGTTAACTAAGGATTAATTAGATCACATAATTTAATATTTATGTACATCTATGGGGTCCAAACGGATGAATGTAAAATTTGTTCTTGTTGCAATATTCATCCCAATGCAAAAAACGGTCGTATCCGACAGTTTAGACCAAAATTTCTTTTGTCGAATAACCAAATGAGTCATTTTTACCTGAACAGGTCTTGCAAAATACTGTTCATTGACGCCGTAGATCTGTGTGAACAGTCAAGCATGAATCACCACTCGTCATTGCAAACAGGTATTTCCTATCCGAGCCACGTTGCAGAGACAGCTATTTATAAACTTCGAAAACTACGTGACTTACTTTTGAGATCGCGTTGTTATATAGGGATCCGCGGAAATCTGCTTTGACGTCATTTTCTATTTTTAGCAGAGACCACTATCTAGCTTTTTATCGCGATTAGTTCCACTGTGTGGGAATGGACACCGGATATAGCTCAAAAAGTGATAAGTAAACATACCAATATGCTGTTGTTTTTCTTGACCAGAGGTAAGATCTTGCTGTGTTAACGATTATGTACCGTATCCACAAATGAAACAAGTGTTTGAACTATTAGCTGAATGCTAAATTTGGCCTATGATGTGCTTTATAATGCTTAAAAATTAGCAGACCATGAAAAATGTTACTTTAAATCTGCGATGATCACCTTAAAACTCACAGAATTTCGACAAATATTGTAATCTTAGGAAATATATCGAATAAATAAAGAAATCTGAATCGAAGGATTTTACAAGCATGAGCTAAACTATGTTTATTGTAAAAACTGGCAATGTAACTTTTAAACTGTTAAAGATATGCCCTTACAAATGTTTACGATACTGTACCGGGGATAGCCGTTTTGTGTACTGGGGATAGTTTCAAAGTTGAGCAATGTGTACTGGGGATAGCATGTAAAAATGGACCAAAATGATAGTAAAACTACAACATTATACATACAATATACATGTATGTCTTTTCGAACTATTTCGGTTACTCCATTTTTTTTTTTTTAAATTATCAATATTTATCATAGGTACGTCTAATACTATTTGAGTATAAAAGACGTATCACATTTACCAATGATTTATAGGTCCAGGGCTACTACCTTTATTATCATCTTTCTTACCATCTATTCGACTCTTGTTTAATAACCTACAAAATAACTTTACTTTCAGAATAACAATGCAGTACATATGTTGTTACTGCAAACAGTGCTTTCAGGAGTACAAGGATGTAATCTGGCACCTGATAGAAAGGCACCACACTGAAGAGATAAAATTCAGACGAACAGACGGAAAAGATGTTAAAACACTCGCATATAAAATAACGCCAGATCTGTGTAGAGAACAGGGTAGAACAATCAATGTCGATGAAGTGAATGAAAGGATACATGTTTCTAAGAGAGACGTGATACCCAAAGACAGTCCATTTAAAAAAGTTTTGAAGCATGATTCAACTATTGACGATAATGATGACATTAAAATAATCAATCAGATAAATATAGAACTGGATGTAAATGATGATGCTGATGGTGTTGATGATGATGATGAGGTTAAGGAACTCACATCACTATTACCCAAGGTTATAGAGGCGTTAAAGGCGAGCGGAAAACTAGAGGAATACACGGCCCTTTTCCTCGGTTATCCCCGGTATACCCCCGGACCTGGGGGTGGGGGCATGGTTACAATTGACTGGTGCATTATAATGTCATTTGGCCCTAAGTGTAATGTAAATATTTTTTATATTATACCGAACCTTGTATATTACCATTAAATACTATTAAAGCGCTTTAGGTGTGTTTTATTAAACAAAGCTAATGAAGTTTTCTTGCGACTTTTCTACGTCGGTGTGAAAATAGCAAGATGCACTTACTAGATGTATGACGTCACCGGTCAATATTATATTTATGATATGGACAGCTGATGATATAAAACTGAATTTTCATTAGAATACAAAGACATACGGACCGATCATCTTTATTTATATATACAAAGAAGGGACACATTTATGTAAGGTATACTATACATATAACAGTAACATTTTTGCTCTAATTTCTCGATATGGACAACATTGGACAATTTCCCCTGAGCTTGCATAGAGTTAAGATGTCGTAACCATTATCACAGTCTCGTTAATATAAATACATCGCAACTATCCTCAGTACAGTTAATAGCTATCCCCTGTGCAGTTATTTATTTGCTTCAGCTATCCCCGGTACATCTTCAGGTCATCAAAAATGATGAATATCTCCATAACAACAAAACATATCGTATTGATATCATACACAATATTAGATGCTGTAATTACAATGAAATCGCTCGATTCAGTTTTCATTCTTATTTTCTATTTGTTGTTTTATGTTTGAAATCGTATCACATAACTGAACATTTGTGAGCGATCATCCAACATTCGGCGAGAATTTTGCTAGTATACAAAAGAGGAGACACATTTCCATTATAGTCGTGTATTGCACAGGATTGATCTATTCGAAGCTCTTCGAATTTGATAAATATCACTATAAAATAAAACAATAATAACAAAAAACTTACCATGTGTCAGAATCAAACGCTTATTGATTGATCATTTTTCGAGCTATATCCGGTGTCCATTCCCACACAGTGAGTTCTGTCTAACAATTAGTTAGAGTTCAACATCGTATTTATTAAGACGAAAGAGTGGGTTTGTACAACAATTATGCCAAAATCCCTCAAAGCAGGGGTTAGATATTGTGGTTTGTATTTGATATATGTAGACTGGCGGATATCACCTTTAAGTACTACAGGACATATTGAAACATTTGAAATATGAGTTAGTTTAAACTCTGAACCCTTGATACATACCACCTGCCATTCTGACCATGCAAGACACCGTTTCATAAAGTGAAATGTTGAAACGCATTTCCAGCTCACTCACATTGTACTATATCTACGCGGTACAGGTCTGCATATGGGTACTCTTCTGTTTGTATGCAATATTTTCTTATTGATTACTGATTTATTGTTGACGTTACACTGTTAGTCCCGCTAGAATGCGATGTAGATCATGTTTTCCTCACCACTTAGATGTGCCTAAGAGTTATTTCTCTTTGTTAAGACAGGACACGTAACTTTGGGTATGCAACAATACATAGCATGATTACCCATGAGTGATTTAAACGTTTTAACATTTATTTATATTACTGAGAATTTTACAAAATTTTCAAATAATCAGATGCTGTTTAGTATGTGTTTCACCAAAATTTAACATGTATAATTATACGAATAGCGGAACTTTCAAAGATACTGTCCTCATTAACTGTATACATTTCTCTGAACATAAATTATGCGTTCACACAAAATCAGCGATATCATGTGGGCCGCAACTTATAATCGTATATAATTGTTCGACCATGGAATGTCCGCTGATTCTTAAATAATTGTTTGACTATTGAAAGTCAGCTCATTCTTAATTAAATTTTCGACCACGGTCTGTCCGCTCATTCTTACAAAAGTGTTCGACCAAAGAATGTTCGCTCATTCGTACATAATTGTTCGACCATGAAATGTCCGCTCATTGTTACATAATTGTTCGACCAAGGACTGTCCGCTCATTCTTACATAATTGTTCAACCCCGGACTATCGGCTCATTCTTACATTATTGTTTGGCCATGGATTGTCCGCTCATTCTTACATAATTGTAAGACCCTGTACTGTCCACTCATTCGTACATAATTGTTAGTCCCTGTACTGTCCGCTCATTCGTACATAATTGTTAGTCCCTGTACTGTCCGCTCATTCGTACATAATTGTTAGTCCCTGTACTGTCCGCTCATTCGTGCATTATTGTTCGACCACGGACTGTCCGCTCATTCGTGCATTATTGTTCGACCACGGACTGTCCGCTCATTCGTGCATTATTGTTCGACTATGGACTGTCCGCTCATTTTTACATTATTGTTCGACCACGGACATTATTGCCCTTATAACAGGCCCCCACACACATCTTTACAACAGGCTCACACATATACCTTTACAACAGGCCCCCACATATACCCTTACAACAGGCTCTCACATATACCCTTACAACAGGCCCCCACATATAACCTTACAACAGGCCCCCACATATACCCTTACAACAGGCTCTCACATATACCCTTACAACAGTCCCCCACATATACCCTTACAACAGCCCCCCACATATACCCTTACAACAGGCTCCCACATATAACCTTACAACAAGCTACCACATATACCCTTACAACAGGCCCCCACATATACCCTTACAACAGGCCCCCACATATACCCTTACAACAGGCTCCCACATATAACCTTACAACAAGCTCCCACATACAGCATTACAACAGGTCCCCACATATACCCTTACAACAGGCTCCCATTATACCCTTACAACAGGCTCCCACATATACCCTTACAACAGGCTCCCACATATACCCTTACAACAGGCTCTCACATATACCCTTTCAATAGGCTCCCACATATACCCTTACAACAGGCTCCCACATACACCCTTACAACAGGCTCCCACATATATCCTTACAACAGGCTCTCACATACACGCTTACAACAGGCTCCCACATATACAATTACAACAGGCTCCCACATATACCCTTACAACAGGCTCCCACATATACCCTTACAACAGGCTCCCACATATACCATTACAACAGGCTCCCACATATACCCTTACTACAGGCTCCCACATATACCCTTACAACAGGATCCCACATATAACCTTACAACAGGCTCCCACATATACCCTTACAACAGGCTCCCACATATACCATTACAACAGGCTCCCACATATACCCTTACAACAGGCTCCCACATATACCATTACAACAGGCCCCCACATATACCCTTAGAACAGGCTCCCACATATACCCTTACAACAGGCTCCCACATATACCCTTACAACAGGCTCCCACATATACCCTTACAACAGGCCCCCACATATTCCCTTACAACAGGCCCCCACATATACCCTTACAACAGGCTCTCACATATTCCCTTACAACAGGCCCCCACATATTCCCTTACAACAGGCCCCCACATATACCCTTACAACAGGCCCCCACATATACCCTTACAACAGGCTCTCACATATACCCTTACAACAGGCCCCCACATATACCCTTACAACAGGCCCCCACATATATCCTTACAACAGGCTCACACATGTACCCTTACAACAGACCCCCACATATACCCTTACAACAGGCTCTCACATATACCCTTACAACAGGCTCTCACATATACCCTTACAACAGGCCCCCACATATACCCTTACAACAGGCCGCCACATATATCCTTACAACAGGCTCTCACATGTACCCTTACAACAGGCCCCCACATATACCCTTACAACAGGCCCCCACATATACCCTTACAACAGGCCCCCACATATAACCTTAGAACAGGCTCCCACATATACCCTTACAACAGGCTCTCACATATACCCTTACAACAGGCTCTCACATACATTCTTACAACAGGCTCTCACATATATCCTTACAACAGGCTCTCACATATACCCTTACAACAGGCTTCCACATACACCCTTACAACAGGCTCCCACATACACCCTTACAACAGGCTCTCACATATACCCTTACAACAGGCTCTCACATATACCCTTACAACAGGCTCTCACATATACCCTTACAACAGGCTCTCACATATACCCTTACAACAGGCTCCCACATATATCCTTACAACAGGCTATCACGTATACCCTTACAACAGGCTCTCACATATACCCTTACAACAGGCTCCCACATACACCCTTACAACAGGCTCCCACATACACCCTTACAACAGGCTCTCACATATACCCTTACAACAGGCTCCCACATATACCCTTACAACAGGCTCTCACATATACCCTTACAACAGGCTCCCACATACACCCTTACAACAGGCCCCCACGTATACCCTTACAACAGGCTCTCACATATACCCTTACAACAGGCTCTCACATATACCCTTACAACAGGCTCTCACATATACCCTTACAACAGGCTCTCACATATACCCTTACAACAGGCTCTCACATATACCCTTACAACAGGCTCTCACATATACCCTTACAACAGGCTCCCACATATATCCTTACAACAGGCTATCACGTATACCCTTACAACAGGCTCTCACATATACCCTTACAACAGGCTCCCACATACACCCTTACAACAGGCTCCCACATACACCCTTACAACAGGCTCCCACATATACCCTTACAACAGGCCCCCACATATACCCTTACAACAGGCTCTCACATAGTCCCTTACAACAGGCTCTCACATATACCCTTACAACAGGCTCTCACATATACCCTTACAACAGGCTCTCACATAGTCCCTTACAACAGGCTCTCACATATACCCTTACAACAGGCTCTCACATACATTCTTACAACAGGCTCACAGCCATGTATGTCAATATTTTTGACGTAACAATGCTGAAGAGATTACTTGTAGAAGTGTGTTATACAGTTGGTGTTCCATTTAAAGAAAATATCTTCTACCAACGCAATATTATTTAAATAATTTAGCAAAAAACATTTTTTTGAAATTATGTCTGAGTAACACATGTCACTATGCAAGGCAGGTAAGAACGTGAATGTAAGCAATAACACCTAGCATTCAAAAGGAAGATGGCTTAATGAATTACAAACTGACATCAATTTAAGTTAATTTCATGCAGATGACTGCTTTATGTGTTAGGTTTATTGAATAAATAACAGTTAAAGCAAGTTCCGAACTTGCAACCTTTTATTAAAGAGGTCATTGGCACGCTAATCCAGTTCTCTATGGACGTTTCTTGTAAACCCCTCTTTCATGAACCAAATTATCGAAAAGAAAACTAAAGCTCCTTAAGAATGCTCCCATGGTATATTACTTCTCTAAGCTTTACTATTTTAGTCGCCATTCGGCATCTTCTATAATTTGGAACAGGAGACTAATAAGCAACATTTCGGAATTCACCAGTTGCCGCTCTAGAGTAGTGGTAGCGCGCCTAAACGCTCCTCAAGAGGCCCGCGGTTCGAGCTCTGGCGCTCATTTTTTAATGTTGATTTTCGAATTGTTCACCGACAATTTTTTTAACGTTATCGCCAAGAACACGGCCTTTTACTTCCATTGGAAGTCAATTCAATGTACAAAATACTACGCCGGCAAGATAATGCTGACTTTTACCATGGTCATGTCGCACTCAATGATAGCATGTTCGTCAATGTAACATGTGAAAAGTGATTATTGCAAGACATGCGACTCTCTAACTACATGTATATAGTTCCATGACTGCAATACTGACTTTTCAAATCTGGAATTTTGTTTTAAAAATACATGGCCCACGTGCAGAAACATATTTCAGTCGAAATTCCAGCTCACATAACCCCAAGACCATTTCTTACATGGACGTAAAATAGCGTTCTTTATTCTATACCATCTGTTACCTTGGCGTGGTCAAGGTACGCTCCTTTTTATATACCATCTATTATCCTGGCAGAGTTTAGCAACATCTTTATATTGCATTGAAAGATCTGTTTTTGTCATTTAATTCAGGCTCTAATTAACTTAAAACGTGGGCTTGTGAACTGCGTCAGTAGGTTTATGTCCACTATGGATGAGTATTTCTGCAGTATGCACGTCATTGCTCATTTAAGTTGTTTTACTGGTCATTAAATACTGGTTATTGAATGTAGACAAATGTGAAATCATATCAAATATATCCCTCTGTTATCCATAACACATCAATTTCAGTCGCAGACAAATTAAACTAGGTATCTCTTACTTCATATTTGGCACATTGTACATTTGACCTAGGTCACATGACAATCGGAACACCTCGGATAATTCACGAATCATCTCTCAGATCAATCGGAACACTTCGGATTATTCACGGATCCCTCGTATGTAGTTAGTCGGATTTCCTCGGCCATTTTCCTAAATGGGACTTCTTTTTTGACAGACGTCAAAACAAAGATGGCAGCTCGGATGACAGCTCACTATAGTGCGATGCCTGTAAAACTTCACTTTGTGGCTGCTTCAAATTTTAATCATCCAAGTTTAATTTACCCGGTAAACGACGCCATGGTTTATGATTTGTGCGAACTACATTTTGAGCATCTTTTTCCGACTTCCGGCGAATAAAACGATCGTGATTTGAGCAATTATCATAACACCAGATACATCCGAGGGATGAGTGTCCCGAGGACGGAATTACCGAGGAGTTCCGATTGCTCTCGGATTTGTGTAGGTAGTCGGATTACCTCGGCCATTGCCCTAAATGGAACTACTTTTGTGGTAGAGGTCAAAACAAAGATGCAAGCTCTGATGCCAGCTCAATGCAGTGGATAAACATTGTTTCTCGATATAATATAATAAAACAGTGATATATTGAGCTACAGAAACGCACTTATAGCCAACGTATAGAACAGTATCTGATATATCAAACTTTATCCAAAGCCTGTTGGCAACACGGTCAGGGTATCTTCAGATTATACCAGTAAAACTTCAATTTGTTGCGGCTTCAAATACACCAATTTAATTTGCCCAGCGCAGCGAACACACAGCTGTCAAACATTGCCATTGTTTATGTTTTGTGCGAACTACATTTTAAGCATATTCTTCTTCCGACAGAGTAACCATGAAAAGTACAACCAAGTAGTTTAGATCCTAACAAACTTGAATGACAACAAAATTTTACACATCTGTCTATTAAAATGGTTCTGTAGAAGTCTGTGGTAATAAGTGCGATATGTCCTTGCAGACGAATTAGTGCAGTCATGTAATATAAAAATAGGAATTAACAATTGATATAAGTAAGATTTTAAGTGTGTTTTTGACACAGTTCTTACGTGTTTTTTATTTTAAGTGGTAGTAGTTTAAGAGACAAAAGAAACCAAACACCATAATAGATAAACAACAATGTGGTCATTTTACTGCTGAAATAGCATAAACATAACCATTAAAAATACGACTGCTTCTTAAATCTGAACGTCACCCGACGGACATTTACAAAACCAGTTATAAAAATAAGGGTCTCCGTTCTCGACGATCCGATTACAAACAATTTTTAAATTTCGTTTTTTTTTTCTGCTTAAATAAGCATGTCTGTTGATAAGGAGTTAGCAACAAACAGTACAGATCCTGACCAGTAAGACAACAAACAGTACAGATCCTGTCCAGTAAGGACTTGACAACAAACAGTACAGATCCTGTCCAGTAAGGACAACAAACAGTACAGATCCTGTCCAGTAAGGACTTGACAACAAACAGTACAGATCCTGTCCAGTAAGGACAACAAACAGTACAGATCCTGTCCAGTAAGGACAACAAACAGTACAGATCCTGTCCAGTAAGGACTTGACAACAAACAGGAGAGATCATGACGAGTAAGGACTTGACAACAAACAGTGTAGATCCTGACCAGTAAGGACTTGACAACAAACAGTGCAAATCCTGACCAGTAAGGACTTGACAACAAACAGTACAGATCCTGACCAGTAAGGACTAGACAACAAACAGTACAGATCCTGACCAGTAAGGACTTGACAACAAACAGTACAGATCCTGACCAGTAAGGACTAGACAACAAACAGTACAGATCCTGACCAGTAAGGACTAGACAACAAACAGTACAGATCCTGACCAGTAAGGACCTGACAACAAACAGTACAGATCCTGACCAGTAAGGACTAGACAACAAACAGTACAGATCCTGTCCAGTAAGGACTTGACAACAAACAGTACAGATCCTGACCAGTAAGGACTAGACAACAAACAGTACAGATCCTGTCCAGTAAGGACTTGACAACAAACAGTACAGATCCTGACCAGTAAGGACTAGACAACAAACAGTACAGATCCTGTCCAGTAAGGACTTGACAACAAACAGTACAGATCCTGACCAGTAAGGACTAGACAACAAACAGTACAGATCCTGTCCAGTAAGGACTTGACAACAAACAGTACAGATCCTGACCAGTAAGGACTAGACAACAAACAGTACAGATCCTGACCAGTAAGGACTAGACAACAAACAGTACAGATCCTGACCAGTAAGGACTAGACAACAAACAACGTAGATCCTGACCAGTAAGGACTTGACAACAAACAGTACAGATCCTGACCAGTAAGGACCTGACAACAAACAGTACAGACCCTGACCAGTAAGGACTTGACAACAAACAGTACAGATCCTGTCCAGTAAGGACTTGTCAACAAACAGTACAGATCCTGACCAGTAAGGACTTGACAACAAACAGTACAGATCCTGACCAGTAAGGCCTTGACAACAAACAGTACAGATCCTGACCAGTAAGGACTTGACAACAAACAGTACAGATCCTGACCAGTAAGGACTTGACAACAAACAGTACAGATCCTGACCAGTAAGGACTAGACAACAAACAACGTAGATCCTGACCAGTAAGGACTTGACAACAAACAGTACAGATCCTGACCAGTAAGGACCTGACAACAAACAGTACAGACCCTGACCAGTAAGGACTTGACAACAAACAGTACAGATCCTGTCCAGTAAGGACTTGTCAACAAACAGTACAGATCCTGACCAGTAAGGACTTGAAAACAAACAGTGTAGATCCTTACCAGTAAGGACTTGACAACAAACGGTACAGATCCTGACCAGTAAGGACTTGACAACAAACAGTGTAGATCCTGACCAGTAAGGACTTGTCAACAAACAGTACAGATCCTGACCAGTAAGGACTTGTCAACAAACAGTACAGATCCTGACCAGTAAGGACTTGACAACAAACAGTACAGATCCTGACCAGTAAGGACTTGTCAACAAACAGTACATATCCTGACCAGTAAGGACTTGACAACAAACAGTACAGATCCTGACCAGTAAGGACTTGACAACAAACAGTACAGATCCTGTCCAGTAAGGACTTGACAACAAACAGTACAGATTCTGTCCAGTAAGGACTTGACAACAAATAGTACAGATCCTGTCCAGTAAGGACAACAAACAGTACAGATCCTGACCAGTAAGGACTTGACAACAAACAGTATCCTGTCCAGTAAGGACTTGACAACAAACAGTATCCTGGCCAGTAAGGACTTGACAACAAACAGTACAGATCCTGACCAGTAAGGACTTGACAACAAACAGTGCAGATCCTGACCAGTAAGGACTTGAAAACAAACAGTACAGATCCTGACCAGTAAGGACTTGACAACAAATAGTACAGATCCTGTCCAGTAAGGACCTGACAACAAACAGTACAGATCCTGACCAGTAAGGACTTGACAACAAACAGTACAGATCCTGACCAGTAAGGACCTGACAACAAACAGTACAGATCCTGTCCAGTAAGGCCTTGACAACAAACAGTACAGATCCTGTCAAGTAAGGCCTTGACAACAAACAGTACAGATCCTGTCCAGTAAGGCCTTGACAACAAACAGTACAGATCCTGTTCAGTAAGGACTTGACAACAAACAGTACAGATCCTGACCAGTAAGGACTTGACAACAAACAGTACAGATCCTGACCAGTAAGGACTTGACAACAAACAGTACAGATCCTGACCAGTAAGGACCTGACAACAAACAGTGCAGATCCTGACCAGTAAGGACCTGACAACAAACAGTGCAGATCCTGACCAGTAAGGACCTGACAACAAACAGTGCAGATCCTGACCAATAAGGACCTGACAACAAACAGTGCAGATCCTGACCAGTAAGGACTTGACAACAAACAGTACAGATCCTGACCAGTAAGGACTTGACAACAAACAGTACAGATCCTGTCCAGTAAGGACTTGACAACAAACAGTACAGATCCTGACCAGTAAGGACTTGACAACAAACAGTACAGATCCTGACCAGTAAGGACTTGACAACAAACAGTACAGATCCTGACCAGTAAGGACTTGACAACAAACAGTACAGATCCTGACCAGTAAGGACTTGACAACAAACAGTACAGATCCTGTCCAGTAAGGACTTGACAACAAACAGTACAGATCCTGACCAGTAAGGACTTGACAACAAACAGTACAGATCCTGACCAGTAAGGACTTGACAACAAACAGTACAGATCCTGACCAGTAAGGACTTGACAACAAACAGTACAGATCCTGTCCAGTAAGGACCTGACAACAAACAGTGCAAATCCTGACCAGTAAGGACCTGACAACAAACAGTACAGATCCTGTCCAGTAAGGACCTGACAACAAACAGTACAGATCCTGACCAGTAAGGACCTGACAACAAACAGTACAGATCCTGACCAGTAAGGACTTGACAACAAACAGTACAGATCCTGACCAGTAAGGACTTGACAACAAACAGTGTAGATCCTGACCAGTAAGGACTTGACAACAAACAGTACAGATCCTGACCAGTAAGGACTTGACAACAAACAGTACAGATCCTGACCAGTAAGGACTTGACAACAAACAGTACAGATCCTGACCAGTAAGGACTTGACAACAAACTGTACAGATCCTGACCAGTAAGGACTTGACAACAAACAGTACAGATCCTGACCAGTAAGGACTTGACAACAAACAGTACAGATCCTGACCAGTAAGGACTTGACAACAAACAGTACAGATCCTGACCAGTAAGGCCTTGACAACAAACAGTACAGATCTTGACCAGTAAGGACTTGACAACAAACAGTACAGATCCTGACCAGTAAGGACTTGACAACAAACAGTACAGATCCTGACCAGTAAGGACTTGACAACAAACAGTACAGATCCTGTCCAGTAAGGACTTGACAACAAACAGTACAGATCCTGACCAGTAAGGACTTGACAACAACAAACAGTACAGATCCTGACCAGTAAGGACCTGACAACAAACAGTACAGATCCTGTCCAGTAAGGCCTTGACAACAAACAGTACAGATCAAACAAACAATTAACGACTTAGCCCCTAACAGGATGCTGGCTGGTATGAAAGTACACTATTTCCTTGAGTTTGATCAATTTACGCTAAGCAGGAACAGAATTATGGAAATGTTGATCATTGTTGTTCCAGTTATGTTATTGGCGAATGATTGACTGTATAGCGATGACACTGTGATGTTCCCTATACAGATAGGCATGGTTCACTGGTGAAGGCTCACCAGCATCTATCGTTGGGCATTTAAGTGTCGTGCCTTGGAGAATGGTGTCTGTACTTTAATAAGAGAAGTTGACTTATTTACTATCGTTGGGCATTTAAGTGGCGTGCCTTGGAGAATGGTGTCTGTACTTTAATAAGAGGAGTTGACTTATTAACTACTTGCAGATAATTCTAAGCATTTACTTCAGTTCAAAGGATACCAATTACCCAGATAAAGACTGGCGATAGCTGTCAATTATATATTCTGTGTAAATATGTTGCTCGTGAGGTTGCAGAAAGGTAAATTATATTGAATTCATTGATACATTTATTTGTTTTTTGCTTACACTCAAGTTACACTTTACAACTGAATCTCGTTGTTATACTGTAAAACAATATGTTCATAATGTTTAAATGCACGCAGTAAAAAAATTATGTTGCTGTTTTTTTACTTTTATTCTATGTAACTGAATAGTAAAACCGATATACTTTTTCACTTGTTATGTAAATTTTGATAAGGAAAATATTGCCGAACCAATTGTAAAAATACCTTTTCTTTCCGTCCTCCCTTCCATGTGTGTTTAAACATAAAATCGTAAAAGTCCGTAACGTCTTTGCTCGCAACTCTGAATTCTTTGACTTGTATAATGAACATTGTGTTTCGTTCGTCGTCATCATAATTCATTATTTGTACAGTCATACAGTTAACTATCAGACCAAAGGAAAAACACGTAACTATGGTAACACAGAAAAATGCGACGAATTTATTTTAAAGAAAATTTGTAAATAACATTTAAAATTCAGTTTCATTTAATTAACTTTGAAAAGATGCATATCTCTTCGAGAAGCTGGCTTATAAAACTAGTGTTTAACAGATAAATACGATAATGCAACAGTGTATACCAGCAGAATAAAACTGTATCACTATCAATTCCTTTCATGTATTGGCAGATTTTTCTTTTTTATAAACAAAGTTCTCCAAATCATTCAATTTACAAAATACACAGTATCTGCATGCATTTTATAATATTTAGCGGTCCCAGTATAGGGAGTTTTTCTAAGTACCGGCATATCTTTCTTATTCCGACAACGGTACGTGAATGCTATATCTGACATTTTGTAAATATTTTAGATCTAAACACTCAATTACGATCTGTACATTGTCGTGCTTTGGAATTCAAAGCGTCTGGACATTTATCATTAAAACTGTCCAGATGTTTGGAACCACCATTGTCCGTGGGTAGATAAGCGGACACCTGATAGCTATTGAGCGACCCCAGCCATTATCTAGACTACTATGAGGACCGTCAGGTCTATATGTTGAGCGACCCAGACTATTATCTAGACTTCTGTGTGGACCGTTAGGTCTATATGTTGAGCGACCCAGACTATTATCTAGACTACCATGTGGACAGTAAGGTCTATAAAAAGATTTTTGTTTTCCGAACATTTTCTTTCCTTAGTTTTTGTTGCAAGCTAAAATAAATGTTTTAGGTGCCTGAGCTTTGGAATTGTTATTAATAAAATTGAAATTGGATTGTAGCAAAACAAGAATGGTTCTTACGTTTCTTAAGTTTCAGCGATCATTGTTTTGATCGAGTTTGAGCTGCCCATAATGAATACAATTTCCTAGAGGTATGGCTCCTTGCTTGCATATATCCCAGTGAAATAATACTAAGGTTTGATATGAGACATCAGGATTATTATGGTTGTTCCTGTCGTAAATGCACAAATATCCTTAATAACACCTGCTTTACAGACCGGGACCTTGTAGACTGCTACTTGGTCTAGACAAACGCTCGTTAGTAAATACACTTTTATGCGTTCCCTGCCCTATTACTGCATGAAGCCATGATATAGATTTCGATTGGTTTCTATGTCTTTTATATCGCCGATAGCGTTACCTCTGACTGTATTACAAATTTGTAATAACAAAAATGTGCAATTGTTTTAACTATAACTTTTCTTTTGCTAACTATATATAAGTTATTCTCTCTCTCTCTCTCTCACTCTCTCTCTCTCTCTCTCTCCCTCTCTCTCTCTCTCTCTCTCTCTCTCTCTCTTTCTCTCTTTGTGTCAGTCTCTGTGTCTGTATGTCTGTCTGTCTGTCTCTCATGTATATGCATGTAAATTCTCTCTCTCTCTCTCTCTCTCTCTCTCTCTCTCTCTCTCTCTCTCTCTCTCTCTCTCTCTCTCTCTCTCTCTGTCTCTCTCTCTCTCTCTCTCTCCGTCATTCTCTCTCACTCCTTCGAAATATAGCTCCTCTGATTTATAAACTCTAACTGTTATAACCAATATTTCTTGTGTTTTGTTTCGGCGAATAAGAGATAAGCGTCAGTTTTTTTTTCTCGTTTTTTTATTATTGGAGTGGTCAATAAAATGGAGTGTTGAAGGCTGAATTTGTAAAGTAAGCTGTCTAATTGAATTTTGCGTGCCAACTATTAGTGACTAATTGTGAAAGTATATGTGTGTGCGTGTGTGCGTGTGTGTGCGCGTGTGTGTGTGCGCGTGTGTGCGTGTGTGTGCGCGTGTGTGCGCGTGTGTGCGTGTGTGTGTGTTTAATAGTGAGTTGGAGATGGATGGGGACAGAATGTTTTAGAGTAATGTGAGTTGGAGATGGATGGGGACAGAATGTTTTAGAGTAAGTAGTCTTTGTGTTTTTGACTGAGTAGTCTTCGTGTTGTTTTAGGTATGTACATGCAATTTTCATATTAAAATGAGGAATTAAAGATTTTGTTTTTAATTAAGTAATTTGGGTAAGAAGTTTACACTGGTTACCTTTTTGCCGTTATCCGCTGCACAGCTTGTAAGTCAGGAAGGTAAGAGGTGTAGACGGGGTCAGGTATAGGTGTACACAGGGTCAGGTATAGGTGTACACGGGGTCAGGTATAGGTGTACACAGGGTCAGGTATAGGTGTACACAGGGTCAGGTAAAGGTGTTCACAGGGTCAGGTATAGGTGTACACAGGGTCAGGTATAGGTGTTCACAGGGTCAGGTATAGGTGTACACAGGGTCAGGTATAGGTGTTCACAGGGTCAGGTATAGGTGTACACAGGGTCAGGTATAGGTGTACACAGGGTCAGGTATAGGTGTTCACAGGGTCAGGTATAGGTGTTCACAGGGTCAGGTATAGGTGTACACAGGGTCAGGTATAGGTGTACACAGGGTCAGGTATAGGTGTTCACAGGGTCAGGTATAGGTGTACACAGGGTCAGATATAAGTGTTCAAAGGGTCAGGTATAGGTGTTCACAGGGTCAGGTATGGCCATTATATGTCATCATTTAAAGGGCCCAAATAATGACTGCTGAAAATTAACAAATATGTCATGGGTATAATGAGAAGCATTCTTATTTGTACTTATGACATCATGTGCAATTAATAATCCAACATTTATTAATGATATTTAAATTCTATCAGTCATCTATGACTCAACAAACTTAAAGACAACCTTCGCCTTTTTATAGGAGCAATTACTACCTCCATGCATCCCCCGGACCGTTGTACATGTAGCTATCTAGGCATTGCAGCTATCTAGACATTGCAGCTATGAAGACATTGCAGCTATCTCGGTATTGCAGCTATATAACCATTGCAGCTATCTAACTATTGCAGCTATCTAGGCATTGCAACTATCTAGACATTGCAGTTATCTAGACATTGCAGCTATCTAGACATTGCAGCTGTCTTAACATTGCAGCTATCTAGACATAGCAGCTATATAACCATTGCAGCTGTCAAGACAGTGTAGCTATCTAGACATTGCAGCTGTATAGACATTGCAGCTATCTAGATATTGCAGCTATATAACCATTGCAGCTGTCTAGACATTACAGCTATCTAGACATTGCAACTATCTAACTATTGTAGCTATCTAGACATTGCAGCTATCTAACTATTGTAGCTATCTAGACATTGCAGCTGTCTTTACATTTCAGCTATCTAGACATAGCAGCTGTCAAGACAGTGTAGCTATCTAGACATTGCAGCTGTCTAGACATTGCAGCTATCTAGACATTGCAGCTGTCTAGACATTGCAGCTGTGTAGACATAGCAGCTGTCAAGACAGTTTAGCTATATAACCATTGCAGCTGTCTAGACATTGCAGCTGTCTAGATATTGCAGCTATATAACCATTGCAGCTGTCTAGACATTGCAGCTATCTAACTATTGTAGCTATCTAGACATTGCAACTATCAAGACATTGCAGCTATCTAACTATTGTAGCTATCTAGACATTGCAGCTATCTAACTATTGAAGCTATCTAGACATTGCAGCTATCTAACTATTGTAGCTATCTAGACATTGCAGCTTTCTAACCATTACAGCTATATAACCATTGCAGCTGTCTAGACATTACAGCTATCTAGACATTGCAACTAGCAAGACATTGCAGCTATCTAGACATTGCAGCTATCTAGATATTGCAGCTGTCTTAACATTGCAGCTATCTAGATATTGCAGCTATATAACCATTGCAGCTATCTAACTATTGTAGCTATCTAGACATTGCAACTATCAAGACATTGCCGCTATCTAGACATTGCAGCTATCTAGATATTGCAGCTGTCTTAACATTGCAGCTATGTAGATATTGCAGCTGTCATGACAGTGTAGCTATCTAGACATTGCAGCTATATATCCATTGCAGCTATCTAACTATTGTAGCTATCTAGACATTGCAGCTGTCTAGACATTGCAGCCATCTAGACATTGCAGCTATCTAGACATTGCAGCTATCTAACTATTGTAGCTATCTAGACATTGCAGCTATATATCCATTGCAGCTATCTAACTATTGTAGCTATCTAGACATTGCAGCTGTCTAGACATTGTAGCCGTCTAGACATTGCAGCTATCTAGACATTGCAGCTATCTATACGTTGCAGCTATCTTACCATTGCAGCTATCTAATCATTACAGCTATCTAGACTTTGAAGCTATCTAACCATTGCAGTTATCGAGACAGTGCAGCTATCTAGACATTGCGGCTATCTAGACATTGCAGCTATCTAACCATTGCAGCTATCTAGACATTGCAGCTATCTAGACATTGCAGCTATCTAACCATTGCAGCTGTCTAGACATTGAAGCTAACTGACCATTGCAGCTATCTAGACATTGAAGCTATCTAACTATTGCAGCTATCTAGACATTGCAGCTATCTAGACATTGCAGCTGTCTAGACATTGCAGCTGTCTAGACATTGCAGCTATCTAGACATTGCAGCTATCTAGACATTGCAGCTATCTAGACATTGCAGCTGTCTAGACATTGCAGCTATCTAACCATTGCAGCTATCTAGACATTGCAGCTATCTAGACATTGCAACTATCTAGATATTGCAGCTGTCTTAACATTGCAGCTATCTAGACAGTGCAGCTATGTAGACATTGCAGCTGTCTAGACATTACAGCTATCTAGACATTGCAGCTATCTAACCATTGCAGCTGTCTAGACATTGCAGCTATCTAACCATTGCAGCTATCTAGACATTGCAGCTATCTAACCATTGCAGCTATCTAGACATTGAAACTTTCTGACCATTGCAGCTATCTAGACATTAAAGCTATCTGACCATTGCAGCTATCTAGACAGAAGTATGTAAGGCCACGAAGAACTCGGCAGCGCTCTTAGGCTACGTGTACGCTGGCATAATCATACAGCCAGCCTTTCACCTTTATTGGAGAGTCATGGACATTTCCTGACAGTTTTATTACCCATGCCTTTGTGTGGTGTCGCACATGTTACCGGATCACAGGTGCCATGATCTAATATTATAAAAGATCCGATGTGATACACACTACTGTCCCATACTCATCTTCTTCTTACGTAAGGCATTTTTAGTAATGAGCTAAATTAATTATGCTCGCATTTTTGTTTTGAATCTGTTGTGTGTTCTTGTTGTTTTTCGTAGTGTCATCACAAAATTTAAACAAAATTGTCAAATATATTTGTGTGTTTTCTGTTTGTCTCCGTCGCATGATAATAAATTAAATGTATTTTGGTGTAAACATAAAACAATATAAACCAAGCAGGCACTGGATATGATTGTATAATGTGTCGTACTTTTAAATGTTTACTTCGTGTGCTGGACCTACAACGATATTTCATACAGTGTATTTTTCAAACTTGCATTTTACTCATATAAAATAAAGCTTCCATTTCTTTTGAATTGAATCACTTTTATTTCTGTTCAAAAACTGCTGAACATGCTAGCTGATCGTGTTAACTAGTAGTGTAGCACCTTAGCCACATGTCAAGACACGTAAACGTATAGTTTTTTCTACTGAATTTTAAATCAACTGACCACTTCAACGACTGGGTCCACCTTTGCCCAGCCTCCGCAGCTAGCCACTAGTTAACATTATATATACAAACACAGACGGATTCATCTGTTTTACGTGTATACACAAGACCTATTGTCTTAGGGTGGACCAGTGAACAATCTGTTACCACGGGGCGGAAATCTACTGCGATTTATTGCATTGCATTAAATTGTATTATATATTTATATATAAAGTCAACAAACATTAACTTAGATCTAGTAATTTAACATTCTTGAAAATATATGGGGTGATTCAAAGAGATGAGTTTAAAATTTGTTCTTGTTTCAAAAAACACCCAATTCATACATCTTTTAAACATTAAATGGCATATTCAAAGATTTCAAACATTTGTTTAGTTTCAACTCTGAATCCTAGTTTCATACCACCTGTCGTTCAGAGCATGCTTGGCCATCTTTCATAAAGTGTACTGTTCAAAGGCACTTCCAGCTTACTGTAATTTCTGATCAGAATGTTTGTTCCGAGTAAATTTAGCAAATAAGAATTACAGTGTATATTTTCTGCATTTGTTTTTTTCGCAAACCCCTCCGTACGGGGTTACTTCTCTAAACTTCCCTATTCAAGTCGACATAAGGCATCTACTATAATTTGGAACAGGAGACTAATTAACAACATATCGGAATTCACCAGTTGCCGCTGTATGGTAGTGGCAGCACGCTTGAACGGTCCACTAGAGACCTGCAGTTCGAGCTGCGGCGACCAGTTTTTCATATATGATTTTCGAATTGTTGTAAATTCACCGACAATTTGTTAAACGTTCTCGCCAAGAACACAGCCTTTCATTTGCATTTGTGTCATTTAAATGTTACAAAATATTACGCCGGCAAGATATTGCTGACTTCTAATATGGTCATGTCGCACTCAATGATAGCATGTTCGTCAATGTAACATGTGTAAACTGTAAAGTGATAACGCAAGACTTACGACTCTTTGATGACATGTTTATAGTTACACGATTGCAATGTTGACTCTACAAGTCTGGAGTTTGGTTTTTAACAAATTTTCCCCACAAAGAGAAACCTTTTTCAGTCGAAATTCCACCAAACATTAACTTCTTACAGGGACGTAATATAGCGTTCTTTATTCTATACCATCTGTTATCTTGGAATGGTCAAGGTACACTCCTATTCATATACCATCTATTATCCTGGCAGAGTTTAACAACATCTTTATATTGCATTGAAAGAATCTGTTTTTGTCATTTAATACAGGCTCTAATTAACTTAAAACGTGGGCTTGTGAACTGCGTCAGTAGGGTCCACTATGGATGTTCCCAGCATGAAGTAGGGGATTGTCTGTCTACAAGTATGAATCCTACAACCATGGAAGTTCGAGCATTTGCTTGTGATTAGTTTGTTCAATTCATTATAAAAACTTTATTGAATACAAGAGGCCGTCTGGTCCATTAGTACAAAATGATATTATTGACAATAATATATAACATTGGTTTAATGGCGATACATCCATACAATTTATATGTCTTTTTAACTCGTAGAAAGCATTGAAAGAATAAAAGGAAAAAAATATGAAAAAACAAATCGCTTACACGAACAATAGTTAAGCGGATAAATGAGAAATTTACACTAAAATTCTATCATCTTACATTTACGTAGAGTATTCATATTTGAGAATATATGTTTATTAACCTTTTATCTTTGCACATAAAAGTACACAATGAAACAGACTTCACTCATAAACTATTTACAAACATAGAACTGTTTTTCACATTTATAAGGATGTTTGGAACCAACATTGACCGTGGTTAGATAAGACACCTGATAGCTGTTGAGCGACCCAAGCCTTTATTTAGAGTACTATGTGGACCGTCAGGTCTATATGTTGAGCGACCCCAGCCATTATCTAGACTACTATGTGGACAGTATGGTCTATATGTTGAGCGACCCCAGCCTTTATCTAGACTACTATGTAGACAGTATGGTCTTTATATTGAGCGACCCCAGCCTTTATCTAGACTATATGTGGACATGAAGGTCTATATGTTGAGCGACCCAAGCCTTTATCTAGACTAGTATGTGGACATGAAGGTCTATATGTTGAGCGACCCAAGCCTTTATCTAGACTACTATGTGGACAGTATGGTCTATATGTTGAGCGACCCCAGCCTTTATCTAGACTACTATGTGGACAGTAAGGTCTATATGTTGAGCGACCCAAGCCTTTATCTAGACTACTATGTGGACATGAAGGTCTATATGTTGAGCGACCCCAGCCTTCATCTAGACTACTATGTGGACAGTATGGTCTATATGTTGAGCGACCCAAGCCTTTATCTAGACTACTATGTGGACATGAAGGTCTATATGTTGAGCGACCCCAGCCTTTATCTAGACTACTATGTGGACAGTATGGTCTTTATATTGAGCGACCCCAGCCATTATCTAGACTACTCTGTGGACAGTCAGGTCTATATGTTGAGCGACCCAAGCCTTTATCTAGACTACTATGTGGACAAGAAGGTCTATATGTTGAGCGACCCCAGCCTTTATCTAGACTACTATGTGGACATGAAGGTCTATATGTTGAGCGACCCAAGCCTTTATCTAGACTAGTATGTGGACATGAAGGTCTATATGTTGAGCGACCCCAGCCTTTATCTAGACTACTATGTGGACAGTATGGTCTTTATGTTGAGCGACCCCAGCCTTTATCTAGACTACTATGTGGACAGTCAGGTCTATATGTTGAGCGACCCCAGCTATTATCTAGACTACTATGTGGACAGTATGGTCTATATGTTGAGCGACCCCAGCTATTATCTAGACTACTATGTGGACAGTATGGTCTATATGTTGAGCGACCCCAGCTATTATCTAGACTACTATGTGGACAGTATGGTCTATATGTTGAGCGACCCCAGCTATTATCTAGACTACTATGTGGACAGTATGGTCTATATGTTGAGCGACCCCAGCTATTATCTAGACTACTATGTGGACAGTATGGTCTATATGTTGAGCGACCCCAGCTATTATCTAGACTACTATGTGGACAGTATGGTCTATATGTTGAGCGACCCCAGCTATTATCTAGACTACTATGTGGACAGTATGGTCTATATGTTGAGCGACCCCAGCTATTATCTAGACTACTATGTGGACAGTATGGTCTATATGTTGAGCGACCCCAGCTATTATCTAGACTACTATGTGGGCAGTATGGTCTATAAAAAGGGTTGTGTTTCCCGTACATTTCCTTTCCTTGGTTTCTTTTGAAGGGAAATAGAAAGATTGGTTAAAAACGGAAAACTTTTTAAAGACGCAGATTTACTAGTTGAGCTAGTGAAAAACAACTCCAGTCTTTGGGACTTACGAAATAAAGCTACAATGTTTTCTGTACTTGACCTTTGGAAGTGCTATAAATAAATTATTGAAGTATCTGCAGGAGAATAAGCAGCAGGTAAATAGCAGCAGCAACAGCAGCAATAAAAGTATCAACTCCGTTACCTCATACCCACTAACTTCACCGCCATCGACAACAAGAACAACAGAATCATCACTAGCAACAAAGCAGCAGCAACAAGAAAACATCTGTAACAACTACTAATAGCTACCGTTGTAGCAGCATATATATCGTCCATCTGTCCCAGAAAGCGCTACATGTACATACACGAGTCATCAATTGTTAAAGACATGGATCGATTGGTATCGAAGTGGGTTAAATGGCAACTATTGACCGACAGACTAATGGTTAGCTGTTAAATAACTACCCAGCAATATTCAACATCAGCACCTAGCCGCACCATTGGTAACTACACCATGGTGATCGTTCAGTCCTTGAAGATAAGTGACAACAACCGACGTAAGTAACATAACTTAATATGCTGCTGTTGCTGTGGCTTCTGTTGTCGTTGTTTGCTGCTGCTGATGATGATAATGCTGCTGCAGCTGCTGATAATGATGATGACAAAATGGAGAATGATGCAAAGATGATAAATAGTGAAACAATAAAATCCGAAGTTCTCAAGTGGAAAATCGCCGTTTTTATGTTAGCATGTTAAATGCTTGTTATTAAGCCATTTATCAGAAATAATAAATTGTTTTCATCTTTTAAAGTGCAGGAGAATATGGAATACACCCGCTAAGTTCTTTGTTCCTTGGTCAACATGGCGTAAACGTCCTACTAGGCGACGGTAAACGGTATAGCGGCCTTCAAAACGGACCAATAAAGGCTGTTAGATTGATTGTAGTATTTTTTCCCTATACGATCGTAACAATAAACCAACATGCAGCAAACTTATTTCAAAATTAATTCAAACAGAATCTGGACATTGTATCGTTAAAAAGAATTGTCCGCAGATCGAAATTTCTACACCATAGCGAATCCCAGCATAAAAGAACAAGTCTTCCTCCACTTACTTTGGCTTCATTTGTATTTTAACAACAGTTTTGAGTACAAACTTAATTTAAATATGTCTACTATATCATTTAACATCATATTCAACATTGAAAGCGTCACATTTCAACTTTTTCGGTGCTCTTACTATATAGTAAATGCATGTTACAACAATAGCGTACGAATTATGCGGGTGTATGGGGTTGCAGGTCGCTGTGAATGGTTTTGTATGTATGATTGCAGGTCGCTGTGAATGGTTTTGTATGTATGATTGCAGGTCGCTGTGAATGGTTTTGTATGTATGATTGCAGGTCGCTGTGAATGGTTTTGTATGTATGATTGCAGGTCGCTGTGAATGGTTTTATATGTATGATTGCAGGTCGCTGTGAATGGTTTTGTATGTATGATTGCAGGTCGCTGTGAATGGTTTTGTATGTATGATTGCAGGTCGCTGTGAATGGTTTTATATGTATGATTGCAGGTCGCTGTGAATGGTTTTATATGTATGATTGCAGGTCGCTGTGAATGGTTTTATATGTATGATTGCAGGTCGCTGTGAATGGTTTTATATGTATGATTGCAGATCGCTGTGAATGGTTTTGTATGTGGGATTGCATGTCGCTGTAAATAGTTTTGAATTTAGGATTGCAGGTCGCTGTAAATTGTTTTTTATGTCGGATTGCAGGTCGCGGTGAATGGTTTTATATGTATGATTGCAGGTCGCTGTGAATAGTTTTGTATGTATGATTGCAGGTCGCTGTGAATAGCTTTGTATGGGAGATTGCAGGTCGCTTTGAATGGTTTTGTATGTGGGATTGCAGGTCACCGTGAATAGTGTTGTATCGCTTCTGCAGTATCAAGGCAATGCTAACTTTGAAAGACCCGAGTAAAGTCTTCATATTACTAACTGTTAGACGAAATAGACATCATGGCACTATATAAGTTTCTAATCGGAACAAAAATCGTTTCTTTGTCTGACAGAGATCGGATTCACCCCACTGAAATTATGTTTGTGGTAACTTTCAAGTCCCACATTAGTTTATGCATTTCCACAATGATTATGACAAGCTCGTGTGTAGGTGTGAACATTAATTTGCAACCATCGTCGTCATAGATATTTATTCGAAGTCATAAACCAGTATATAAAATTACCGTTTAACTTGAGAAGCTGGGTTATAAATGATAAACTGGTTAATTGTGACTGGGTATATGGGTAATAATAATTTACTGGGTAATTATGACTGGGTATAATAAAACTTAACTCAAGTTAGTTTTACAACCAAGAATAAAGAGTACGGCCTATAAAGCAGCAGACAGGGCAGTTCTACAACGTGACTACACTCAGCAATCATGGCGCTACACTCAACAACCATGGGACTACCTACACACAGCAATCATGGGACTACACTCAACAACCATGGGACTACACTCTACAACCACGGGACTACACTCAACAATCATGGGACTACACACAGCAATCCTGGGACTACACTCAACAATCATGGGACTACACTCAACAACCATAGGACTACACTCAACACGTTGGCTCCAGGTACGGGAGGCCCCGGGTTCGATCCCGGACCGCGACATACCAAAGTCGTTAAAAATGGTAGTGGTATAGCTCCCTTGCTAACGCTCAAGCAAATATAAGGGTAGTTCCACGACTGGTTAGCCCGGTGTCAGGATAATGTGACTGGGTGTGGTATCATGCCAGGTGTTCACAGCATGCTATACATAGTGAAGGCAGCACTATATCTGCTTCAAGTGGACACCGTCTCCAGATAACTGAAATACTGTTGGTGGGACGATAAACCCAATTAACATAAACATAAAACATACACTCAACAATCATGGGACTACACACAGCAATCATGGGACTACACTCAACAATCATGGGACTACACACAGAAATCATGGGACTACACTCAACAATCATGGGACTACACTCAACAATCATGGGACTACACTCAACAATCATGGGACTACACACAACAATCATGGGACTACACACAGCAATCATGGGACTACACACAGCAATCATGGGACTACACTCAACAATCATGGGACTACACTCAACAATCATGGGACTACACTCAACAATCATGGGACTACACTCAACAATCACGGGACTACACACAGCAATCATGGGACTACACTCAACAACCATGGGACTACACTCAACAATCATGGGACTACACTCAACAATCATGGGACTACACACAGCAATCATGGGACTACACACAGCAATCATGGGACTACACCCAACAATCTCAACAATCATGGGACTACACTCAACAATCATGGGACTACACTCAACAATTATGGGACTACACTCAACAATCATGGGACTACACTCAACAATTATGGGACTACACTCAACAATTATGGGACTACACTCAACAATCATGGGACTACACTCAACAATCATGGGACTACACTCAACAATCATGGGACTACACTCAACAATCATGGAACTACACTCAACAATCATGGGACTACACTCAACAATTATGGGACTACACTCAACAATCATGGGACTACACTCAACAATCATGGGACTACACTCAACAATCATGGGACTACACTCAACAATTATGGGACTACATTCAACAATCATGGGACTACACTCAACAATCATGGGACTACATTCAACAATCATGGGACTACACTCAACAATCATGGGACTACACTCAACAATTATGGGACTACATTCAACAATCATGGGGCTACACTCAACAACCATGGGGCTACACTCAACAATCTCAACAATCATGGGACTACACTCAACAATCATGGGACTACACTCAACAATCATGGGACTACACTCAACAATTTTGGGACTACATTCAACAATCATGGGACTACACTCAACAATCATGGGACTACACTCAACAACCATGGGACTACACTCAACAATTATGGGACTACACTCAACAACTATGGGACTACACTCAACAATATCAACAATCATGGGACTACACTCAACAATATCAACAATCATGGGACTACACTCAACAATTATGGGACTAAACTCAACAACCATGGGACTACATTCAACAATCATGGGACTACACTTAATAATCATGGGGCTACACTCAACAATCATGGGACTACATTCAACAATCATGGGACTACACTCAACAATCATGGGACTACACACAGCAATCATGGGACTACACACAGCAATCATGGGACTACACTCAACAATCATGGGACTACACTCAACAATCATGGGACTACACTCAACAATCATGGGACTACACACAACAATCATGGGACTACACACAGCAATCATGGGACTACACACAGCAATCATGGGACTACACTCAACAATCATGGGACTACACTCAACAATCATGGGACTACACTCAACAATCATGGGACTACACACAGCAATCATGGGACTACACTCAACAATCACGGGACTACACACAGCAATCATGGGACTACACTCAACAACCATGGGACTACACTCAACAATCATGGGACTACACTCAACAATCATGGGACTACACACAGCAATCATGGGACTACACACAGCAATCATGGGACTACACCCAACAATCTCAACAATCATGGGACTACACTCAACAATCATGGGACTACACTCAACAATTATGGGACTACACTCAACAATCATGGGACTACACTCAACAATTATGGGACTACACTCAACAATTATGGGACTACACTCAACAATCATGGGACTACACTCAACAATCATGGGACTACACTCAACAATCATGGGACTACACTCAACAATCATGGGACTACACTCAACAATCATGGAACTACACTCAACAATCATGGGACTACACTCAACAATTATGGGACTACACTCAACAATCATGGGACTACACTCAACAATCATGGGACTACACTCAACAATTATGGGACTACATTCAACAATCATGGGACTACACTCAACAATCATGGGACTACATTCAACAATCATGGGACTACACTCAACAATCATGGGACTACACTCAACAATTATGGGACTACATTCAACAATCATGGGGCTACACTCAACAACCATGGGGCTACACTCAACAATCTCAACAATCATGGGACTACACTCAACAATCATGGGACTACACTCAACAATCATGGGACTACACTCAACAATTTTGGGACTACATTCAACAATCATGGGACTACACTCAACAATCATGGGACTACACTCAACAACCATGGGACTACACTCAACAATTATGGGACTACACTCAACAACTATGGGACTACACTCAACAATATCAACAATCATGGGACTACACTCAACAATATCAACAATCATGGGACTACACTCAACAATTATGGGACTAAACTCAACAACCATGGGACTACATTCAACAATCATGGGACTACACTTAATAATCATGGGGCTACACTCAACAATCATGGGACTACATTCAACAATCATGGGACTACACTCAACAATCATGGGACTACACTCAACAATATCAACAATCATGGGACTACATTCAACAATCATGGGACTACACTCAACAATCATGGGACTACACTCAACAATCAAGGAACTACATTCAACAATCATGGGACTACAGTCAACAATCATGGGACTACACTCAACAATATCAACAATCATGGGACTACAATCAAAAATCATGGGACTACACTCAACAATCATGGGACTACATTCAACAATATCAACAATCATGGGACAACATTCAACAATCATGGGACTACACTCAACAATCATGGGACTACATTCAATAATATCAACAATCATGGGACTACACTCAACAATATCAACAATCATGGGACTACATTCAACAATCATGGGACTACACTCAACAATCATGGGACTACACTCAACAATATCAACAATCATGGGACTACACTCAACAATCACGGGGCTACACTCAACAACCATGGGACTACATTTAACAATCATGGGACTACACTCAACAATCATGGGACTATACTCAACAATATCAACAATCAGGGGACTACAATCAGAAATCATGGGACTACACTCAACAATCATGGGACTACACTCAACAATCATGGGACTACACTCAACAATTATGGGACTACACTCAACAATTATGGGACTACATTCAACAATCATGGGACTACACTCAACAATCATGGGACTACACTCAACAATCATGGGACTACACTCAACAATTATGGGACTACATTCAACAGTCATGGAACTACACTCAACAATCATGGGACTACACTCAACAATTATGGGACTACATTCAACAATTACGGGACTACATTCAACAATCATGGGACTACACTCAACAATCATGGGACTACACTCAACAATCATGGGACTACACTCAACAATTATGGGACTACATTCAACAGTCATGGAACTACACTCAACAATTATGGGACTACACTCAACAGCCATGGGACAACATTCAACAATCATGGGACTACACTCAACAATCATTGGACTACACTCAACAATCATGAGACTCCATTCAACAATCATGGGACTACACTCAACAATCATGGGACTACACTCAACAATATCAACAATCATGGGACAACATTCAACAATCATGGGACTACACTCAACAATCATGGGACTACACTCAACAATCATGGGACTACATTCAACAATCATGGGACTACACTCAACAATCATGGGACTACACTCAACAACCATGGGACTACACTCAACAATTATGGGACTACACTCAACAACTATGGGACTACACTCAACAATATCAACAATCATGGGACTACACTCAACAATATCAACAATCATGGGACTACACTCAACAATTATGGGACTAGACTCAACAACCATGGGACTACATTCAACAATCATGGGACTACACTTAATAATCATGGGGCTACACTCAACAATCATGGGACTACATTCAACAATCATGGGACTACACTCAACAATCATGGGACTACACTCAACAATATCAACAATCATGGGACTACATTCAACAATCATGGGACTACACTCAACAATCATGGGACTACACTCAACAATCAAGGAACTACATTCAACAATCATGGGACTACAGTCAACAATCATGGGACTACACTCAACAATATCAACAATCATGGGACTACAATCAAAAATCATGGGACTACACTCAACAATCATGGGACTACATTCAACAATATCAACAATCATGGGACAACATTCAACAATCATGGGACTACACTCAACAATCATGGGACTACATTCAATAATATCAACAATCATGGGACTACACTCAACAATATCAACAATCATGGGACTACATTCAACAATCATGGGACTACACTCAACAATCATGGGACTACACTCAACAATATCAACAATCATGGGACTACACTCAACAATCACGGGGCTACACTCAACAACCATGGGACTACATTTAACAATCATGGGACTACACTCAACAATCATGGGACTATACTCAACAATATCAACAATCAGGGGACTACAATCAGAAATCATGGGACTACACTCAACAATCATGGGACTACACTCAACAATCATGGGACTACACTCAACAATTATGGGACTACACTCAACAATTATGGGACTACATTCAACAATCATGGGACTACACTCAACAATCATGGGACTACACTCAACAATCATGGGACTACACTCAACAATTATGGGACTACATTCAACAGTCATGGAACTACACTCAACAATCATGGGACTACACTCAACAATTATGGGACTACATTCAACAATTACGGGACTACATTCAACAATCATGGGACTACACTCAACAATCATGGGACTACACTCAACAATCATGGGACTACACTCAACAATTATGGGACTACATTCAACAGTCATGGAACTACACTCAACAATTATGGGACTACACTCAACAGCCATGGGACAACATTCAACAATCATGGGACTACACTCAACAATCATTGGACTACACTCAACAATCATGAGACTCCATTCAACAATCATGGGACTACACTCAACAATCATGGGACTACACTCAACAATATCAACAATCATGGGACAACATTCAACAATCATGGGACTACACTCAACAATCATGGGACTACACTCAACAATCATGGGACTACATTTAACAATCATGGGACTACACTCAACAATCATGGGACTACACTCAACAATATCAACAATCATGGGACTACATTCAACAATATCAACAATCATGGGACTACACTCAACAATATCAACAATCATGGGACTACATTCAACAATCATGGGACTACACTCAACAATCATGGGACTACACTCAACAATATCAGCAATCATGGGACTACACTCAACAATCATGGGACTACATTTAACAATCATGGGACTACACTCAACAATCATGGGACTACACTCAACAATATCAACAATCATGGGACTACAATCAGAAATCATGGGACTACACTCAACAATCATGGGACTACACTCAACAGTCATGGGACTACACTCAACAATTGTGCGACTACACTCAACAATCACGGGGCTACACTCAACAATCATGGGGCTACACTCAACAATCATGGGACTACACTCAACAATCATGGGACTACACTCAACAATCTCAACAATCTTGGGACTACACTCAACAATCATGGGACTACACTCAACAATCATGGGACTACACTCAACAATCACGGGGCTACACTCAACAATCATGGGACTACACTCGACATCATGGGGCTACACTCAACAATCATGGGACTGCACTCAACAACCATGTGACTGCACTCAATTCTTCGAATATATTAACAGCATGTTAAGTTATAGAAGTATATTGAAACGAAACATGTACAAATTTCGCCTTTAAACTTGTATTCTACCGGCCGCAATAGCTCAGGTGGTAGAGCGTCAGTTTGCGGATCGGGAGGTCGCGGGTTCAAACCCCGGTCGGGTCAAACCAAAGACTTTAAAGTTGGTAGTAGTGGCTTTCCCTCCTAACGCTCAGGGCTAAGGGGGCAGCATTACGACTGACTCGCCGGTGTCTGTGTAATGGACCGGCTGTGTTCAGTCCCTGGGCACCTTATAAGTGTCCCTGTGCTATAATGATAGAAATTTCGCTGCACAGTATCGGTAAAAATGCCGGCAAATCCCATTCCATCTCAAACATGTATTCGTGCTTACTAATTATCGTTGTCTAAGGATCAGTTGCAATGCATAAGACAGATGACGATGAAGATGATACAGAGTTAATGTAAAAACTTGCTGTGTTAATTATAGGTAGGGGCAGTAAACAAAATTAATCAACACAACATACGGTGCCTTTCAAAACAGCTGGGATTCCGAAGTATGTTAAATGATAAATTCAATGTTGTGACTCACATAATTATCAACATATATACTGGCTTCCTTTCATGTTTTACATCACGTGGTTTCCTGTTTCAAGCACGTGTGTTGTATTGATTGTGTGCCGGGATGCACGAGCCCGTTTATATAGATAGATACTCTTTTATTCCACTTTCCAGTGATACATATATAAACATGGGTAAATGTGAACATATAACAGTAACATTATGTAGTAGTTCATATAGGTGATGTAACAAAATGATGTGTATAATACATGTTTATCGAGGATAGAAACACATTAGTGCACGGAAGAATGTGTTTGCATCAATATAAATGTACAATGGAGAATGAGACAGGCGGGAGTGAGAAGTAAGGGAGGGTGGGGAAAGTGAGTGAGAGAGAGAGAGAGGAGAGTGAGAGAGAGAGAGAGAGAGAGAGAGAGAGAGAGGGGGGGGAAAGGGAGAGAGAGAGAGAGGGGGGAGGGAGGGAGAAAGAGTAGAGAGAGAGAGAGAGAGAGGGGGGGGAGGGGAGAGAGAGCGCGAGAGAGGGTTTGACGGAGGAAACAAGAGACAACGTGACTGCCTGCGAATACAAATACGCAGAGGTTATAACATAAAAAAAATGTACGGCGAGGTACGTGCTTGCATTCATGAGATACACTTTTGTTCGCATATCTAGTAAAGTTTGCATAGTTACATGTAATTGTAAGAGAATAATAACAGTTTTTAAAACAAACACAATAATCATAATGTAATGATAATTTGTAGTTATTGTTGTCATTACACACTTACTTTAGGTCATACAGCGCATCTACTATATGATTCGATGTAGAGTATATTTAAGATAACATAAACAACACATCATCTATTGTTAGTGATGATTAGAATAAAACACAGTGATTATTTAAATGGCATAGTGTATCAAAACATTGGAAATCACCAAATGTTCCGTATTAAATGGAGATTTATGTAGACAAAGCACAAAACTTATTTTACCTCATCACCTGTTTGTTTATATATAATATTGTACCTTTACAACTTGTTTACTTTGTGTAGGCCGAAACAGCTTTCTGTATGAAAGCAAATGTTGTGCATATGTATAATTTTGTATCTAAGTCTCTTATCCCACAGTTATGTGGGACACTGGGATTGAATAGACAGACGTAAAAGGTTTCATTATCAGCTTGTCGCAAAAAAGTTAGAGATAATTGCATCACAACAGTCACTTAGGCTGCACGGTAATCTATGGAAGTAGATATCCGCCAATATTCTAATTACTATTTCTAACTTTCAATGCTCGTATTTGTCACTTCAAATGTCAATATGCAAATTGCAACACAGCGCATGCTAAATACCGCTGTCTAATTACATCCTAACTTTCATATATCACAGGAAAAAATTCACATTTCAACATTACATTTGAACAATTTCACATTCCCAAATATACAATTTACAAATTACAAATCGCGGGGCGAAAATCACGATTACATTTTACATTTTAACACCAGTTCAACATTAGGACGCAAGGGAGCGCTAATGTACCGCTTGAACTGGTCCGCGTTCGTGCGTACTTTCAAGTTGTGAGTTTCTTACCGACAGAATCAGACACGTGTATTATCTATTTGTGCTATGCAATTTTAGGGATATTATTCTGTACTTAACTGCTGATCATGATATGACTACGTACGTATAGGCCTATGTTTGTGATTATAGAAGATTAAGTGATAATTCAGTGTTAGTGGCACATTAAGAAAAATGCGTGATACATGCATTTATAATCATTCGTGACATGTAATGTAGACATGCACCAATAAAAGTTGGTCCATATTTACACGTCTCTACCTCTTCCTCAAACTGTATGAATAGGTTCAAATGTTGTTCGTATATTTTCTATCTCTCAGGTCTGATAGCCCCTACACCCCCGCCCCTCCCCCTTTCAACCTCTATGGCCCCACCTTCTTTCAATTTACTGCATATATCCTGATTTAACCGAATTGATCCGAGCTGGCAAAATTACTTAAACAGTACACAGTATTGAGTTCGAACCCAAGATCCCCTCCGAAATCAGGTGCTCTACCACCTGGCCTTCCTGGGCAGAGAGCTTTTAACCCTTGTTATTTTTAGCCAGGTATTAACTGGACAGAACCACCAGTACCTAGCATGTTCCTGCTTCACAGGGTGTTCTGGTGAATTAATTCTGACGCCACTAAAAAGGCTGGAAAAATCCATTACCGAGGGAGTGGTCGAATCCAGGACATCCTGCTCTTGAGGTAGGTGCTATAGCGACTGAGCTACATGGGCACCTGCCTCTGGGAAAAGCATTTACACTACATCACACACTCCTGTTGATGTAGTTCAATTCCAGTGCATTGTAAACAAATCCGAATGTGAATTAGAGTATGTTCTTCTGAAAACGACCGATATGTATATTAATAATAGCTGCACTTTTTACAGTTTGATATCCCTTGGAAGTTCTTATAGCATAAAATTCTTATGGAGGACCTCGCAGCTTTAATTTCTTTACGAGTCACTGCGTATTCCCACAGAATGGACGGTGAAGCGAATGTTTGCAGCCTGCTGTAGATGTAGGAATCCGGGTCTGTAGCTAATCGATAGTCATGTTCACCGACATATTTCTGTAGCACCAATTTAGAGATGATCATCTTCCATTGAAACTAAGTGGGAAAGTAAGACATTTTTATGTAATTATTTAAAACAAACAGTAGGTTAAATCTGTTTAGGATGTTCACGCAGTCCGGTATAAATCCAAGTTTACCGTTAAGTCCTCTAATATAGAATATGTTTAACCTATACGAAAATAACTTTTTGCAATATAGATTAGTAGGCATAGAGCACAGTTTTTGTAAAAGCATGAGTTTTCGTTGATCAATCTCCGCTTCGGTTGGGAGCCACCCGAGAGTGCATAGAGCTATGTCAGTTCTAGTTTGCATCGGTAAGTGCTGAACACATTTTGCCGCGAGCCGAATCACTTTTTCGACTTTTAGCATGTCATTTTTAATGGTATGATTCCATAATTCTGAGCCGTATAGCAACGTTGGGAGTGAAACCTTTCTAACGATTGATGCGAGCGTTTGGTTATTGATATAGCCTTTATTCTGTTCTAAGGATAAAATAGAAAATACTGACTATCGACCCTTACGAGCGCGATTTCTATGGTCTGTGAACATTTAAGGTTATTTTGTAATATTATTCCGACGTCTTTGGCGCATTGGGATGGCGAGATAATGTGCTTTCCAAATAACATACTTAGTGTTTGGGTTTTTCTTTTTCCCAAAAATAACAAGTTTACATTTGTCATTTTTGAATTCGTATCCCCATTTATTTGCGTAATCGTTTGTGAGAGTCAATTGCCTTTCTAGCGACAGTTTGTTGTTACATAGCAGCGTTAAATCGTCTGCTAGAGTGGGGTTTCCGCAGTTAAGTCCTCCAACAACTAATCCCTCGTTATTGGCTTCCAGCTGATGTAGGATTCTGGCGTTGTTGGTTTGTTTTTGGTCAAGTTCGAGTCTTTGCTGTTTATTCAGTTGTAGGGCTTCTCTGTTCGATATGCGGACGTCGATGCGTCTTGATTCAGTTACGTTTTGCTCGATCTTATTTGCTTTCTTTTCGCTTATGTTTGTTTTGTGGCATGAATATTGGTTTTGGAGTTGAGATGATGCAGTTTGGTTTGAGTTAGTTGTATTCTTCTCGAATCCAGTGCCAGAGATGTGCGGCTGGGCAGGTTTGGTTCGAATGCACTCCTGGGCATTGTCGTCGTTACACGTTTCCATTGGTCGATCGGGTCAGGTTTTAGTATGGGAGTGTTACACGCCGTTCTTCGTGACAAGACCGCTTGCATATGTCTGCTTAATGCATCTACACTTAATTGGATATCACAAGACTTTTACTAAGTTTTAGGAATCGATAGAGCGTAATCTTTTGTCTTCGGAGACAATGTTTGAAATTAAAGTTTGGAGCATATTGTGTCTACAAAGACATGATAGTTTGAGCCATTGATTGCTTTTCATGTTTTAGCTCAATAATATCTTCAGACAACAGTTGGATAGTAGATTTTATTTGCGCTAGTTCTTGTTGGATTGTGCAGGAAGCTTCGGGTGTCGGTCTTCCGGAGTCGGCTCTATAGTTGGATTTTGTCGGTAATCTTCGCCTTACAAGAATGTCAGCTAGTATCCTAAAATTATCATTGTCAATAACTTCTTGTAATACGTAGCAATCTTTGGCATATCGCTCTGAGCTTCCCTCTGCCTTTGTCGTTCTGCGGTGTATCAGTGTGCCTTGAGGACAAGATTCTGATTCCTGGGCTCTTCTTAAAAGAATGCTTCTATACAGGCAAATAGTGTCGTCATTTCTATTTGTAAGTTCTAACAGCTTGTCAATATATAATGACGTTGGCAGATTGTACAGTTCATCATCGAGCATCGCAAAAAAACTGCTGGTTCGAAATCGGTTGGCTTGATTGGTCATGAGTATTATCGCTCGGTGACTTGTACGGCATCGTATAGGTAAGACTGCTGTATTGAATGGTCCGCTGACACTCCGTCATCACATGACGGTGGTCCCGTTAGCATTTCGAGCGTATATCGATCGTCATCACAGAGAGGACCAATCGGAACACCCTCTGTATGTACAGGTGTGGCAGTCGGGCCCTGCGACATGGTGCGGTCAAAGGGTAGTGACTGGCTGGCCTCCTTTTTTGCGTTAATCCGCCAGTTGCATGTGCTGTGGAACCTTGGTATGATGGAGAGGACACCGTTTAGATCCTAAGTGATCACTTTTAACGTCTTTTCAGCCTCATGTAAATATCTGTGTGAATAATACTTGAACACACACCGATCTTTGTGAAGAGTTTTAGAACACACTAAGCGATTTCAGAACAATATTAATATTCATATATATGTATATACACATCTCAACAGATATGTCATATGACACTTTGTTAATAGTTTTTGATTTATGATAGAGATCGCGGTGAAATCAAAGTCCATGAAATGCGCGCGCTTTCTCTCTAAAAGCAAATGGTCCCCGGATGAAGTACGATGGACACCATCTGACGAAGTCTTTTCCAGATTAGTTGGCATTAAAACCGCACAAAGAAGTAGAATTTCAGAGTACATGTGTAGCCGGGTGATAGGGAGAGAATATGTAAGCGGTACGGTTAGCTCAGTCGGTAGTACATTCGTCCTGTTAGCGAAGGTTCCCGGGTTCAAGTCCCGGACTGACTGCACATTTTTCTCCCTATGTTACAATGGCGCCCAACGTGGGGTCCGCGGTCGTTACGTACAAGTGCTTGAGAAGTGCTTGTGAGTTCTATGTAGAGTATTTAGTCTGTGGAAATTCGGGGACGAACTTCAAGATGCCCGGGGTGTATGTAGCCGGGTGATAGGGAGAGAATGTGTAAGCGGTCCGGTTAGCTTAGTCGGTAGAGCATTCGCCCTGTTAGCGAAGTGTCTAAACCAGCATATAAAATTACCGTTTAACTTGAGAAGCTGGGTAATAATGACATACTGGTAAATTATGACTGGGTATATAGGCAATAATAATTTACTGGTTTATTATAACTGGGTTTAATAAAACTTAACTCAAGTTAGTTTTATAACCAAGAATATAGAGTACCGCTTATAAAGCAGTAGACAGGGCAGTTTTACAACCTGACTACACACAGCAATCATGGCGCTACTCTCAACAACCATGGGACTACACTCTACAACTATGGGACTATACTCAACAATCACGGGGCTACACTCAACAATCATGGGACTACACTCAACAACCATGGGACTACACTCTACAACCATGGAACCACACTCAACAATCATGGGGCTGCACTCAACAATCATGGGACCACACTCAACAATCATGGGGCTGCACTCAACAATCATGGGACTACACTCAACAATCATGGGACCACACTCAACAATCATGGGGCTGCATTCAACAATCATGGGACTACACTCTACAACCATGGAACCACACTCAACAATCATGGGGCTGCACTGAACAATCATGGGACCACACTCAACAATCATGGGGCTGCACTCAACAATCATGGGACTACACTCAACAATCATGGGGCTGCATTCAACAATCATGGGACTACACTCTACAACCATGGAACCACACTCAACAATCATGGGGCTGCACTGAACAATCATGGGACCACACTCAACAATCATGGGGCTGCACTCAACAATCATGGGACTACACTCAACAATCATGGGACCACACTCAACAATCAAGGGACTATACTCAACAATCATGGGACTACAGTCAACAATCAAGGGACTATACTTAACAATCATGGGGCTGCATTCAACAATCATGGGACCACACTCAACAATCATGTGACTACAATCTACAACCATAGGACTACACTCAACAATCACGGGGCTACACTCAACAATCATGGGACTACACTCAACAATCAAGGGACTATACTCAACAATCATGGGGCTGCACTCAACAATCATGGGACCACACTCAACAATCATGGGACCACACTCAACAATCAAGGGACTATACTCAACAATCATGGGGCTGCATTCAACAATCATGGGACCACACTCAACAATCATGTGACTACAATCTACAACCATGGGACTACACTCAACAATCACGGGGCTACACTCAACAATCATGGGACTACACTCAACAATCAAGGGACTATACTCAACAATCATGGGGCTGCACTCAACAATCATGGGACCACACTCAACAATCATGGGACTGCACTCTACAACCATGGGACTACACTCAACAATCACGGGGCTACACTTTACGATCATGGGACTACACTCAACAACCATGGGACTACATTCTACAACAATGGGATCACACTCAACAATCATGGGGCTGCACTCAACAATCATGGGACTGCACTCAACAATCATGGGACTGCACTCTACAACCATGGGACTACACTCAACAATCACGGGGCTACACTTTACGATCATGGGACCACACTCAACAACCATGGGACTACATTCTACAACAATGGGATCACACTCAACAATCATGGGACTGCACTCAACAACAATGTGACTGCATTCAATTCTTTGAACATATTAACAACATGTTAAGTTATAGACGTATATTGAACACGAAAAATGTACAAATTTCGCCTTAAACTTGTATTCTACCAGCCGCAATAGCTCATGTGGTAGAGCGTCGGCTTACGGATCGGGAGGTCGCGGATTCAAACTTCGGCCGGGTCAAACCAAAGACTTTAAAGTTGGTAGAAGTGGCTTCCCTCCTAATGCTCCATGGTTCGACATTAAGGACCGACCGAACGACATTCACTAGTAGATCGGTGGTCCGGTCTAGCTAAGTTGAAGGCTAGCTGGACCGACTGGTCGTGTTCTAAATCGGACAAAGTTCGCCGAAAATCCGCCTGAATGAATCAAAAGTCAAAAAATATTTTATAATGGTGAAACTCGGTCAAACTATTGACGCTTGTCAATACAGTTTCTTTGGAAACCCGCGTGGGCTATATTTAGCGATATAGTTAGTTACAACCTTGACATGCGTTCACTCATTGGCTGGTGTTTTCAGAACGAGGCTTTTACACCCCACGCACATCACAAATATCCAATGTCTTAATACTGATTGTTAAGCGGATACGAATGCTTATTTCTTCAATCTTCATCTAACTTCTTATTTTTTAATATTAACGGAACTGTCCTATTATTTTTATACTATTAAAATAAAAATGCGAGCGATACAAAAGCACGAATACTATCTGTAATGTTGGGATCTCAAGTATTACGACAACAGACGCATTATACGCAGACGACACAAAAAGGTTCGTTTGCAGGTAGTATAAGAGTGTTGAGGATTTGTTGTCGGTACGAAAGAAAACATCGAATTTTAGAAAATAACCTACCAACAAAATAAAATGTAGTTATGTTTAGAGTTAATAAGTTAAAAACATTTCATAAAAAGCCGAGGATTTATCCGCAGTTGGCATATTATATATAATAAAGGTACTAAAAATCCCGATGTTATACCTACTGTGCAATCTCACGTAAAGGGTATGGAGACTGATCAAGTTCTCTCACCTATATAGGGCACGATCGGAGAGATGAAGAGACAAGAAATCCAAATCGATTGTTTGCCGGGATGCACGATCCCGTTTAGTGAATACATCGAGATTTAAATGTTAAGTCAGGCGGATACCTGCCGAAACGCTCTTTACGCACGTGCGTAACTTCCATTCGAAAAAATCGAAAAGCTAGCACTACCGAAAAACAACTCTACTCTACAACTCAAGTTTAATGATCTTTTATAATCTCTTACATATAATAAAACACGTGCCAACATCTTTACAGTTAAAGTTACCCTACTTGTAAACTCAAGCTGTACTTGTTTTTTTCATAGCTATATAAATGCTATTGTTAATTAAGGCAAAGTAATAAAAAAGAAGTATAACATATTTCTTATCCGTACCCTTCTTTGATTGTTGAGTTCTTCATTCTGCCAACAGGTTTAGATAATATCGATACATGGTATTAAACATCCAGATAATATCGAGCATCGCCTTACAATAAATTGTATTCGTTAGTGCTACCGGCAAGTTCACAACACCTGCGACGCATGTTGTTTTATTATGCAATCACCTCAGACAATATTGATACAACTCTCCAAACTCCCCGCAGTGATTACTTCCCTTGACAGTACATTATCAATCTGATCACCTCGGCCTTTATGCTATGCAAGAGACCTCTGACATAATAAGGCGCCATCTTGGATCTACTTTGTGTGTCTTAGTTTTAATACTGGGTATTTAATGTTGACTTTTCAATTTTCCGTAAATCATATAGATTGTATTGATAAAAAAAAATCGTTGTTATTGCAAGATATACTCAACTAAATGATATATATATAATTTGTTACTTTCTCGCGAACGGACACTGTTTCATAACTCAGGCGACGCACTTTGGTGTATTCTAGAGCTATGTACGAGGTGTATTTTACGAACCATACGGAAATACCCGAAGTTTTACGATTGAGTACATTATATCACTGCCACCAGCAAGTTTTTCGCCCAAATACAGGCGGATAGTTTTGTGTTGTTTTTTTTTTTTGTTTGTTTGTTGTTGTTTTTTTGTGTTTTTTTCTGGACTTATCTCCTCAAAATATAGTATCTTTTCTTCAAAAATATTAATTTATCATATTAAAAATAAAAAGTAACTTAAAATATGAAAAAATATGAAATTATGAAAGTCAAATTTCACCGTACTGTACAGAATACAACGTACTATACATACAGAAAACCAAACATGGATGATCACCTCCTCGCTGATTGTGCAAGCGAATTTCAGTCGACATTGCAACTTAAAGACAAACAAATTGAATGTTTAAACTATGTTCTTAGTGGTAGAGATGTAATCGCCAATCTTCCGGTCGGGTACGGGAATTTTGACTCACTTTCTTTCGTGGCGTGTTTCGTTCTCTTACCAGAGGGCGTGCTACACAAGTTTCGCTTACACCTCTGTCAACGTCGGGAAAAGTAGTTCTCATACACGTGATATTCTATCGCCACATGTCGCAAAATAGTTCCCCGAAAATTTTGGTTAAAATATATCTTAAACATTGTTCTAAAAAAAAGTACCCATTTTCATTTTAAGTAAAATATACAGAGATCAAAATAATCTCACGAGCATTTTATTCATTATTTATATTTTTTACAAGAATCTTGTACACCGGGCGTTGACAGAGGTGAGAGAATGGGCGTGTTTATGGAGGCCGCCATGTTTACTTCACGTGATACTCTATCGTCACGTGATCCTTGCTGGGGACAGAGATTTAAGTAGCAACGCGTGACGTAATCGCTGTGAGGAGATAACTCTCCGGGAGATAACAGTAAATAACCAATCATTGGCTATGTTTAGTTTATGTGACGCTGATCTCTTACGCTTAAGTCTTAAAATAACCATATGTTCTATTCATTTGCTAACACTGTTGCAGTGTTAAGATTTATCTGTAGAGACTATGTGACAGATAGTGCAGTGAACAATTTCCTTATCATGATCAATTCGTGCCTGGGCTTATGGTTTACACAAAATTACTATGTTCCCAACAGATATAAATGTATGTGTGTATTTATTGTTATTGACTGAAAGCTATAAGAAAGGAGGAAACAAAGGACACGACCAACAAGGCATTATACAGCTTAGTACACCATTGTTATCTTAACAGATCTCGAAAAATGCTGTTTATTGGTGTCCTACGCCTTTCGGAAAGGTGAACCATAACGCCACAATCGTTATTACAAACATATATTTCCTATCTTAGCCACGCTGCACAGTTAGCTATTTTTAAACAAAGAAAACCATGTGACCACTAATGTTGTAGTTCATCCACGTCATCTCTTGTTATGCATACTACTACTACTACAAATAATAATAATAATAATTATTATTATTATTATTATTATTATTATTATTATTATGACTATTATTATTATTATTATTATTATTATTATTATTATTGTTATTTATGACGTCATTTTTCTTAATTCAAATGCTTAATAAATGTAGGAAGCGATTTTTTTTAATTCGATATTATTTTCGTATTTAAGTAATTAAATGAATTTCACCATGCTTGTGTGCTTGTTGTAGTATTTTTTTAATATATTGTTTTCTTAAAGTGCTGTATGCTAGACATTTAAGTAGAAAATGATATTCATCTTCCAATTTAGAACAGATTATGCATATTCTTTCATGCAAATGTGTAGGAGAGGGTTTATTCCAGCGTCCTGTCTCTATTCGTAGTCTGTGTGAAGAGAGTCTCAATTGTGTTAATTCAGCTGTAATAGTGTCTAGATATGTCTTATAACCAAAGGAACAAAGATGTTTTATGTTTATGCTCGTGATGAGTCGACAATATGTCCTAGCCATTCTTGTTTGTAGCAGTCATTTAATCTTTGCTCAAACAAAGCCATAAAACATTAACTCTGCTAACACCTTGATACATCCATACATCACTAAAGCCAGTGGTGTCTAGAATCTGTTTTATCACACCTGCCCAATTAGCTTTATTTGGGAATATTTCCATGTCTTGCAATAGTATATTATATGCATGTTTGATAAACTTTGTCTCATTGCCTGTGGTAATTTTTAACCGGTATCTGATCATTGCTATTGTTTTATGTTGTCCGAGGGGCGTTCTTCCTAATTCCCCGTAAATAATTTTTTTCTGTGTGTTTAGTTTTCACCAAGTATTTGTTTGCAGAATTTTAAGTGTATCCTTCCAATTTGCATTGCTTCAATGCTACCCCAAATCTCAGCACCGTAGTTAAGTATAAGAAGTATAGGCTTATCAAAGAGTTCTGTCCTATGAGATACTTTGATGTCTACAAACTTATTTAGGTGTTTTTTTCAATTTAATATTGCTTTCATTGATTGGTTTGCCAAGGTATGGCAAGTGTGTCTGTAACTTCCACCTGACGATATAACAATACCCAAATATTTATAAGTTGATACTATTTCTAAAGCTTCTTTTTTATACATAAATCTCTCGTTTGACAGCGCTCTACTATTAATGGCAATCATAATTTTACTTTTATTTACGTTCACCGTTAGCTTTGATTAAGTATAATAATCGTGTAATATGTTGAGACCGTTTTGTAATTTTTCTCCACTATCTGCAAATAATATAATGTCGTCAGCATAAAGGAAAACGAATAACTTGAACATATCGATCTCTGTTCCCTCAAACCCCGCAAGTTATAGTGTCTCCTCTAAGTCATTTAGGGATATAGAAAATAAAAATGATGAAAGACATTCACCTTGAGCTACCCCGCACGTATTTATATAACTATCTGTGACTTCTCCGTTAACCCTTACTATTGTTTTGAGTGAATTATACATGCATTTTATTATGTTAAGAACTTTACCCTTTACTCCATACTTCATAAGCTTGCTCCAGAGTACATCTCTTACTACAAGATCGTAGGCTTTACTGAAGTACACCAGTGCTACGTATAATTTTTGACATGGGACATACAACTGCATTTAAAACAAATATGTTATCTATAGTACTCATGTCTTTGCGGAAACCAGCCTGTGCCTCTACATAAACATTATAGGTTTCTGCCCATGTGTTCAATCTATTGCTTAAAACTCTTGTGAATATCTTGCCAAAATGACTTAGCAATGATATACTCCTGTAGTTTTCTACATCATTTAAGGTTCCATTTTTATACAATGGTATAAAAAAGCTCTGACTCCATTTTTCTGGAAAATGTTCTAACTTGAATAGTTTATTATATGATGTATGAAGATAGCATATGAGATCCTTAGCTCGGTAATAAAAGAACTCATTAATTAATCTGTCTGGCCCCGCTGCTCGATTGTTATGTAATTCTTCGCATGCTTTAAGTATTTATGTTTGAGAAATGTCTTTATCTAATTGTGAAAACATTATTCGACTTTCACCATTCAAGTACCTATTATTAAAATAAATGGTATCTTCATCGGGCTGAAAGAATGGTAAACTTGGATTGTTTATTGCCTTAAAATACCTGTAGAAAATCATCACTTCGAATGCTAATATTTTATGTACGAACGATAACTCTGTGTAGGCTGTTGCCCTTATTGGGCCCGATTTTAATTTAAATGAACTGATTAGCGCCGTATGAAGCCTGACAACACCATTATCTAAATCATATTGAAATTTAAAGAAACGCAGATTTTATTTCATACTTTTAAACGTGTGTCTAGATTTCGGGGGTGGGGCGGGGGTGGGGGCTGTCAGTAGAGCACGGGTTGCGTACCAGGCCTCTTGGGTTCGAATTATGCACTACCAAGACACTTTTACTTTTCCATCTAAATACTCTTTTATAATTGTTACTTGAGATTTGTTCGCTTTGACTACCCATTCCTGGAAAAGGGTAAGTTTTATAACTTATATTAACAATTTTTGTTACACAAAAAAGCACTTACAACATACAACGACGAACTTCTATTAAAGGTTGTATCTAACGTTTGCCTGTATAAAATACATGTAACAATATCTTATTCCTGTTAGGAGAAATGTAGGCAGAATTTCTGCATACTCTTCTAAACAAAGAGGACTTTAAACATTATCAACACAATTGTTAGACATCATGGTCAGTGTACTTCTTCTGTCAGTTAATAAGTATTATTAATTGTAAACGACACGCCATGATATATTGTTATGGATCAGTTAACACCGGAGTGTTTATGTCTTTCACCCTTCACACAATCGTAACCTTGCACAATGTCAACAGTACATTAAAGTTCCGAGATTATTCGCTGACGTTATCAATGTTAACGAAGTAAAAATAAAGGATTTTATGACTAGTTTTATACTGTGCAAACATTTCACATCCACATTGTTTGCATTGTTTATTTATCATTGGTAAACACAGGATCAAGTGTGGTTCTGATTGACGACTTAGTTTTGTTTCATTTTGTACAATCATTACTGTCGGTGGGAGGAGCCTCATATCTACAGAGTCGATGATATATACACGTATGGCTTGCTCCATGAAATAAGGGCTCTTCACTTTTTTGAATTAAGGTATAAATATAATATGTTCATTGGGCGTCATCAATAATGGACTGATCCTTTTAGACCGGAACTGCGTTGCGTCAACACACGGTCAAAATGACTTGTGTGATTGCACTTGGTGTATTGTGGGTAAAGTAGTTCTTCAACATGGCTGTTATGAATACGGAAGTGATTGCTAAAATGAACAAAACAAGTACGAAGAGGTATACAACAGATTATTTTGGCATTTTTTTTATACATTCTAATAGTTAAAATTTGTTTCATGCAAACAGTTTGAACTAAATTTTGTAAACGGTCCACACTTTAACGTAGTGACGTCACACGCTATGTATAATGGACATATTACTGTTTAACGAAAGCGAAAAAAGCAAAACTTGCTCATCGTATTTTTTTCAATTTATCTATAAATATCAAGACTTAAACAGTTTCTGGACATAGAATAAGGCCTTAGAATATGGTTGTTTAGTCATTTATCTTAATTCAATGAATATTATAATCGAACGTATTTCCTACGCGGAACTATTTTTTATGTAGGCACAAATCTCAAATTTTGGGTGAGTTACGAGTCGTAGTGTAGAGATAACTTTAACGTAGTGACGTCACACGCTATGTATAAAATGTCGGGACTGATCATCTCATTGAAAATGTGCGGGTTTATTATACAAACGTTACGGTGTATGTTTCAGGGGAGGATAACCGTCGTCGGGACAAATAACTTTTCTTCACAGAGGTCATGTTAGTAGATAATGCATTGGTCTTTCCCACAACATATAATTTGGCGTTCACAAAGAAACAGTTTGCTGTTAAATTGCTTCCAAAGTTGTGACATTTACTATAGAATAAAGAACAAAATTATTTAGTGTCGTGTAACCTAAACCCAAAAACACAGTGGACCAATATACGTATACTTGTCGGAAAGTTTGTACAGCGATATATTTTATGAAAGCTCGCTAAGCTCAATAATACATCTTGTTGACAATATAGAAAATGATCGAATCTAGGTAGACAGATATACCAACTTTTATGTGGTTGTATATATATTATGTCAATCATGCAATGATTTAACTACAACATATTCAATTATATCAAACCACTGGTGACTTCAACGGGAAGTAAATACAGGCCAGCAAAAGTCACGTTTGTTTACAGACTAGGTTTAATCATATTTCAGCACTTTACACATTCTATAATACTGAACTCTCGACATATCTGCACATGAGTAGCTCAACTGGCCACACATATATAGAAAAGTCACGTACGATAAAAGGAATTAGTTTTATCGATAATACCCAAATATTTATTTCCGACCACATACATCCTTAACTCATGCTAGATATTGCGACAAACTTACTACATAACATGGTACATACTTGCGTGGAAAAAAATGTTGTGCTCAACGACATGTCTACTCTTTTTACTGCGTATGACATCACTTGACTCACACCGGACTACATAAGTGACACTTTAACACCAGTCTTGCACAATGTTGCTAGGACACTGCCCCTAACACCCAACCTTAGAACCAAACCGAATTGGTCAGCGGAAATGAAAGCTGCGCATGCGCATGTACGAACTCTTGGGCGTGTTTTGGATTACTAAGGAAGACTGCCTGAGACCTCAGTCTTCTCATATCGTGAGTACAAAGAGGCGAAGCGTTCATTTCGACGCACTCAAAGACGCCATCAAGAGCAATATAATTATCAAGTCTTCGATGAACTCAACAGCGCGGCAGAGTAAGACTTTAGATTGTTCTGGGCGTCTATTAAGAAAGAGAAAATGTATTTTATACAATAAAAGCAACAATATAATTGTAATGGATAAAACATGCGAAAACGATAATGCATGTTATAGTTTCAAGTTTTTCTTTTCTGGAAGGTTCGACAATCTATGCGATAAAGACGTCCTTCGCGATGACTTAATGATGAGTTGACCGGATATTGTTCACGCGATACACATCTCAAGTGCGATCCTCCTACACCTTACTTCACTTTTCAAGAAATCAAAGCTGCTGTTAGGTCCTTGTCAAAGCAAAAGGTCCAGGTCACGATGGTTTATTTAACGAACATTTAATTTATGTTGGTGATGTTATTATCTCTTTAGGCATTATTTTATTCCGCCCTAGAACATAAGCACATCCCAGCAGCCTGGCAATCAAATATAATAACACCCTTCTATAATGGTAAAAGTAAACGTAAATACGATCCGAACAGCTATAGACCGATATCTTTGATACCTTGCTTTAGCAAACTTTTCGAAAACCTCATTCCTAAACGGTTTACAAACCTACGTATTATACACAATCAACTAGGTTCCCGAGTCCACAGCAACACGGTTTTCACAAGGGTCTTCGTTGCTTAACCGCTACATTCAGTCTACAAGAAACGATATTATGCCAAGTTGAGAGAAAAATTAACGTGTATGTGACCATGTATCGTTGGACCAGAAGTCCGCTTTTGACGTTTTAAGACATGGTGCACTACTTCTAAAACTAGGGCGGCTAGGAAAAGAAAAGCCCATTCGCGTATTTAAACATACTGAAATCTCAAACTTCAAGTAAAAATCAACAACGTGAGAGGGTTCCGTCAGGGTGGTAACCTAGCTTACATCGTTGAGCTATACAACTTCTTGAGAATTCAGACCCAAGCAGCGAACGTCAATAAAGGGAGGCAGCCCTTCGTTCGCCGATGACACAGCGCTTAGCGCCACTAGCCCAAATAATCTGCGGTTGCAAGTTAGCATTGTAAGTAGCTACTGCCTAAAACGTAACATTGACATTAACGTCGAAAAATCTAACGTCATACGACTCATAGTACGTATTTTCCGAACGAAAACCCGCTCCTCGCGCGCTTATAAAGTTAGGCGAATCTACCAGTGCTGCTGAACATCTAGAGTTGATTCAAAACTTAAAATCTTAAGCTCACTACCAGAATCAAAACCAGACGACAAAAAGCTAAATGTGCATTCTTTTCAATGACAGGTTAAGGGCTCCACCCACAAGGTGTCACTTCACCCGGCTAAACTTTATAGAAAAATTGTACTACCAGCTGTACTTTATGGTCCAGAGTTATGGTAGGCCTATAACTTCACAATTTCTGATATATAGAGCGTATAAATTAATTTCAGCTCTTTGACGTAAAAAAAGATTCAACGGTTCAGTAAATACGTGAGATCGGACATATGCAAATCAATGTTAGGCCTACATAGACTTACATCCGAGACAAACGTAAGCTGATGTTTCTTTATAAACTAAACTAATTGTATAACTAAACTAATTGTATAACTAAAGAAACTTTCATATGAAAATACATTTAAATGCGACCGACACCTCCCTTGTTAGATTTGGGTTTATTCAGCTGTAAGGCTGTAGACTTTTCGCAAAGAATAACCTCGAACTGTTAGTACATGATTTTTACCCATAGTATACTACCGTTCAAATCTACATGGATTAAAGATATTAAGAAAAAAAATGAACTACTACTTAAAAACGAACTCTGGGACCAACAAATGACAGCTGTACATCCCCGTATTAAGCCAACTGTCGTCTATCAAACATTTAGTCACATTGCGTCACGTGCTATGATTAGATTTATAGCCACTGGGCTTGGTCTTTCTGCCTAGAAAACTCGATATGCCTCGCTTGTGGACAAACCAAACCCTACATGACTACATCCTCCTCATAACAGGCGATTGTACACAGAGTAGATCTAAGAGCAAAACTGACATCGACACTATAAATACCCATAAGACCAGAACTTTGTTAACGAACCTCTAGACTCTTAGACCCAATATCCCGGGCCCTGAAGCTTCTGTGTGAGCCGATAGAACCACTGCTGTCAGATATCGAGAATACAACATTACTTGGACATAGTAACCACTATACTTTAATGTTTTATTTAGACAAATACTCCATGTGTCATCTAACACTATCCTTTAAGTTTGTATTGTCCCTCTTACCTTTACTAAGGGAGTCTAGGCTATTGATCCTGCGTATGATAAATATATTGTATGTGTTCCCATGCTGATAGCTTTCTGTTGTAATATCTCCGTGTAAGGATGAAATAGAAGTATTGAGTTGATTGCATTTAACGATTTACAATTATGAGAATTAAGAAACATCTCGAAATAAACAGAACATCGCGAACTGATATGTATCCCTCTATTTATGTATTGTCAAATATACAATACATGTTTAAAAGTGTATGGTATTTTATTATATAATAATATACATTTATATATAACTTTGCATGTCACAGGACCTGGTAGCGCAATATGCAGAGCGTCGACTCCAGATACGGGAGGCCACGGGTTCGATTTCGGGGCGCGACATACCAAAGTCGTTAAAATGGTAGTGGTATTACTCCCTTGCTGACGCTCAAGTTAATATATAGGGAAGTTTCACGACTGGTTGACTCAAAGTTAAATCAGACAGTTTTTAAATATATTTTATCCTCTTTGTGATCCTTTTACTACTATACATGTTATTTTATCATATTTTATGGACTTATATTCACTCTTATAAAAGTTTTAACTTAAAATAACTTAAAATATTTACTGCGAGGAGGCTGCACGGGGTCACTGACAAAAACAGGGGGCCCGAGAGGGGGACGTCGGGTGGTTAGAGGCATACAGTGGGGCCCGAGAGGGGGACGTCGGGTGGTTAGAGGCATGCAGTGGGGCCCGAGAGGGGGACGTCGGGTGGTTAGAGGCATACAGTGGGGCCCGAGAGGGGGGCGTCGGGTGGTTAGAGGCATACAGTGGGGCCCGAGAGGGGGGCGTCGGGTGGTTAGAGGCATACAGTGGGGCCCGAGAGGGGGGCGTCGGGTGGTTAGAGGCATACAGTGGGGCCCGAGAGGGGGACGTCGGGTGGTTAGAGGCATACAGTGGGGCCCGAGAGGGGGACGTCGGGTGGTTAGAGGCATACAGTGGGGCCCGAGAGGGGGGCGTCGGGTGGTTAGAGGCATACAGTGGGGCCCGAGAGGGGGACGTCGGTGGTTAGAGACATACAGTGGGGCCCGAGAGGGGGACGTCGGGTGGTTAGAGGCATACAGTGGGGCCCGAGAGGGGGACGTCGGGTGGTTAGAGGCATACAGTGGGGCCCGAGAGGGGGACGTCGGGTGGTTAGAGGCATACAGTGGGGCCCGAGAGGGGGACGTCGGGTGGTTAGAGGCATACAGTGGGGCCCGAGAGGGGGACGTCGGGTGGTTAGAGGCATACAGTGGGGCCCGAGAGGGGGACGTCGGGTGGTTAGAGGCATACAGTGGGGCCCGAGAGGGGGACGTCGGGTGGTTAGAGGCATACAGTGGGGCCCGAGAGGGGGACGTCGGGTGGTTAGAGGCATACAGTGGGGCCCGAGAGGGGGACGTCGGGTGGTTAGAGGCATACAGTGGGGCCCGAGAGGGAGACGTCGGGTGGTTAGAGGCATACAGTGGGGCTAA
>CM017567.1:16223874-16228874 GCA_007844125.1 Sinonovacula constricta | reverse complement strand
TTGCACACATACGCGGGTATAACTGCATTACATTCACACAGGTGATAAGTATTTCTCTGTTATTGATAGGGTTTTGTAAAATCACTGCTTGTGAATACCGTAATGAGGTTGTGTGGAGAAAAACGTGTAGAAACATCAGATAAATTCATCGAATACTTTGCTTACTACAGTTATTTTGACACACCAACTACAAGGACGCAGTAATAAATTATAAGGCTTGGGTGGAGTTTAAGTTTATTGTCCTAAAAATAGCTCCAAACACTATCAAAGCTATTGACTTGAAACTTGATACATATATAGGCCTTATGGAGACGAAGTGCAATGCACAGGAACCTTTAACTCTGTATTTCATGATGTTGGAGTTATTCATCTCTGTTCAATTTTCGTACTTAATGTCTGTCTGTACCATACTCATACATTATCAAAGCTATTTATAGACTTGAAACTTCATGGTGGATAGGTGTTGAAACGGAGTGCAGTGTACAAGAACCGTCACTCTGCCCTTTTGTATATGTTATTCCATTTTTTTTCTGCTTACCCAGATTGCAGTCCACAATCATGCCAAGGTGCATTGCACAACAGTGCACAGCGGTTTGGCAGATGAAAGATTTTTTTATGTTATTTTAATTTAATTTCAGTTTTTCTTGCAATAACCCAGTGTGCAGTCCAAAACTTTGCCATACTGCAAGAGTGCACATCAGTTTGTTTCAAATTGCTCAGTTGACGGGCGTATGTTTCTCCGCCTTGCGGTGCTCTTGTTATAGTCCGTAAACAACTTTAAACGCAAGAACAACAGGATATGCATGTTGATAAAAATAGATATCCGTGCGCAACAGCTAATCATTGACGACTTGTTTTATACAATACGTGATTGGTTATTTTCTCGGTAAGGTGCCGTGAGATTATTTTGGAATATGTAGTGTAATCAAACTGAGTGTTTATGCCCCGTTTGTCCGATCGGTGAACACATGCATTTTTATTACCAAGTGTGCGTACGTTTATACATACATTAAATGGTCGCATGTTATTTGACTAGAACATAATTGGTAGATAAATGCATTCATAAAAATTCAATAAAGTTGACAAAGAAATTAAGGCTTAATTAAAAAAAGGACGCCATTTGAATAATCTAGTCCTTCATTTGATTGTACCTGTAGGAGACTACAGCTTATAAACCTTCATATAAAACATATATGTGTGTCAATAATATGAAAATGTACTTGAAATATTATATTTTTTTATTTGATTTTGATTGAAGACATAGAAAAACGAACATACAAGTAAACAAAGTTTATACAAGTAAACAAAGTTTACTTTTAGCTAACAGTAAATCTTCAGATAAGAAAAGACTGTTGAGTAAAATAAAACTTGATGCAAACAAATAACTTAAACAAAAATATATATGTAGTCAAATATCTCTACCCTATTGTCATCATAAACTGTCTACACAGGATAGTCACAGACGCTTTTCAGCACCACCCAACCACCTGCCCCCCCCCCCGCCCCCCCCCCCCCCCCCCCCCCCTCCGCCGCCCCCAGGTGGTGCTCAGCAGAGGTTATCACAGCCTCTTGGGCCACATCTGTAGGGCCATTTATCTTTAGGCAGAGGTCGTGAAAATCTATCTCTCTCTCCTCTCTCTCCTTATCTTTTCTTCTCTCTCTTTTCTCTCTCTATCTCTTCTCTGTCCTGTCACTCCCTCTCTCTCTCCTTCTTCTCTCTCTCTCCTCTCTCTCTCTCTCTCCTTCTCCTCTCCTCTCTCTCCTCTCCTCTTCTCCTTTCTCTATATATCTCTTCTCTCTCTCTCTCTTCTCTCTCTCTCTCTCTCTATCTCCTCTTCTCCTCTCTCTCTCTCTCCTCTATCTCTTCTCAACGCTCTTCCGTCTCTCTCCCAGTTAGAAGAGAAACTTGCGTAAATCTTAAGTGTTCCTATTGTGCAGTGTTCTGATTTTAAGTGTTAAGTGGCGGCATAAATATATGGTCAAAAGCCCGGTAAGAATATAGTGACGAGACCATGTTTCATGTTTGTTTAATTCAAACATGCCCTAAACATACTGATACAGTATGTAACTGACTGGTAAATGTTGACATACATATTCTTTAGAAACGTATTAAAAAGGATTTTTAATGCACAGTCAACCTTAAAATAAATTTGATCTTATCTCCCGCTCGAAAATGGATCTACACACAAAAATAATTGAGTTACCTGAGCCCCTTTAAGATTTTTTAAAGAGTTTTATTCATTCAAAGCGTAGCAGCCATGGGCATTTCTTTGTCCAACACTACAAAAGCTTGAGCCTTGATATTATATTCCTTAGATGGTCGTCTATCAAGAGTATTACAAAAAGTGTGGGTGTGTTAGTGGGGGGGGGGGGGGGGCTTGAGGAGGAAGGACTTACATCACTTCTGTAAATTGAGAGCCAGTTGTCCAAATGATCTGTGTGTCCTTTCATATTAACAATGTCTGAATTATTGTGATCTGCTGAAAACTATTTCTTTACGTTTGCCGGACTTGGGTAAGCGAGACAATGTCATTATGTATTCCTCTTGTCATTATTTATTCGTGTTATCATATATTTCATTATATGAATGATTCTTCGGTTTTATATACGAACTCTTGTATCTTGTTTTGAATCTGCAATCAGATTTTTTTAAAAAACATTGTTGAAAACACAACCTTAATATTTGTTTTGAATAAACGAACTTTCCTAACTGCTGACTTACATCACATGGCTGTATGTAAACAAATCCACGATCCATCAATGAAAACATTATGTTATCCGTATCTTGGCCGGAAACGATCATATTTAATGTGATATTTCGACCTTGTTTCTAATATGGCATGTGTGATCTTTATTAATGTGCTTAATAAAAAGGCATTGATCTTGCCGACAGTATAGTGTACACATTTAATTCATGATTCATCATTGTTATGCCATATGTATTGTCAAATGCGAGATAATAACCTCGTCCAATGTATGAGAGCTTTTTAAGATAAACATATTGTTGTAGTTGCATCCCTGGCTTGTTCTCAAGATTTCAACTTTGAAGTGGCCGTTAAAAATAAAGGCAAGTAAAGCGAAATGCGTTCAATTTAAATTACAGTTTTGTGAAAGGTTTTAAATTTTAACTGTGTTAAATATTTAAAATAAGCAAAATAATCAACTACGCTTGAAAAACAAATATGTTTAGGCGAGGGTGTGGGGGCTACAGCTGAACAAATATGTTTAGGCGAGGGTGTGGGGGCTACAGCTGAACTAATATGTTTAGGCGAGGGTGTGGGGGCTACAGCTGAACTAATATGTTTAGGCGAGGGTGTGGGGGCTACAGCTGAACAAATATGTTTAGGCGAGGGTGTGGGGGCTACAGCTGAACAAATATGTTTAGGCGAGGGTGTGGGGGCTACAGCTGAACTAATATGTTTAGGCGAGGGTGTGGGGGCTACAGCTGAACAAATATGTTTAGGCGAGGGTGTGGGGGCTACAGCTGAACAAATATGTTTAGGCGAGGGTGTGGGGGCTACAGCTGAACTAATATGTTTAGGCGAGGGTGTGGGGGCTACAGCTGAACTAATATGTTTAGGCGAGGGTGTGGGGGCTACAGCTGAACTAAGTAAAATATTACAGTGGTGTCAGTTGTAGCTGAAAAACAACGCAAATTGATAATCAGTCATCTCATCTATTTGATGTTGCAACCGTTTATTGTCTTAATAGAAGAAAGACGCCGAAGATAGTCAATGACTTACACTTTATACGACGCTTTTAATTCAGATGTGGTATTTTATAGATATTAACCTAATAACATGAATGCAACTATAAAGCATGTGCAATTTTTAAATAAAGATATAAACTATTCGTTGTCTTTTCTCGATACGTATATCTGTTAGTGTGTCCATCCATTTGCCGGTCTGTCCATCTGTCCGTCTGCCATCTGTGTGTATATCAGCATCCTTACCATCCATCCATTTGCCGGTCTGTCAATCCCTCTGTCCGTCGGCTATTCGTGTGTATATCAGCATCCTTACTGTATTCTGCCATCAGTGTACACTTCTATTCTTCTTTCTCGTGTTCCTGTCGCCCTATTTGCTGTAACCATTGTTCCTTTCAGGAGACTTGGTTTCAGTGTACAGTATGTACAAGACACACAGATCCGCAGGAACCCCGCTTTATTTAAATTTAAACTATAAAGATAATATCGAGCCAATCGGTGTATTGTTTATAGTTAAGAAATAATATGTACATGACTCGTATTCCCTGATACAAATTTCGGAGATGTACTAGGTATATACAAGAAAAGTTATTGATGCGAAGCATTATAGGCGACGCAAACACTGGAACAGGTAAACAGATTTACAAAATATAACGAAAAATCCATTTAATAGGTTTTCGAGAGAAAATTTAGGTTTTTCCTAAAATTAACCCACTTCACACATTTAAAAGTGGATGAGATGAGGACAAAAACTGAGCGAAACAGTAGACAAAACGACGGGGCATGTCTTAGATCTTGGTGGAAATGTTGTTACGAAGCCAAGTTATAACGTAATAAAAGTAATAATGTGGTTAATGCTTACACATTGAACTGACGTTAAAAATATAATTTAACAAAAGTTGCTGTTAGGTAAACGATAGAATGTAATTATGTAGAGCATGGAGATGGGAAAGGCTATTTAGTCCAGTGGGAGCCATGGAAGTGGTCACGAAAGTAATAATTAGTCTGAACCTACTTTGTTTTTGCATAATGTTTGTGAAAATAAAGAATTGGGCAAGGATTAAAATCTCATGTCGAGTCTTGGATTGGAACCCAGAACTCTCCGATTCCCAGTCCTTAACTTTGACCCTCTGAACAATAATACTTCAAGCATGTTATAAACGATTTCTTCGTGTATTGGTCGTTTATTAATGATAATCCAAATCGAATAAGGTCTGTTTAAAAAGTTTACTGGTCTAGGGTTTGAACTTTGAACCCTCCGGACCCATTTCCGTAACATGAACCTCTTTCCCAA
>CM017567.1:15512701-15618774 GCA_007844125.1 Sinonovacula constricta | reverse complement strand
GGACTGCCATCTCAGCTGGTTCTGGCGCTCCTCATAGACATTCTGCCTCACCTGGTGCTCGAACTTGGCCTCCTAGAAACAGTCCAAACCATAACGCTTAACCTACTAAGCTCAACTTGATCAAACAAATAATGAAATCTAGATAAAAAAGATTCCCTTTGGAGCCATCTCATCATAATATGCACTATTTGTTAAAATGTTTCTTTACCTTTGCATGTAGCTGTTAGCTAATTACTAAAAGTTATTTAGTAGGAAATATTTTCTCTAGCAGGTTAAGAGTTAACATGTAGCTTTAGATTTTCAAATGGCTGGTTCAAAGTAAGCATCAGGAAAGTCTTCAATATACAAATGATTAGTTCAAAGTCAGAATCAAGGCAGGCTAAGATTTACAAACAGGCAGTTTAAAGCTAGATGCAAGCCAGGCTAAGATTTACAAATGTCAAATTCAAAGTCAGAATCAAGTCAGGCTTAGATTTACAAATACCAGTTCAAAGTATGAATCAAGACATGTTCAGATATACAAATATTCAAAGCAAGAATCAGGGTGGTCAACCATTTAAGGTGCATGCTAAAAGGTGAGGTAACACTAATCAAGAATGTTTAAGTAAATTAAAGGTAAAAGCTTTTGAAATAAGTTTTTTATTTGGGTACACTTTTTCATTTTGTTTCACACAATTTCATTTAACTTCACATTGTTATTCTAATCCAGGCCTAAAATATTACTATCTCATGTGTAAATATAATTGAATTCAAATAACTTACCTTCATTTGTCTTGTAGCTGCCTTAGGCTTTGCATCTTTCTTTACAACAACTGAAAAAAGAACAATGATTTAAAATTGATATCATTTTATTATAAATCAAAGGGATGCCCAGACAGTACCATAGCTAAATGAATGCTTATATCAATGGAAAAAATGCTAACTCTGATAACAACAAGCCCTATTTTAAACCAATAGTGTCAGTCTACCTTCTCTAAGGTCCTTGGCACGCAGTTTGCCTGGTTCCTGGTTCAAAACCTGGGAGACAGCATACGGAGTGTCCAGCTGGCTTGGGAACTTTAGACCCTGGTACTCAACCTCCTGCAAAGATACGAGTTAATTGAACTTTTCTGAAAGTCAAGGAAAGTCTTTTTTTAGACATTCAATATTTGCATTATGCCCTATTACTTTAAAATGCAACTCTGTCAATTAAAATACAAACATGTTTTGGTACCCCATAACAACCTTTAGAAATAGAATCCATGTAATTTAATTCCAATAAGTTTTAACTGCATATGAGTGGAGATGGACATATAAGGATACCTGTTTGACATTTGAAGGTGGTGGCAGTTTGACCTGGATCTTTTTCTTACGAGCCCTCTCCACCATTGTGAGGCTGGCTGGATCTAACACTCTACCTTCCTCCAACTGGGAAGAGTATGCACTCTCCGATATCTCTCTGCCGGAAGGAAGTGGAAAAGCAATGTGTGAAAAAGTACAGAAAATGAAAAGTGAATAAGTTGAAATAAACTGTCACACTGTATAAGTATCAACATTCTTATTGTCATGTTCATTATAATAATGGTGATAATGATAGATAAAGGTTGTTAAAAAGGTTCATGTTCTTGATGATGACATTAATGATTACCTTGTTGCTGTTATATTGTAAGAAAAAAGTATCCATCTTAAAATAAAAGGGGTCACTGTGACTTTGACATTTTCCCCACTGGGCCAAAATACAAAAGGGAGCCATCTTTTCATTAAGACCAAAGTGCCTACCAAGTTTGAGGACTGTGAATACAAGTGTTCTCTTGAGATCAATTGGAAGCTCAAATTATGTTTAAAGTCACTATGATCTTGATCTTTATGGCACTGATTCCACAACCAGTATGGGTCATCTACTTATCATGACCAGTGTCTACCTAGTTTGAAGATTGTGGACCCATGTACTCTCTAGCTATCAGTTAAATGAAGTGGACTACCAGCCCACAATTGCAGTACAATATTCCACCTTCTTCTGATGAAGAGAGAGAAAAATATCATGACATTTGAAGCAGTTTTAAAATCCTAATGAAATATGACAGCATTTAACATGCATCATTGCCATGCTTTTATTAATCTCTCTACAACATTGATACTAAATAAAACAAAACACCACCACTGAGTTATGGCTCCCAATCAATATAAATCATGTTTGTTTATCTTTTTGCTTTTAATTGAAAGGCAGTAATTTCATTCACAGAAGGTTTTTCATAATTCCATTATGATAAATGTGTCTACCAAGTTTCATCTAAATACAATAAAGAACAACTGATTGAGGGCACCAAACAGGAAAATGTAAAATAAATCATGTTCACATTTTATGTCATAGGGTAATTACTCTATAAATAGATAATGAAGCATTATTGTCCCCAATATAATAAATCTTTCTATCAAGTTTCATTTAAATCAAACTAAGCACTTCTAACTTATGGCTTCGGTAAACAAAATTTGATGGATGGAAGACAATGGCGAGACAATACTCCTTTGACATTGTTAGAAAACCACAGGCCATGTTATTAATGTAACATGATTAAAAGTAAGATTTCTTCTCGTTTTTGTTAACTTACTTGAGCAAGCCTGGAGTGGATGTGCCGGTGAATGTACACACAATAGGAGATGAGTTGAACTGTGAGATCTCAAGCTGTATCCTCATGTATGCTGTGTGGAACTCAATTGGGGAGAATGTGACCTCAACTTCTGCCTCACCATTGGCAGGAATGATACCTGGGGATCAGTTGAAGGATCATTCAAAAGATCTTTATTTTATTGAGATCACAGACAGTTATTTTATATTACAGAAATGGAAGACCAATAAATGTTATCAATACATATTGTTTATTGTTATTACCATATACATTGTTGCACTTTTCATCTGGTATAAATACCTGATATAGACAGCTGTAATTGATTTATTTTGTAAATATCAAGTAGCATAGTCAAAAATAGAAAAAAAAAAATGCACTGCATATATTTGTCCAATATTCAATAATTTGACATAAAGTGAAAACATAAAACCTCTGATTAACAGGTTATTTCAGTACTTATTTAACTCTGCAGTATATTAAGGTTTCAATGAGTCTGAAAAAGAGAGAAATCAAATAAAAACAAATAACACTATACATACCAATACACATCACTGCTCAATTAGCATGCAGATTTTTAGTAAATATTTTATAAACTATTGAGTACCTGACATTGGATGAACAGAAAATGCTTGGTGGGGTTGTAGATAGGTCAGCTGAAACTCAAAGTCAATAGGAGCATCACAGCGTAATGGGAACTTCTTTGTCATCCTGTAGAATGATATTCAGATATAAATATAGAAAGAAATGAAAACAGATAAAAAATAACTTAATTATTTCAATATCACAGGGTGTTTTACATGCAAAGATATAGATTATAACTTGAAATATAAACACAAATCTTCTTGTTATATTTACACATACCACCTAATTAAACTAAATTAATAGTTATTTACTTACCATTTCATCCATAGTAAACATGTCAATTGATAATTAGTTTGCAGCAAATTGTGTAAATCCTGATCAGAGACCTTCTAGTGGATGCAGACTGATCTGGGGTGTTTGGCTAGGCCTGATCAGACACCTTCCAGTGGATGCTGACTGATCTGGGCTGTTTAATTTGGCCTGATCAGACACCTTTCAGTGGATGCTGACTGACCTGGGCTGTTTAATTAGGCCTGATCAGACACCTTCCAGTGGATGCTGACTGATCTGGGCTGTTTGGCTAGGCCTGATCAATTCATACTCAGCAGTTAATGGTTAATATGTAAAATCATGGAGAGTTCTACCTGTGTCCCACTGGTACAGGGGGGAAGTTAAACAGTTGTGGGAAGTCCTTGGTATTCATAACAGGGTAGGCATGAATCGGAATGATGAGGTTCTCTTCATCCTGATAATAAAGAGCCAATGCACACTGGGTAATAAAATGAAAATTGAATGGAAAAACATTATGGCATTGAAGTTTTACTTCAAAACAATGCTTCTATGAAAAAACTTCTCACTCTTCAAACCATATTTTTAAATTTCTAATTACAGTGTAATGCCTTAAAATACATAAAACAGGGTCTTAATAATGATACTTTAATCCTTATTAAAACTTTATTTCGTCAGAACCAGACCTATTCTTAGGTTTCAGCAAATCTATATCTTATGAATCTCAGTTAATCTATCTTGGAAATACTTTAATTATAATTTCCTATCATTACAAACTGTTAAAATGGTCATAAAGTCAATATATTATGTACTCTTCTATACACTTTAAAGCATTGTAAATTGATCAATGCGGAAGGAATAATAAAAGAAAGAAACACACTGGGCAGTTTATCCGAATGCAGTCATAGTAGTATCGCCATTCATCTGGGGTGAATTCAACCGTACATTCTAATGCCAGTCCAGGGACCAATCTTTCCTATAAAATAATATGCAACGTAGTACAGCTTACAACAACCCCAATTGAGAATATGATAACCCACATAACAACAGCAACAATGACCATGAAAAGAAATCATCTGATTATAAATAGCTGCTTTAAAAAGAAAAGATATCTGGGTCCCAGACACTTAATCACAATAACATTAAAACATGAAATAAACTCTTTTTGACAAAGTAGCTTTGACATCTTTAATAATGTTGTTTTTTAGATTGTGGAGATTGACTTTTGCCAAAGGTCAAAGCTTAGGTTTTTGTGTACAAGTCTGAGCAACAAATTATCATAATAATGATCTATAGATATGAAAATATTGTTAATTTAAAATTTGGGAAAATTGTTTCTAAAGTTCTAAATGAAATGCTCAGTATAGTTTTAAACTTTCCCCTATAAAATGTCATGCTTACATTCTTTGTATATTTGATGTAGAAGTATTTAGTCTGTGGAGGAATGATGTGCATCCTGATGACTTCTGTGGACACATTTACAATGCTGAGAGCTATTGTCTGCTTCTTGTTCACTTCAAAACCTCCATACTGGATGACTGAGGGTTTAGCCAGGACCATAGCATTCTGAGCAACCTGGGCATAGATTTCTACAAAAGAAAACACAAATTATTTGATTAGATTATAAAAATGTTAGAAAATAATCTGATTGGGTACAGTAAGAATTACACTAATTGAGATGTTTGACAGGCATGTTTTAAATATTAAAAATAATAACACACTTGACATTTGAAACTGTCCCCATGTTGCTTTCTTGTTTTATCTCTATTTTCTATAACACTATTGTAAATAAAAGCAATTGTTTGATTCCTGCATGAGTATATATTTTTAAGGTCAGGTCAATTCAAAGGGGTCTGGACGGTTGGGTACCAGAAAGGCCGAAAACCAGAAAGGCCGTAGACCAAAAAGGCCGTTGACCAAAAAGGCCTTACCAAAAAGGCCGCAAACCTAAAAGGCCACAAGTTTCATGCAGTATAGGATTATGAATATGCGTTTCAAATCTAAGATAGTTTAATGATAAAATAATAAGTGGGGGATATGGTTGTCAAACATTCCATTTAAACTATACCTACCCATGTGCATTTACTCGATTATCACTCTTTCAGCTATGACCTGCATAATTTTACATGTGAACAAACAAATAATTATCTATACTTAACATTAAAGGGACTGAGGTCTTTAATCAATTCTAATTAGTAATTATGGTACTGCAATAATACCGTATTGCTAATTAATTTACCTTTGAACTTTGGCTTCAATCAGTGCGATAGAAATTTCATAAAAAAAAAAACGAGACAAACTGTTAAAAACAAACTTTCCAATTTAAAATATGAAGTAGGAATGTAATAATTAAAGTTAATGTTATAACACAATTATGTCAATTAATATTATTTCAAAACAGGTCTCCTTTCTAGTGACTATTATAATCATATATAGTCATATAACATTTACTGTATTAAGATTTATAACATATTAGATTCACCATCTCCTTTTATATATAAGGCTTTTAAGGCTTGCGGCATTTTAGGTTTGCGGCCTTTTTGGTGCGGCCTTTTTGGTACGGCCTTTCTGGTTTGCGGCCTTTTTGGACCAGTACCGTCTGGACCTGATAGAACTTGCCAGAAAGAGGTATCTTCATAAAGAAAATGCAGAAACCAAGCAACAAAAGACAAGTTTATCTGGCTTTTTACATCAATGACAATCTTAGATGAAGACAGCTTACTTGAAGTTAGGAGAAAAATTAATCTGATGCTGTCATAAGGCTAGGCCTTGTGATTTGGCCATCCAACAGCTTCATTGTTGGGCTGATCATACTGTGAAAAGGTGACTGCCAAGAGGCATAAGAGAAGTAGAAATCTGCAGAGTGAGACAGTTAAAAATGCCTGGATCTTTCAAGAAGAAAAAATAAGAGCCAATTCCCAGTCTGGTGCTTGCACATTTCTAGTAGAGAAAGGCTGGCCAGCCTAATCTCTTAGGAGACTATTTGAGAAGAATGTGTTGTGGGAGCAAAGAGGAAGGCAGAAATATAAAGCTAAAGTTGAATAACTAGCATTCCTGTTGATAATATAGTAGCCAACTTAATTACCTAACAGTACTGAAGTGTATTGTGTAAACACAGCTGAAAAAGCAAACCACTGACCACCATATCAAATGTTTGCCTGAACCATGACTGGAACACACACTGTACTGCAAAGTGCCAAAGGAGATAGAAGTTGGCGATGTTACCTACTTAGCCAATGGCACCTTATGTTTGTTTACTTTTTAATGAGAATTACCAGATAATTTATAACACTGAGAAAAGGTAACCAATAAAAATACTCTACAGTGCAGAATCAAGAAGAATATTACTTTAAAAGGTTACACATGACAATATTAAAAAAGCAAGCTCTTGTCTAACAATTAACTGCATGATTAAGAAAACTAAGACAAATGCAAATATGATAGGTGAGTACATTAAAGAGTAACATAAAGGCAGAATTACTTGTTTCAAGAAGATGGTTTGGAACTGGTTGTGATTTCCTGGGCTCTTCTATTTGCATGGTTTCTATCAGAAGCCCTGAGTTGTCAGTCTGGAAAGGAGGCCCTATAGGGCCTCGACTAATCGTATCTACTGCTGGCATCTCGCAGCCGGATACAATAAATACTAAGTCTGGTTATATGGCATGAATCTATAGTAAATCGTCTTCACAAGTAATTTTTTCTTATATATCCGTCAATCACACATAAATGTACGACTGGACGGCCATATTGTTTACATGTTATTAGGTCAAACAGTTCAGCCTACACTGCGAAAAGTAGTCCATAGACATATTTTATTTCGCTATTGCTTTCACTGACGAAGGTGACAAACATGAATTTATACGTACGACTTAAAACATAAGAAGGAATATAATGTTGCAAAATTGACATTTAAAGAAAACATGACTAAAAGTTAAGCTATGATAATATTCATACTCTTCAAGGACTATTTTTTGTTTCCACGACAATAAAGTGTAAGCTGCGGCGAACTGCGTAGTGGAAGTCGGGTTTCACAATACTTTAAATACACGTCTCACAAACTGTATTGTATGAAGAAATTCAACACAAAATAAAACAACCATGAACACCAGTCTTATTTTTCAAAAACAAATATTTAAATTAAATCTGCATCAATGTTTGTGATTTTTATATAATATTTCTTTATACTTTACTTAGACTTATTTATATTGATAATGTTGCGTCCGTTATAAATGAAATAGACAGCACTTACACGGAATTAAAACGAGAATCCTTTACAAGGGCATCGATATTTGCCTCACCTTGGTAATTTTCAGAAATTGAACTTGTACGGAAATGGTCTAAGATGATACGAACAGGGCATCGAACTTTTTTTGTCTTACATTTATATAAAAAAGTTATCCCCCTTTAACATTAGCTCTTTTCTGTGGAGACTTCGCGGACTTTTTTTCCGGCCCAGCTACTCTTTAATAGTTTAAAGTTGCCTCTAGTTGAGAAACTGAAATAATACACTTTCCCTAATACTGTCAGTTCACAGTAAGTATCGCGATACGAAAACGGTTTAAATTCCTGATAATATTTATCTATTTAACGTCATGCCACCCCCTTATTGAAGGCGTGAATACTAAATGCTATCGCAAGAGCTGCCTGCCTGAGGCTGAGGACTGAGGAGGTCGTTCGTTTATTCTTCACCTCACTATAGTAAGGACTTGTTTCTACTTTAGGTTGCTTCAGAATTGTTTTCAGATTATCTTTGGAAAGGGAACAGGCAAGAAACTGAAGGTTCTGTTCAGTTGATACATGGCTCCAAAAGGCTAAGTAGGGGAGGATTGTAGTAAATATGCTTTCCCCAGAGCTGTATTCTAAAGTACAGTGGTGACAGGACAACTTGTGCCAAACCAACTTGTGTCAGGTAAAACTTGCCCCAATATTGGATGACTCACGCCACATACAGACTAAAAGTAAATCTGAGAGGAGACAATAATCCTGGCCCTAATGGGGATTCGAACCTGGTCCGCCAGATCAGTAGTCCAGGCACTCAACCACGTCGCTAAAAGGTTAACCCAACAGCAAGGCTGTTGGAAGTGCCTTTATGCACGACAGTCACTACACTCCTCTCCCTCTACTTTTTCTGGGCCCAAGCCCATCTCAGGATAGCCACACCAGGCTTCCGTTTACTTCTGACACCATTAAAGTAAATCTTAGAGGAGACAATAATACTGGCCCTAATAGGGATTCGAACCCGGTCCGCCAGATCAGTAGTCCAGGCACTCAACCATGTCGCTAAAGGGTTAACCCAACAGCAAGGCTGTTGGAAGTGCCTTTATGCACTACAGTCACTACAGACTATATTCTGAAGTAGAGTACTGGTACATGTAGTGAGATGTGATGAGATGATGAGGTAGGCATCATCATGATGACGATTATGATTATTATTATTATTATTATTATTATTAAAACTAATAATCTTTAATCAAATAAAATGTACCTCGCTCCTGGCTATAGGGTCTGCTGGATGAATGTGAAGTATATTTTAAAATAAAAAAAAATATTTGGTTAACCAATCTTTATTATATTGTATTGATATATATTTATTTAAAGTACAATTCCTTGTATAGGTAGGCCTGTAGTCACTTCTTTAGTCATTTATGTGTATATACTTATTATATATAAACAATAGTTTTGTGTTTGTATTTAGAATGCTTTTTTATTTATTTAAAAGATTTACTTTCATATTTACATGTATTTTAGGGTGTTGTATTATTCTTCATCTACAAAATTATTTGCAAAAAAAAATAATGAAACATTGGTACTTTCAATTATATCAATATGGGGCTAAAAATCAAAACCACCTCTATTTTTTAATTATTTAATTCAAACAATTAATAATGAATATCCTGCATGTCCCCAATCAGAAAGTCGTCTTCTATCCAAAGTTTGATCAGACATTTTCTGGCATGTTACCTGAAAATACACAACAATTTTGTGAAAAAAGTTGGGAGAAATCATCTGAAATAATTTAGTGTTATATCTTTTACCATCATCATACACTGATCATCACGATCACCGGTTAGCTGCAGCCTATTGCATACTGAAAATCTATATGTGGCGCAAGTTGACCAATATTGGAGCAAGTTGTACCAGGCGTGAGTTGGTTTGGCATGAGTTGTCCAGCATTCAGAACACTCATGGGACTTAATTAATTATCACAAAATTAATATTGCATTTACACAATGAATGTGACATTTTTAAAATGTAGTCTGACATTTTCTAAACAACAATGTAGTTGTATACCTTTTATGAAAACTAATGAATGTTGGCCTTTAAATATTTGGATTTAAACACAACTGTAATGTGTTAACCAAAAAGTGCACTTATTTGGAAATATTTATTTATATTTTGTGTTACTCAAAGTGCAAAGTATGTATGTATATTAGACATTTTTTTTGCTTGTTTGTTAATATTTACTGTAGTTATATTTCCTTATTCCTTAATACTGTTCTATATGGTTTGCATAAAATGTGTTTCTTTGGCAATTGTAATAGTGATTCTTTTCTAAAATCCAAATGAAAAGTGTACTGGAACACAACAGTAGTTTGTGACAATGTGTGCATAATTAGTTATATTTTGGTCAGAGATTTAAAACAAGATGTAGTAAATGCCTTGCTTTGTTGGTGCGCCAAACATCCATTGTAAAGTGTTGAGAAAATAGGTTGAAAATGCTTAGTTATATTTTGTTTGTTCTACAATAATTACTAATAGTTGTAATTCGTTTGGTCCAACATCTAATGAAGCATTCCTGAATAATAAAGCAAATCAGTACTGTTTTGTTTGTGATACCAAAAGCTTCAATAGAAATTTTTGTATTTGTATAAGACAAGTTTTACTTGTAACTTCCATAATTACTCTACATAGGAAATTATGCACAGCACATTCTCGAACAAGCAACAGAAATCACAACTCGGGCAATATTAATGTGTTTTTTTAAGCATAAAATGCAACAATACTGCAATGATAGTTGGCTAAAAAACTAAGATAGCAAGACTTTTCTTGTTTTTTAAATTATTTTTCCTCCCAATATATGCTAACAATGATCAGTGGGAAAACAGAGTACAAAAGTAATCTACCTGCATTTTGTGGTCCAACTCGAAGGGAAGTATGTGTTTGCCTTATTCGGCATTTTTTTTTAAATAGTTTGAACAAGTTTTTAACAGCAAAGTCATGTTGCTAAAGGTTTATGTTTTGGCATTGTTTCAGACTTTCAGACTAAGTGTAATAAAACCATTAAAAACCATTAACCTTTTGTCCAGATACACTCCAGAATGCATATTCAACATTTTAGAAACATTTTTTTTTTGGGGGGGGGGGGGGTGGGGGGGGGGGTGGAGCATACCCACGGAGCTTACTAGAATATATGTCAAATTCAGTCTTCATCCAAAAAGTTCTGGATCTTGGCCTGTGTTAGAATTGTTCCATATATACTGGTAGAGCACATATGTTTGTTTGTTTTTTTAAATATATTGCAGCCACCAATTATGATCATTATAGCAACATCCAGCTATTTGGCTGTTTGGTCTGGGTAGAATCACCGGTACACCACAGCTGGAAGACCTTCCCACATTTAGTTCATCGCCCCGAACGGGACGCGAACCCATGCGGTGACAGACTAAGCAGTCACAGGAGTTACAAATTGGTGACTCCACCACTACACAACGAGCGCCCCACGTAGTACACATACATAGAGCATATGTAAATCTCATAATCTATAAAGAATTTAATTAGTAATGAGTTGAAATGAAACATGGGCGTAGCACCATACAAAATCCATGTGACATTTTGTTTTTAGGCGACTGGCGTATGGTGCAGGCTTTTCCTGATCACTATGTATACAGAATTGTTTTCAGAAAGTATAACTTAATACATTGAAAAGTTGCCATTCAGCCTCCTTCATTCATGTAGTCTGGAATTAATGTGACAGCCCTGAGTTGTATAGATATTCACACTAAATGCTGTCGGTAATATGGTTCCCAAGGACTTGAAGGGGAGCTATATATTGAGCCTATACAAAGGCAAAGTTGAAGTGCTTGATTGTGTCAACTATTCTGGTCTCAGACTCTCAGACCAAGTAATGAAACTGCTAAGCTGTATAAGGCTCATTCATTTGTAAATGGATGTCTCAACACAATGCAGTTTAATTTGTGCCTGGCAGGGGTACTGCTGATACCATCTTCATTTTGCACCATTTCAAAGGAGAAGTTTCTTGCCAGAAACAAGCCACTATATTTCCCTCTTTGACAACTTGGAGAACGCTTTTGACCAAGTTCCCAGGAAAGTCCTTGGTTGGCCCCTTAGAAGAGAAGGAGTTGTGGGCAGTGTGTATAATCAGGGGCAGGTATACCAATTATGAAGCTGTGTGCTTGTCAATGGATGGGGCAGTGAGGAATTAGGCCAGGGGTAGGTGTCCAAGTCTCTGTCCTCAGTCCGCTACTTTCCATCCTAGTGATAGAGGTGCTGTCTCACGGGTTCCGCACTAAATTGCCATGGTAGATTTTGTATCCCGATGACCTTGTGTTCATAGCTGACTCATTGGAAGAACTAATTGTAAAACTAAGCTGAAGGCATGAAAGGAGGGCTTGGAAGACAAGGGTCTAAGAGTCAGTATGAAGAAGACAAAGTTCACGGTCTCTGGCCTTGGGCTTGACCTTCTTCAAGACTTGGGCACTTTCTCATATGGTGTGTGTTGGTGTGGGGTTAGTGTAAACTCAGTTGAGTGCTTTGAGTGCAAACTTTGGGTGCACAGAAAATGTAGTGGCATCAAAAGCAAGCTTATTGCCGACCCAGACTTTGTATGACCCAGACATCCCAAAATTATAATGACATTATACTGAGCTGCCTTTGCTTCAAATCAGGTGAAGCTTGTTCACTTTGTCATCCTTGCGACAGATAAAAACTGTATAACGTTGAATAAACCTACATTCTTAACTGGAACTTGTGTGACAGATTAGGCCATATGAGTGACAATATTTAGCTAAATGTTTAATTATATGCATTTATACCAGCTTAATAAATTCTTCAGATTCTTGAAATGATAGACACCACTCATGTTAAAATGAACTTATTTGGAGGACTAACAATCCAAATCACCATTTCTGAACAAAATTACATAATGTTGCACCTGGACAGATTCTTCTACAAGCAAAGGCAAAATCTGACATACCATTATTTTTTTATACCCCGAAGGCGGGCATAAAGAAGTCAAAACCATCTGTCTGTCTGTACATCTGTTTGTCCATCAGTCTGTCTGTCTGTCTGATATTAATGTCTGCTCAGTATTTCTGTCATTGCTTGAGGGATTTTGAATTAACTTGGCAGAAATGTCGAATACATAAAGACGACATGTCACGCACAAGACCAAGGTTACTCCAAGGTTAAGGTCTCACAGGTCAAAGTCATTATCTCTTGTAGTGCACTGGTGGTTGTGTTCGCTCAGTAACTCTGTCAATTGTTGAGGGATTTTGAAATAACCTGGCAGAAATGTCAAACACATGAAGATGACATGTCACGCCCAAGACCCAGGTCAGTTTCTCAAAGGTCAAGGTCACACTTACAGGTCAAATTCATAATCCAAAGTGCACAGGTAGTCATGTCCGCTAAATTACTGTGTCATTTCTTGAGGGATTTTGAAATTACCTGGCAGAAATGTCAAACACATGAAGACGATGTGTTGCTCAAGAAACAGCATATTCAGAAGATGCGACCCAGTGTCACAGCCCGTAGAACTATCATGAAAGTGCATTTGCCTATTGAAAACAAATAATAGGAGGTTTACAATGCCATCTTTTGTTTCATTTCTTAACATTGCAAACTCAACAACATGAATCTATCCTTTGTCCATTTAGGTAGACACTTGTTGGATATTATATCATACTACTAAGATCTGTGCCATCGCCTTGTCGAAGCACTTTGTGTATTTTGTCCTTTGATTTAGATAGAGTGACTGGCAACTGATAGCCAAGTGGTATGTGAGAGGCTTATTCCAACTGATAACCAAGTGTTATGTGAGAGGCTTGTTCCAACTGATAGCCAAGTAGTATGTGAGAGGCTTGTTCTAACTGATAGCCAAGTGGTATGTGAGAGGCTTGTTCCAACTGATAGCCAAGTAGTATGTGAGAGGCTTGTTCAAACTGAAAGCCAAGTGGTATGTGAGAGGCTTATACCAACTGAAAGCCAAGTGGTATGTGAGAGGCTTGTTCCAACTGATAGCCAAGTGGCATGTGAGAGGCTTGTTCCAACTGATAGCCAAGTGATATGTGAGAGGCTTGTTCCAACTGATAGCCAAGAGGGATGTGAGAGGCTTGTACCAACTGATACCCAAGTGGCATTTGAGAGGCTTGTACCAACTGATAGCCAAGTGGTATGTGAGAGGCTTGTTCCAACTGAGAGCCAAGTGGCATGTGAGAGGCTTGTTCCAACTGATAGCCAAGTAGTATGTGAGAGGCTTGTACCAACTGATAGCCAAGTGGTATGTGAGAGGCTTGTTCCAACTGATAGCCAAGTGGCATGTGAGAGGCTTGTTCCAACTGATAGCCAAGTGGTATGTGAGAGGCTTGTTCCAACTGATAGCCAAGTGGTATGTGAGAGGCTTGTTCCAACTGATAGCCAAGTGGCATGTGAGAGGCTTGTTCCAACTGATAGCCAAGTGGTATGTGAGAGGCTTGTTCCAACTGATAGCCAAGTGGCATGTGAGAGGCTTGTTCCAACTGATAGCCAAGTGGTATGTGAGAGGCTTGTTCCAACTGATAGCCAAGTGGTATGTGAGAGGCTTGTTCAACTGATAGCCAAGTAGTATGTGAGAGGCTTGTTCCAACTGATAGCCAAGTGGTATGTGAAAGGCTTGTTCCAACTGATAGCCAAGTGGTATGTGAGAGGCTTGTTCCAACTGATAGCCAAGTGGTATGCGAGAGACTTGTACCAACTGATAGCCAAGTAGGTATGTGAGAGGCTTGTTCCAACTGATAGCCAAGTGGCATGTGAGAGGCTTGTTCCAACTGATAGCCAAGTGGTATGTGAGAGGCTTGTTCCAACTAATAGCCAAGTGGTATGTGAGAGGCTTGTTCCAACTGATAGCCAAGTAGTATGTGAGAGGCTTGTTCCAACTGATAGCCAAGTGGTATGTGAAAGGCTTGTTCCAACTGATAGCCAAGTGGTATGTGAGAGGCTTGTTCCAACTGATAGCCAAGTGGTATGCGAGAGACTTGTACCAACTGATAGCCAAGTGGTATGTGAGAGGCTTGTACCAACTGATAGCCAAGTGGTATGTGAGAGGCTTGTTCCAACTGAGAGCCAAGTGGTATGTGAGAGGCTTGTACCAACTGATAGCCAAGTGGTATGTGAGAGGCTTGTTCCAACTGAGAGCCAAGTGGTGTGTGAAAGGCTTGTTCCAAAATGATTAGCAGTTTGCTTGTAATTGACTGTGACTGACTGGTGACTTGTTGAAGACCTCCTTGTGACTGCCATGCAACCTCTATGATCACAATGAAATTGCAGTGGAAATAATTTTCTGCAAATGCAACCACCTTGCAATTGTGTGCTGCCTGAGACTGCTTTACAATTGCTGCAACCTTCATGTGGGATTTGTATGAATTTGACTCGTCAGCTGAGATCACTGATTGAAACCCAGTTGCAAGGCAGGTGTAGAACAGGTGTGATAAGTTTGAATTCCTGTAAAGCAAAGCAATTGTAAGTCAGTAATGATATTTTATGTTTTTCCTTTTCAGGTTTGGTTTATCAGCAGGGCTTAACAATAATGGGTATAAAGGTGTGAATTTTGAAATATTAGTTATAACATATTTTGTGAACCTTATTTCTGGTTTGAATAGATAGCCTTGCAATGACATCTGTGATTGGATAAGACATTAAAATAAACCTAATGTTGTCTTTTCTACACCTTAGGTCTGATATAGAGAGGCTTTATAATGACTTGAGATAGGATGAAACATTGAATTTTATGGTAACATTAATGATAACATTTTTGATAACTTTATGGTGTATTTTTCTCCTTCAGGTCTGATAGATAGGCCTTACAATGACTGGTGTGATAAGGCGGTTGGATGAAGTGGTTGTGAATAGAATAGCTGCAGGGGAGGTAATACAGAGGCCTGCCAATGCCCTGAAAGAGATGATTGAAAATTGGTGAGTATTTGGTGGAGGAGATCTTTAATTTGTATCAGCTGAAATTTATTCACTCTTTCCAGTTTTATTGTAAATAATTTTACCCATTTTCCTGGATTGATCTACCAACACTTTAAATATTCTAGATCTGTTGATTGCTTTTCAAGCAGTTAGAAATGAACAGTTGTTAATGAGTTGAAGCTGGAACAGGTCAACAGGTTAAAGCAACTTGGGAGAAAGTAACAAAGACATTATTTGAAAAGTTATGGGTTTAATTTGGAAGTTTTCAGTATACTATGAATATCGAGAAAAAGTATGTATTACATATATTCCTGAAACCATAGAATGGTTGAAAACAAAATAAAATGCAAACCCTGACACCATTTAATAGGTTTTCCAAATTGTTTCATAAATAGAACAAAAAGTTGCCAAAATTATTATAATTAACCAGAAAACTGATGTGTACAAGCAGAAATTGCACATGGGTACGGCTATTTTGTAAATCTGGGTGTAAGGAAGTAATAACTAGTCTGAAGATATTCTGTTGTTGCAAAATGTAATAAAAGTCTTGAACTAGGACCAAAGTCTCATGTAAGCCCTAGGTTTTGAACCAAGAACCTTCCGATCCCGAGTCCATAGCCATAACCTCTTGACCAAGAGCACTGCAACCATGTTATAAATGCTTTCTTGGTGTGTTTCAAATGTTGACCATCCAAATCGTTAATAAGATCTTTTTGAAAACTTGTCATAATGGGTCTATGGTTTGAATTCGGAACCATTCGATCCCGAGTCCATAACCCTAACATCTTGACCAAAAACACTTAATCCATGTTATAAATGCTATTTTGGTGTGTTGAACCAAGCCTGGCTGTTTGATGCTATCTTTAAATGTTTCTAATGTTTGACAGCCTTGATGCCAAGTCAACCAACATCTCCATCACTGTCAAGCAGGGAGGGCTGAAGATGTTACAGATTCAAGACAATGGTTCTGGTATACGGGTAACTATTGAATAATGAGACATTGTTGTTTGTATCTTTTATGTATTAAACATTAATACAGTTGCAGTCATCATCAATGACTGAATCAACCACTTGCACACTACAAGTCAGCTGGAACCCCTCTCAGTATGAAAGTTCACGTCCTTGAATAAATGCCATGAGGGGTGGAGGAGTCAATGGGGAGACAATCTGCCACGTTGGTGACAAAACTGTATAAATGTCCATAACCAATGTTAAATCATATATCCCCTGTAGGTGGCCTGGGCTGCAACTTGGTAGTTGTGGGAGATGAGGATGAAAATGATGAAGATGAGGGTAATAATGATAAAGAGGAGGGTTGAAATTATGAAGGTGGGGGCTCATAATGGTGAGGATGAAAATGATAAGGATGAAGGTGAGGGTGATAATGTTAAATATGATGATGATCATGATGATCATGAAGATGATGAGGATAATTATGATAAAGATGAGCATGGTTATGATAAAGATGAGATTAATAATAATGACAATTTTGATGAAGATAATAGTTATAATGTCAGGGTGATGTTGAGGAGAATAGTGATGATAAGGAGTAGGAGGAGGAGATTGGTTGAGGTAATAACGAACCTTTATGAGGATAATGATGATTATGATAGTCAGCAAAAGATAGCATCACACAGCCAGGCATGAATCTTTTTTTGTATACAACTGTTTACATTCATATCAGACTTACACTCAACTCAGGCTGCAGAAACCAATCTAAGATTAAAATATGTTATATTATTGGTTTGGCTTTTAAACTCAACAAACAGATCAGGCTTATGCAAAAAGTGCAGACCCAAACCAGCCAGTCACCAACAGGTGCATTTCATCTATATAAGGACTGCACTATTCTCAGCCAAATCATTAGTATATTACATCCTGATGAAAAATCAAAATAACTAAATATCAATAAAAATAGCAACATCAGTCTACAGCCTATTTTGAAGAATGAAGTCTGTGGTGCTTCGGTCATAACAACATCTCACACAATTCTTCAGATATTACTTCAGTCACCATGATACCTCACACAATTCTTCAGATATTACTTCAGTCACCATGATACCTCACACAATTCTTCAGATATTACTTTAGTCACCATGACACCTCACACATTGCTAGAGATAATGCTTCAGTCTTCATGACACCTCATGCAATGTTAGAAATAATGCTTCAGTCTCCATGGCACCTCACACAATGTAAGAGATAATGCTTCAGTCTTCATGACACCTCACACAATGTTAGAGATATTACTTCAGTCACCATGACACCTCACACAATGTTAGAGATAATACTTCAGTCACCCTGACATCTTACGCTATGTTACAGATAATGCTTCAATCTTCATGACACTTCACACAATGTTAGAGATAATGCTTCAGTCTTCATGACACCTCCCACAATGTTAGAGATAATACTTCAGTCACCCTGACACCTTACGCTATGTTACAGATAATGCTTCAATCTTCATGACACTTCACACAATGTTAGAGATAATGCTTCAGTCTTCATGACACCTCCCACAATGTTAGAGATATTACTTCAGTCACCATGACACCTCACACAATGTTAGAGATATTACTTCAGTCACCATGACACCTCACACAATGTTAGAGATATTACTTCAGTCACCATAACACCTCACACAATGTTAGAGATATTACTTCAGTCACCATGACACCTCACACAATGTTAGAGATATTACTTCAGTCACCATGACACCTCACACAATGTTAGAGATAATGCTTCAGTCTTCATGACACCTCACGCAATGTTAGAGATAATACTTCAGTCACCCTGACACCTTACGCTATGTTACAGATAATGCTTCAATCTTCATGACACTTCACACAATGTTAGAGATAATGCTTCAGTCTTCATGACACCTCCCACAATGTTAGAGATATTACTTCAGTCACCATGACACCTCACACAATGTTAGAGATATTACTTCAGTCACCATGACACCTCACACAATGTTAGAGATATTACTTCAGTCACCATAACACCTCACACAATGTTAGAGATACTACTTCAGTCACCATGACACCTCACACAATGTTAGAGATAATGCTTCAGTCTTTATTACACCTAATAATCTATTGTTTCCCATGCAACTGAGACTATACATGACATCACAACCTTTGATATGAAATTGGCACTTCTCTGGAAATATTTCTGGTACTTTCTTTAAACAGTCAATTAAATGGAACATTATGTTGGAAGGAAAGGACTTGACAGATTTAGTTTTTGAAGCGACCAACCATTTACTCTAATCACAACAGAATTACCTTTCTTAATTACTAACAGTCAATATAGTAGCCCTTTAAACTTGTTTCATTATTTCTTTCATATTGCCAGAAAGAAGACATGGAGATTGTATGTGAGAGGTTCACCACTAGTAAACTTGCTAAGTTTGAGGACCTGAACTCCATAGCAACATACGGTTTCCGTGGTGAGGCTCTGGCCAGCATCAGTCATGTGGCCCATGTTACCATAGTTACCAGGACTGCTGATTCTAAGTGTGCTTACAGGTGAGAAGGGACTAGTAAAGATAAATGTGAAACAAAATTATGATCATCAGAATTCATTGTTTTAAGCACCATTTATCATAACATAACTAATTAAACCTCAATTTCAGCATCCAGGTTGCCCAACACCAAGGCCTGGGGAAAATTTCATTAACATTGTTGTAAAATGACAATGTAAACATAAAAAAAAGAAAAAGAAATAGTAATATTTGTGTTAGTTGTCGGTAATCAACATTGAACTGTATGTTGTATGTTATCTCTGATAGCCAAGACTTGATCAGGCATTTGAAAATTAATGTCTATCCAGGTCAGTTAGGCCCCTGCTGGAATCTGAACATGATCTACACTGTTTGATTCTTTCACTGTTTAATTCTATGTCACAACAATCTCTTGGTTCCAATTGTAGTTACTGTAAATTGCAATTTTTAACTAATAATTAACTTAAGTAAATGTTAGTAATAAAAGTTGCCATCTTAATGTTATATTTACTATGACCAGGTTCAGGTGAAATACGGATTCTGTATTTTTCTACATACCAATTTCTTTTTCCCCAGGGGCAGTTATATTGATGGCAAGTTGAAGGACCCGGTGAAACCTTGTGCAGGAAATGTAGGAACACAGATAACAGTGAGTTAACCAGTATAAACCTGTGTTATAATATATAGGCAATAATACAGGAGACCTAAGCTTGTGATGGACAGATTTTAAGTAGCAGATTTGAACCAATCAGAAAGCATCACTTTATTTAGCCCTTTGAAGTTCTTACACTTTATTGAAGGACATGTGTTAATGCTGTATTATGCATATAGAGAAAACCCATCTTTGGATAAGTAGAAACTGAAAGAAACATTTCTGCATACTCAGAGATATGTGTACAGTTTTACAGAATATATAAATACAGTTGCCAGAAGTGGTTATTGGCCAGAAACGTTTTCTTTCATATAGATAGAGGATTTACACAGCATTTCTAACATTGATGTAAACGTATAGTTTACAGAACTGCATCTACCTTTGGTGGATAGCATGTAACCATGTGGTAGAAGTAACTAAGGAGGTAGAATGGTGCATGACCTATTGATATATAAAACTGATGCAAAGAGCAGTTCATATAAACATTGAAATAATGTAAAATAACTGATATACAAATAAATAGAACCAGCCCTGGGTACAAGACAAAGTTGGTTTTGCTTATGCTAGGAGAGAACAAAAGCATATAAATATCATACTGGAAAAGCCTTCTCTAGATTCTTGTGGTTCTCCAGGAATATCTGACATCCTTCTCATCGAATAATGGCTGCAAGTTGCCATATTTTTTAATTATCAAAATCAACAAAAATTAAATAAATACATCTGTTACTGGACATTATGTACTTTTTATGTTCAAATGATTTGTTTTGACAGTTAAAAAAGCAACTCAGGATTAGGATTTTGAATGTGTCTTTTCCCATGTTCTTGGTCTCACATTTGTCTACTATGAGAGTATTTCTACCTCCTAATGTCATAGTGTAGGACTTCCTCTTTTATTGTTTTTTTAAGGTGGCCCTGCAAACAGAGATGTTGCATTCTAATGGCAATAGTCATGCTCTTCAAGTCCAGGTTCTATCTGTCTTTCTGATCAAGATTGTTTGTTTGCTGGGGTAGGCAGCAGGTTACTTCAGCAGTTGTCCCAGTTAATGGTGTAGGCAGCAGGTTACTTTAGCAGTTGTCCCAGTGACTGGGGTAGGCAGCAAGTTACTTCAGCAGTTGTCCCAGTGACTGCGGTAGGCAGCAGGTAACTTTAGCAGTTGTCCCAGTGACTGGGGTAGGCAGCAGGTTACTTCAGCAGTTGTCCCAGTTAATGGTGTAGGCAGCAGGTTACTTTAGCAGTTGTCCCAGTGACTGGGGAAGGCAGCAAGTTACTTCAGCAGTTGTCCCAGTGACTGCGGTAGGCAGCAGGTTACTTCAGCAGTTGTCCCAGTGACTGGGGTAGGCAGCAGGTTACTTCAGCAGTTGTTTCAGTGACTGGGGTAGGCAGCAGGTTACTTCAGCAGTTGTCTTAGTGACTGGGATAGGCAGCAGGTTACTTCAGCAGTTGTCCCAGTGACTGGGGTAGGTAGCAAGTTACTTCAGCAGTTGTCCCAGTGACTGGGGTAGGCAGCAGGTTACTTCAGCAGTTGTCCCAGTGACTGGGGTAGGCAGCAGGTTATTTTAGCAGTTGTCCCAGTGATTGGGGTAGGCAGCAAGTTACTTCAGTAGTTGTCCCTGTTTCTGGGTTAGGCCACAGGTTGCTTACATCTGCTCTCCATGCAACTCTGTTCAGCAGATCATTGCTGAACAGATTGACCACTTTCAAGTCACTCTTGACACATTCTGACATGTTTGTTTTTTTGTCTATCATGACCTTTGCACACTGGTGTCTTAGTATCAGCAGTAAGTATTGATTTAACCTCAATAAATATTTGTACTTAAAATTGCCATAGGCCTGAATGTTGTTTTGATTGATGACCTCCACCCTGACAAACTATGTCCTGGCTAAGCTTTTGTTTATTTATATATCATCTTAACAGAGAATATTATAAAACTCATTGCCCAAAGCTTTATTAAATTGTTGAAAAGAGTTACAACCCTAACTAGATGTGGCTTGTAAAACTTACATTGGCTAAATTTTCTCTACATAATATTTCATGGCTGTCACGGTGATAATGGATATTGGACATTGAACTGGAATGTTACTCTTGACTGTGCCATTGGTAATATTCCAGTTGTTGTGGGGTTGACAGTATCCACTATCACCCTGACACTGTTATTTATGTTTTATTAAACCTCAAATGTTCTGTTTCATATACATGTCATTGGACATCAAGTTATATCCCATTCAAAATCATTGCATTAAGCATAAAATGGATTCCAGGCTTGTCCTGCCATTCGTGATAAAACATTCTGAATAGAAATATCTACCTCAGCTTAAAAGGAAAAGTTTCATCAACTTCATATCTTAATTGTATTAACTTTTGTAGAATAGACAAAAACCCCAAAACGTCCTCCTTTCTATCGGGTTTCGAAAGTAGAATGTAGAAGACATTTTCACCATCATCACTTGTAAATACCAAATACTGTTTGGTCAGATTGTTTATTTGGTCTGTTTTTGTGTTTTGCTACATAACACTGACACAATAATGGTCATATTGGTGACACCCAGATAATGTTTGGTCTGTTTTTAGCTCACCTGAGCACAACGTGCTCAAGGGGAGCTTTTGTGATACCGCTTCGTCCGTCGTCCGGCGTCCGTCGTTCGTCGTTCGTCGTCAACATTTACCTTGTGAACACACTAGAGGCCACAATTTTTATCCAATCTTCATCAAACTTGGTCAGAATGTTTGTCTGCATGAAATCTTGGATGAGTTCATTATTGGGTCACCTGGGGTCAAAAAGTAGGTCACGAGGTCAAATTTTAGGAAAAACTTGTGAACACACTAGAGACCACATTTATAGCCCAATCTTCACTTAACTTGGTCAGAATGTTTGTCTGCATGAAATCTTGGATGAGTTCGTAACTGGGTCACGTGGGGTCAAAAAGTAGGTCACGAGGTCAAATTTTAGGAAAAACTTGTGAACACACTAGAGGCCACATTTATAGCCCAATCTTCACCAAACTTGGTCAGAATGTTTGTCTGCATGAAATATTGGATGAGTTCGTAACTGGGTCACGTGGGATCAAAAAGTAGGTCACTAGGTCAAATCTTGGAAAAAGCTTGTGAACACACTAGAGGCCACATTTATAGCCCAATCTTCACCAAACTTGGTCAGAATGTTTGTCTGCATGAAATCTTGGATGAGTTCGTAACTGGGTCACGTGGGGTCAAAAAGTAGGTCACGAGGTCAAATTTTAGGAAAAGCTTGTGAACACACTAGAGGCCACATTTATAGCCCAATCTTCACCAAACTTGGTCAGAATGTTTGTCTGCATGAAATCTTGGATGAGTTCGTAACTGGGTCACGTGGGGTCAAAAAGTAGGTCACTAGGTCAAATCTTAGAAAAAGCTTGTGAACACACTAGAGGCCACATTTATAGCCCAATCTTCACCAAACTTGGTCAGAATGTTTGTCTACATGAAATCTTGGATGAGTTAGTAACTGGGTCACGTGGGGTCAAAAAGTAGGTCACTAGGTCAAATCTTAAAAAAAGCTTGTGAACACACTAGAGGCCACATTTATAGCCCGATCTTCACCAAACTTGGTCAGAATGTTTGTCTGCATGAAATTTCGGATGAGTTCGTAACTGGGTCACGTGGGGTCAAAAAGTAGGTCACAAGGTCAAATCTTAGAAAAAGCTTGTAAACACACTAGAGGCCCTATTTATAGGCCAATCTTCATCAAACTTGGTCAGAATGTTTGTCTACATAAAATCTTGGATGAGTTCATTATTGGGTCTCGTAGGGTCATAAAGTAGGTCACTAGGTCAAATTTTAGAAAAAGCTTGTGGAAACACTTAAGAGGCTACATTGATGGCCCAGTCTTTACCAAACTTGACCATCATGTTTGCCAGTATGAAATCTTACATATGTTTTGAAGTGAGTCATGTGGATTCAGTAGGTTACTTGGTAAAATTCTAGAAAATGTTATCAACCCAGTGGCCACACTAATGGTCCAATCTTCACCAAAGATTTCTAAAGTAAATAACTCTTAATTACTTAATGCCAGATTTGAGCCTACGTAAAGCCTGTGTCATCAGGTGAGCGATTAAGGGCCATCATGGCCCTCTTGTTATGTTTTGCTACATGACACTGACACAATTATGGTCATATTGGTGACACCCAGATAATGTTTGGTCTGTTTTTGTGTTTTGCTACATGACACCGACACAATTATGGTCATATTGGTGACACCCAGATAATGTTTGGTCTGTTTTTGTGTTTTGCTACATAACACTGACACAATAATGGACATATTGGTGACATCCAGATAATGTTTGGTCTGTTTTTTATGTTTTGCTACATGACACTGACAAAATTATGAACATATTGGTGACACCCAGATAATGTTTGGTCTGTTTTTGTGTTTTGCTACATAACACTGACACAATAATGGACATATTGGTGACATCCAGATAATGTTTGGTCTGTTTTTATGTTTTACTACATAACACTGACACAATTATGGTCATATTGGTGACATCCAGATAATGTTTGGTCTGTTTTTATGTTTTGCTACATGACACTGACACAATAATGGACTTATTGGTGACATCCAGATAATGTTTGGTCTGTTTTTATGTTTTGCTACATAACACTGACACAATTATGGACATATTGGTGACATCCAGATAATGTTTGGTCTGTTTTTATGTTTTGCTACATGACACTGACACAATAATGGACATATTGGTGACACCCAGATAATGTTTGGTCTGTTTTTGTGTTTTGCTACATGACACTGACACAATTATGGACATATTGGTGACACCCAGATAATGTTTGGTCTGTTTCTGTGTTTTGCTACATGACACTGACACAATTATGGACATATTGGTGACACCCAGATAATGTTTGGTCTGTTTATGTGTTTTGCTACATGACACTGACACAATTATGGACATATTGGTGACACCCAGATAATGTTTGGTCAATGAAGACCCTAGACATATATCTGGGCTGAACCATTAGTGCATTGCTTGTCTGCTGGAAGACCTTACCATATTAAAGTCATTTACCCCACAGGAACTTGACCCCATGCATTGCAAGGCTGAGGAGTGACAAGTCATCAACTCTTAACACCTTGGCTATGAGCCCCCAGATTATTTAGTTCTGAGTACACTGATTATTTAAGTTTTAAGTTCTGAAAAACACTCTTATTTCAGGCAGAAGACCTTTTTTACAACATTGCCACACGCAGAAAGGCCTTGAAGAGTGCAGCAGAAGAACATGCCAAAGTCACAGAGGTGGTTAGCAGGTACCAACAGTATAGCTTCTTATCTACTGTACCATACCTACCCACCACAATAAAATCAAACCAAACCACCCACCACACAAAATTCAAACCTACCTACCTACCATACATAACCCAAACTGACCTACCCACGTCACATAACCCAGACCGACCTACCCACCACACATTACCCAAACCATCCTACCCACCAAATAAAACCCAAACCAACCTCCCCACCTCAAAACCCAAACCGACCTATCCACCTCAAAAAACCCAAGCCGACCTACCCACCTCACAAAACCCAAACTGACCTACCCACCTCACAAAAATTAAACCGATCTATCCCCCTCACATAACGCAGACTGACCTACCCACCACACATAGCCCAAATCAACCTACCCACCTCACAAAACCCAAACCGATCTATCCCCCTCACATAACCCAGACTGACCTACCCATCACACATAGCCCAAATCAAACTACCCAAGAACACATAACCCAAACCGACCTACCAACCTCACATAACCTAAACCGACCTTCCCACCGCACATAACCGAAACTGACCTACCCACCTCACATAACCAAAACCAACCTACCCACCTCACAAAACCCAAACCAACCTACCCACCTCACATAACCCAGACCGACCTACCCACCACACATAACCCAAACCAACCTACCCACCTCACAAAACCCCAACCAACCTACCCACCACACACAACCCAAACCGACCTACCCTCCATACATAACCCATATTGACCTACCCACCTCACGTATCCCAAACCGACCTAACCACCTCACATAACCCAGACCGACCTTCCCACCACACATAACCCAAACCAACCTACCCACCTCACAAAACCCAAACCAAACTACCCACCACACAAAACCCTAACCGACCTACCCACCTCTCATAGCCCAAACCAAACTACCCACCACACAAAACCCTAACCAACCTACCCACCTCACATAACCAAAACTGACCTACCCACCTCACAAAAACCAAACTGATCTACCCACATTCACAAAACCCAAACCAAACTACCCACCAAACATAACCCTAACCAACCTTACCACCTCACATAACCCAGACTGACCTACCCATCTCACATAACCCAAACTGACCTACCCACCTCACAAAACCCAAACCGACCTACCCACCACACAAAACCTAAACCAAACTAACCACCACACAAAACCCCAACCGACCTACCCACCTCACAAAACCCTAACCGACCTACCCACCTCACAAAACCCAAACTGACCTACCCACCTCACATAACCCAAACCGACCTACCTACCACACAAAACCAAAACTGACCTACCCACCACACATAACCCAAATCAACCTACCCACCTCACAAAACCCAAACCAACCTACCTACCACACATAACCCAAACTAACCTACCCACCACATAAAAACACATCAACACATCACATCAACTGAACCCTGCAAATAATTGTTTTAGGGGTTTACTAGACTCATATTGTCGTTCACTAGTGGTTCCGTATGTCTGTCAAGAAAACAACTTACTTTAATAGCTTTTATAATAAGTGACATGGTTTTGATCTAATTTGTAACATGCATTCTTGGTGTGCTTATTTGGCTATATAGATCACGGTCAAGGTAACTAAACCGGACATGGTAGAGCAATCGGTAGAGTATCGGTTCTAGGTTTGGGAGGCCCTCCAGGTTTGATCCCGGGCTGTGACATACCAAAGTTGTTAAAAATGGTAGTGGTATAACTCCCTTGCTAATGCTCAAGCAAATATAAGGGTTGTTCCACGACTGGCTGACCCAGTTTCAGGTTTATGTGACTGGGTGTTTTTATCACGCCAGGTGTTCACGACATGTTGTATACAGTGAGTGAAGGCAGCACTATATCAGCTTCAAGTAAACACCGTCTACAGATAACTGAAATTATGGTGGGATGATACATTCAATAAACAAAACATAAACAAACAAGGTAACTAAAACTAAAATCAGAAAATTTGCACATTTACAGTCCATCTGTCACCAAAAAAGAACATATTTTAGAACAACTTTTGTCACAAGTGACAGACCTTAACCATATTTGGAACATGTTCCCCTTGTGTGAAGATAAGTATTGTATGTACTGTTTGTATCTAACAGGTTATGGTCAAAGTGACAGTTACTACAGACAAACTTGTTATATCTTACTGTTGACATTCAGAACAGAGCAAAATACTAGGACAAAGCTGTTCCCTTGCCCTATCTGAGAGGAGACGATTTATAGATAGTAAACAATGCTCTTACTGGTTGAATTTTTATAAAAACTGAAGCCAGACATGTTCTTGGTTCTTCGAACTGTGTTGGTGCTTCTTCCAAGAGATTTTTTTTTATCCCAACATAGAGTTGACAGAATCCTGGAGATGTCCCACTCTTCTTCAATTGGTTAGGGTCAACTATGTTGTGTACACTGTACAATGTACAAGCCTATACAGTACAGGTGTTTTCTGTTTTAAATTTAAACAGTCCAGGTGTTTTCTGTTTTGAACTTATACAATACAGGTGTTTTCTTTAGGAACCTAGAAAGATCACTTTAATTGCTTATATAATGTTAGCAAATATAAAGGAAAGTGTTTATGAATATTTCATATTTAGCTATTCAAGTATTTAGCCCTTTCATTTCATAAAACAATTGCTTTTTTATTTTTATGTTTTTTGCCATTTTTTCTTAATTAAATAGCATTATCACTTTGTTTTTATTACAGAAGGTCTGGGAATGTGGAGAATCTATATTTCTTTCTTTAGAAATTTCAATTACCTTCACCATATTGTTTAGTTACCACATATAATATGAAGAGGTTTTTAAAAATGGATAGTAAAATATTTACTAAATGCAAAATTCTGAGTCTAAGTCTTATATTGTCACAGACACTTACATTTATTGGGTATATTAAATGTTTGGAGGTTAAAGTAAAACTGCACTTGTATTATCACAGATGTATATATTACTCTTTATCTCCTATATATATCACTGAGGCTTAAAATATATCCACATAGAAAAATATATTTGTATGCTTTTAAGGACTCAGTAGATTCCTTTGTAGGATTCAGCGGATTCCTTTGTAGAACTCAGTAGATTCCTTTGTAGGACTCAGTAGATTCCTTTGTCGGATTCAGCAGATTCCTTTGTAGGATTCAGCAGATTCCTTTGTAGGACTCAGTAGATTCCTTTGTAGGACTCAGTAGATTTTTTGTAGGATTCTGTGGATATCTTTGTAGGACTCAGTAGATTCCTTTGTAGGACTCAGTAGATTCCTTTGTAGGATTCAGCAGATTCCTTTGTAGGACTCAGTAGATTCATTTGTAAGACTCTGTAGATTTATTTGTAGAACTCAGTAGTTTTTTTGTAGGATTCTGTAGATTCCTTTGTAGAACTCAGTAGTTTTTTTGTAGGATTCTGTAGATTCCTTTGTAGGACTCAGTAGATTCCTTTGTAGGACTCAGTAGATTCCTTTGTAGGACTCAGTAGATTTTTTGTAGGATTCTGTGGATATCTTTGTAGGACTCAGTAGATTCCTTTGTAGGACTCAGTAGATTCCTTTGTAGAACTCAGTAGATTCCTGTGTAGAACTCAGTAGATTCCTTTGTAGGACTCTGTAGATTCCTTTGTAGAACTCAGTAGATTCCTTTGTAGGATTCAGTAGATTCCTTTGTAGAACTCAGTAGATTCCTTTGTAGGACTCAGTAGATTCCTTTGTAGGACTCAGTTGATTCCTTTGTAGAACTCAGTAGATTCCTTTGTAGGATTCAGCGGATTCCTTTGTAGAACTCAGTAGATTCCTTTGTAGGATTCAGTGGATTCCTTTGTAGGACTCAGTAGATTCCTATGTAGGATTCTGTGGATATCTTTGTAGGACTCAGCAGACTCCTTTATAGGACTCTGTAGATTCCTTTGTAGGACTCAGTAGATTCCTTTGTAGGACTCTGTAGATTCCTTTGTAGGTATTTAGCTAGCTCCCATTATGGTGTTATCTGACAGTTTGTCCACCTTAAATACACATAAACCTGGAAAGAATTGGGGCATAATTTCTGCAAAAACTTAAATCTCAAACCACAATCTATCAAAAGATGATTTTGAACATTGTCTGAATTGTAAGACAGTAGTGAACTAAACCACTTTATATGCCCATTCTTTCTAAAAACTATAAATAAACATGATTGGGATTTGTGCTACAAGACTTCAGAGCTGATGACCCAAATGATTATATAAAGTTATGGGTCATGTTGTTTTCTTTGTATAAACATAGCTAACTTTGCAGTGTGGCTTAGATTTGACAGAAAAAAGCGAGGTCCAAATTGTTGATACCACCTTTAAGGTGCATAACATGGACCTTTAAGTTCTTATTATACCCCCACCACAAAATGTGGGGGGGCTATAATGGATTCGCTTTGTCGCGTCCGTCCGTCTGTCAGTCGGTCCGTCCGTCTCCATTATCGTGTCCGCTCTATAAATCCTATACCAATTGAAGGATTTTCTTCAAACTTGGCTGAAATGTTCACCTCAACAAGGGGATGTGGAGAACCCATGTTGCCCATGTGTCAGCTCAAGGTCAAGGTCGCAATTGAAGGTCAAATATCAAACAATCAAATATTAGACATTATGTCAGGTCCGCTCTGTAAATCCTACACTAATTGAAATATTTTCTTTAATCTTGGCTCAAATGTTCACCTCAACAAGGGGATGCGCTGAACCCATGTTACTCTTTTGCCGGCTTAGGGTCAAGGTCACACTTGAAGGTCAAAAATTGACTTAGAAAATATTCTTAAATTTTAACATGTATTTGAATATTTCTAAAACTAGAAAAAGTATTTGCTTGAAACTTAAAATATATATGAAGTAGCACAATTAGGATATGCAGGTCAAGTTTCATAACTCTGTATTGCATTTTGACAAAGTTATGCCCCTTTTAAGTCTTCAAATTTACATACAATCAAGTATTAGACAATATGTCGTGCCCGCTCTATAAATCCTATACTAATGGAAGAATTTTCTTCAAACTTTACTCAAATGTTCAACTCGACAAGGTTATATGCAGAACCCATGTTACCTTTGTGCTTGCTTAAGGTCAAGGTCACACTTGAAGGTCAAAATTGAAATAAGCGCGGGTATTTGCTTGAAACTTAAAAGATATATGACGTATCACAAGTAAGATATGCAGGTCAAGTTTCATAACTCTGTATTGCATTTTGACAAAGTTATGCCCCTCTTTAAGTCTTTTAATTTATTTACAATCAATTCTAGACAATATGTCGTGTCTGCCCTATAAATTCTATACTAATGTAAGGATTTTCTTCAAACTTAACTCAAATGTTCACCCCAATTGTTCAATGTGCAGAACCCATCTTACCCTTGTACCAGCTTTGTCAAGGACATTGGTGGGGGTATGAATCGCATTCAGCGATAGTTCTAGTTATGTATGGACTGCTTGATTTGTAGCTCTGGTAGGTTCCAATAATCATTTTTGTTTTAGCTGCGTTATTCTGAAAACATAGATGTACATTATTATATGCTGCTGGATTAGCCCTGGTAACAGCCATTTGTAGGGTAGGAGCATCATTGTGCCTGGCTACCAGTGTCTAGGTCCCCAGACTAGGTCCCCAGCCTGATGATTTATCTATATATTATATACTTTCTATCTAGTACATGGCATTATTATGTCATTATAAGATTGACCTTTGTAAGTTGTCCAGTATTCCCTGTTAAGCATTTAAAGCCCCCAAAGAACTTTGTGTGTCTTACAATATCTATATTTTTATATAGTTGTAGATGATTCTGGTAATAGCAGAGTTAGTTAATATTACATAATATATTGAAATATATATGCCACATTTAAACTGCTTGTATAGTTGCTATTGTTGGTCAATAGATTTCTTTTTTATACAGAAACAAATTTAAATATCTCTTTTTATGTAAAATGTCAAATTTTAGGTAAAAACAACGTAACTTTCTTAAAATAGCACAATACAGTTGTCTATGGCCAATACTATCGGTGAAAGTCTCTGTGGTCGGATTAGTCTAGGGGTCGTTTTAGGTCTGGGAAAAAAGGGGAAAACTTTACTTCACATGGATAAGACACATCCCCCACTTTTTTTATCATAATTTGGGACAAAAAACTGCGTCTTATCAATAAAACTTTACGGTACTGATCAAACCTAGCAGTTTAATGAGTTAATATTCTTATACCAGTATTTGGAGATGTTTATTTGCAGTGAGACTCTTCTTAATTAAATGCAATGTGAGATGAACTGAATATTATGTTTCTACACAGAAGTCCTCTGACTGGTTGATGTTTTTGCATGAACGTTTGTCTTTCTGTAACTTGGGATTAAAAAGGAGGCTACTAGGTAAAATCTTAGAAAAATCTTTGTAAACACACAAGTGGCCCTTGTAAACACACTAGTGGCCCCATTTTTTCTTTCAGCTGATCTGCAGTGCACTGGTGGTTTTATTCAGGCATTTGTCTGAGGTCTTTTTCCACTAAATTAGCTGGATATTGTCATAATGTTCGCAATTGTCACTGCAATATATGATAAAAAATAAAAATAAAAAAACAGATATTAAATCATTTTTTTATTTAGATAACTGTTTTTATTGTGAACACTTAGTGTAGTTATACATATATTTTGATTAAGAAATAATTCATATCAGTACTTCCTGTAAAAGATATATATAAACATATTTACAAAACTTACTTTGATGTTACTATTCACATGTATGGTGTTTATCAGACGTGCCTGACAGGGATAGCCTGAAGACCATAAAACCTATCAGAAATGTGGTCTTACGAGCAATAAAGAATGTAAAGAGTGTACATGTAAATCCACAAATATGTCAAAAATTATTTTTATTTTTTTTGTCATGTTCCTGTTTCCTGCTCATGTGGCCAGTAGAATTCCCTGCTTCTGTCACTTTTTGTGTGTGTGTTATCATGTTACAAGCAAAATGACTTATGTGCTATAAGATTTGCATTTAGTCTTTCATAATGTACTAGAGAATGGAAAAGTACACACCATCTTTTTGCTCCTGAGCCACATAATACCAATATACCTTTGAACTTATGTGGGTACATGTGAACCCTTTCTGCACCACTTTTTGCTCCCTAAATTTTACACATATGACCTTGGCCTTAAGCAAACAAGTTAGTTTTTAATCATCATTGATCCAGTTATGTCCCCATTCATAATTATCATTGAAACATTGCATATTTTCACAGAAGGGTTACTTGCTATGTTTTCCCCACATGTTTATCTTTCTTTTTTGTCAAAACCTTGCCAGATATCACTGAAATGATCTGACTACTGCACTGCCACCACTCAGGTCACATGCTCCCTGGCTAGAAAGTATCTGACACTCATGCCCCAACATGACTAGAAGCCACCTCCCATCGCCCCTTCACGGATCGTAGAAGCCACTAATTTTGATGGGCTTATATGGTTCACACTCGCTGTCAGGTGCCACTCCTTGTTTCTGGTCTTTCTTGATTGACCATGACCTATTTGGGACTGCTCATAACCTGCTTACCTGCCCTGACAAGACCACAGTAGTGTCTTACTGTCATAGTTGGGGTTATCCTGGTCATGTTCTTGAGCAATTGTACATAGATATAATATGGCCCATGTCTAACTTAAACAGATATGACTATATTAGTTGAATGTTTGGCTGCTTTTTATATATTTAATGTACATTGATTGTGTTCTAGTACTCAAATGTTTCTTGGGAACACCTCTGACAAAGAACACCTGTGACAAAGTGGTTTGAGCTCTTGCATATGGTAAGGTCTTCTTGTTAACCTACTTTGTTGGTCTACATCTGTCAACTTGCATTTTTCTATTTAAAGGTATGCCATACATAACTGTAAAGTCGGCTTCACTCTCAAGAAACATGGTGAAGGAATAGCCGATGTTCGAACACCAAGTGGCTCCACCTATGTTGACAATATTCGGACCATTTATGGACCAGCTGTAGCAAAGTAAGTGCAGAGTAGAGTTTAAGACTGCATATGTACATGTACCATAGCTCAGTATTTTTTAAGCTTACCTGATGCAAGGTGAGCTTTTCTGATACCCCTTTGTCTGTCATGTGACATGCATCATGAGCCATCAACAACTTGTGAACACACTAGAGGATACAGCTTTTATCCAATCTTCACCAAACTTAATCAGAATGTTTGAATACAAAGAATCTTGGATGAGTTCATATCTTGATCGACTTGGGTAAAAAGTTAGGTCACTAGGTTAAATTTTAGAAAACCCTTGTGAACAATTTAGTGGCCACATTTTTGGCCCAATCTTCATCATACTTGGTCAGAATGTTTGCCTGCATAAAATCTTGGATGAGTTACTAACTTGATAAAAAAGTAGGTCAGATTTTAGAAAAATCTTATGAACACTCTAGAGGCTATGGCCCACTCTTCACCAAAGAAATCGTAGATGAGTTCATAACTGGTCATGTAGGGTCAAAAACTAGGTCACGAGGTCAGATTTTGGAAAAAATCTTTTGAATAGCTAGAGGCCAAAATTATGGCCCAATCTTCACCAAACTTGGTCAGAATCTTTTTGCCTGAAAGAAATCTCAGATGAATTTGTTACTTAGTCATATGGGGTCAAATAGTAGGTAACTAAGTATATCTTAGAAAGACTGAGTAAATGTGCTTGAGGTCACATTTATGGCCCAATTTTCACCAAACTTGACCAGGATGTTTGCCTACATGAAACCTTGGAGGATTTTGTATCTGGGTCACAAAAAGAAGCTCACTAGGTGAAAAACTAGAAAACCCTCAATGCCACACATAAGGCAAGATCTTCACGAAAGACTTCTAAAGTAAATAAGTCATAATAACTTGATGCCAGTTATTACCCTATTAAAAGCTTGTGTCTTCAGGAGAGCGATTAAGGGCCATGATGGCCCTCTTGTTTCTTACATGAGCAGAACTAGTAAACAGTACCATTCTCAATGCCAAAAGTGTCAGTTTATCTTGTTAAAGAAATAAGTTTATGGCAGATCTGTTCCATTTTTATACGGCCATCAAAGACGGGGCTTATTATGGGATCACCTATCGCAGACGGCGGTTAGGCAGCATCTAGATGTTTGTCCGGAGCATAACACCAACACTATCGAAGCTATTAACCTGAAACTTGATTGGTGGATAGATCTCTTTGAGACAAAGTGCAATGCACAAGAACCATCACTCAGCACATCATGATGTTGGAGTTATTGCCCTTTGTTTAAATTTTCTTGTCCAGACCTTAACATCCAACACTATCAAAGCTATTGACTTGAAACTTGACACATTTATAGGTCTTATGGAGACAAAGAGCTATGCACAGGAACTGTAACTCTGTACTTCATGATTTTGGAGTTATACCCCTTTGTTTAATTATCTTGTCCAAAGCATGACTCCTATGTTATCAAAGGTATTGATTTAAAACTTCGCAGGTGGAAAGATGTCATTGAGACTGAGTGCAGTGCAAATGAAGCGTCGCTGTACACTTTATGATTTCGGAGTTACTTTATATTTGTCTAAACCGTACTCCTATTATCAAAGCTCATATTATCGAAGCTGTAAACTTGAAACTTCATAGGATAGATTTTATTGAAACAGAGTGCAGTGCACAAAGATGCACAGCAGTTTGGCAGATTTTTTTTAACCAACTTAGAAGAAGTTATCTAGTTACTTATCGAAAATGCCGGTTGGAAAAACAGGCTAATGGACTGACAAAACAGGGCTATATGCTCACTTTTTTTAGCAAAGAAACATCAACACCAAAGCATTTCACTGTGACTTTCTTCAAACCTGAAAAGTATAATATTGCCTTATATATTTCATGTTTGTCCTTTAACCTCAAGCTAGTTACATTGAATATTTCTTGAATATTTCTTCATCTTTCTCAATAATGCTAAATAGGGAGGTTTATTGAAATGATATACATGTACTTACTTAATTCAACAGATTCCTTAACTGATGTTTAGAGAACTAGAAGTGGTTTTAATTTTGTTAATCAATTTTTCTAAAGTAAAGCCACAACTGAAATTATAGGTTTACTTGCATACCATCAATACCATGTACAATTGATAGGAGTTGTTCAAGTTGGATTGGGACTCACCTTTTGCTATGGCCCTTGCATCCATCGTACTGAGTAAACGTACACAAATAAGAACATCAAAACTCTATTTTTAAAGTTGTCCTCACATTCTTGTAACAGTTATGTCATAAACAAGAACATTTCATAGGTGGAAATCTTCATTGATGTAGTAAATAAAGTTACTATCAGGCAAAATTTCTCATATCAGGATATCAATATAAATCTCTTTTCCCTCACCTTCAGACAACAAATTGATTTTGTTTACCCTAACCTTCAGACAACAAATTGATTTTGTTAACCCTCACCTTCAGACAACAAATTGATTTTGTTAACCCTCACCTTCAGACAACAAATTGATTTTGTTTACCCTCACCTTCACCTGATAGTATATGGCGAGCATCATCTTCAGATGTTATGTGACACCATCCTCTTTGTGACAACTTAGCTACATCTTACATATGACACAACATAAAATATTTACGGTACTCAAAGGTGTCTCAAACCAACCAAGAGAAAAATCTGAGTTACATGGACAGTAAAGGACACTAGTTGATTCAGTGATGATTCCAACTACAGTACACAAATCTTGCTTTCATAATACTGGATATAAAGTAATGAACGACATCTAGAGGTTGTCAGGCCAGTCCAAGCTTATTGGTTTATTTGGGTATTCAGACACAGTATCATACTGCAACATGAGATGCATTGTGTCAATGAAATGGTTAACTGATTTCTTTCAACATTATTGTGTAGCCAACAGTATTGTGTCCCTAGAACTCATATGGCCTCACCTCAGATGCATGGTTCATCTTGACTACCTTACTGTGACAGCTAAAAATCTGACAGCTGCAATAATTATGCTTAGAACACATATGACAGTAGTCTAATTTTAAGTCATCAGTATGAAGATTTTGTTGGGTTCATCAACCCACCAACAGTATTTTGGACTTGAAGCAGATATAGTGCTGCCTTTACTATGTATGGTATACTGTGAACGCCTGGCATGATACTACACTCAGTAACATTATACTGGCAGCAAGCCTGCCAGTAATGGAACTACCTTCATATTTGCTTGAGCATTATCACGGGAGCTATACAGCTACAATTTTTAAAATACTTTGGCATTTTGCAACCCAGATTGAACCCAGAGTCTGTCGTACCTTAAAAAGGTATCACAGTAATTGTTTAATTTCACTTCTTGAAATAATACAAATAATGTAATTTTTACAAACTATTTAAGTATTTTTTTAACTTCTACAATTTGACCCACTGTTGAACCTAACTTTAAAAAAATGGTAATAGACAACAACTTTATTTATTTAACAACTCCCTCCACAAAAATGAGTGAAAAGATTTGACCCAGACTGTTACATGTTGGTATCCAGTGCAGGAAGTACATCTTACCAATACTGATCATTGTGGTTTAAATATTCATTATAGAAAAGTGAGGTACTCAAAATTTGACAGCAACCATGTATGGCCTACTGCTGTATGACCCTTTAAACACATCTGTACGGTAATTAATTAATATGAATAAACTAGTTTGGCTGATTTTGTCAGCAAAGATTATAAATTGCTGGCAAAGTCTACTGTTTTAGACCAGCATACTCACATGATGTTCACTTGCATAAACATAGTTTAATGATGTTCAAGATTGAGCATTTCATGGTTTTGATAGTTTGATAAAATGTTTTATTACTTAAGGCAGATTTAATGTTTAATTTTCATTTAAATATCTTCTGATTCCTACATGGAAAAGAATGATCCCACATCCGAAATAAAACCTTTTTTGATGAGGTGATATTTGTTATTATTTATTACCTTTTTCAGCACTTTTTTGTGTCATATTGTTTTCTGCCATCCAATGAAACATTAACATAAAGATGTTTTATCAGCAACTGACAACACTGTGACCAGTTGACCGGAATTAAATCGAGCACAAATCAATGAGAAGTAGCGTTTTATGTTCATTGTTTACATACTTTAGAAGCTTGATAAAACTTCAATTCGTCCCACATTAAATGTCCTGTCTACCTGTTATGCAAATTTTTGGAACTGTCAAAAATGATTATCTGGACTTAAAAGTCTACAAAATACAAAGTAGACTTACTATTTCCAGTGTACAGTAAATAGTGAACTATGACATTAATAATTGGATTGGTTTGTTTATAGATTTACCCAAAATAAAAATACGACACTTGGTATTTAAAAGATCTAATCATTCTGGTCAAAGTAAATAAAATGGTTTTAATAGCGAACAAACAACGAAGAACTACAGCAACTACTGTTTCTGAAAATTATTTTAATGCTTTACTCATTATCTTTAACAAATAAAAACTACAATTATCATTTTACTTTTAGTTTAAATATTTTTTAATGATGCAAAGCATTTCAGTATCTAAACAATGATGACCAATCAGGAACAAATATGGCGAGAGTGACAATGGAATTATGGTATTATGGTATAAATGAAAAATATAAATACAGATTTAATTCTTTATTATGATAGATTAGTTGGGCATGCAAATTGAAGTTGTAACATGTTGATCACAGGAAGTGTCCTTACTGTTGTTGAAATGGATTATTTTCATTTTGTTGTGGTGATGATCATGGACTTGATAGTGAGTCATTTGGTTGCCATGGTTATATTATGATGACAAGAAAAACGTGGAAGAGGTAAAGATTAAAACAATATGGGAGCAAGTAACAAACACATTTGAAAAGTTATGGTTTTTATTTTGAAAGTTTTTATTATACCATAAATCTCGAGAAAAAGTATGTATAACTTATATTCCTGACACCATAGAATGGTTTAAAACAAAATAAAAAGCAAAACCCGACACCATTAATTAGATTTCTAAGATGTTACATATGCAGATGTTACATGTGTAGCAAAAAAGTTGCAAAATAATTATAATTAACTATAAAACTAAAGTGTGCAAGCAGAAATTGCACATGCACAGCAGCCTCACATTACACAAATAAGTATTGTTCAGATAGTATTTTACTCAAACTAAGTATGTTTTTTCTTTCTCAGTACCTCATTGTTTATATTCAAAGTTATATTGAAAGTTACAGACACACAAAGAATAAATATAAAAATAAATAAATAAAAATTCAATGCCGTTTAGCAAATGAGGACCCATATTTGACCAGGTTTAGAAAGTCCACAAAACAGACTTGCCCCATGTGCAAATTTCATTGAGCATTCCATATATAGGCGTTGTGCTCCAGGCATGATGAGATTTTCTTTCACTTGTATTTCTCACTCTTTCATCCAAAAGCATTAAATACAAATGTTTTTTAGTCTGAATAATGATGATTGTTGTAATGATGATGATGATACTGAGGAGGAGGAGGAGGAAGAGGAGGGGGAATTGTGGTGATACAGTTCTGGAACCGTAACAGTTGTCACACGATACGATGTACGTACGGTACGATTGCGTTCGATGTACGATACCATGTGCGGTTTTTACACGATACCATACACGTTACGGTTCGATACCATACACGATATGCATTACGATAGAAAATCTACACGATACGATGCGATACGGTGTACGCTTCGATACAACATACTGTACTGTTTCCGTTTACGTCACGTTACATGAAATACCATGGCAAATGCGACATGTTGTTAAAGTAAAGGTTCAGTCAGCCTATTTATACTGTACCAACTCGGTTTAGTCCAAATCGTTCTGCTCCAATCGGCCCACTTCCAGCGCATATAGGCGGTAATGTTTTCACACCATTCAAATGAGACAATACAACTATTTCCATCTAAATGGTAAAATGTGTAGGCAAATGATAAGTAAGTGACGCCAATATGATAGCCTGCTTAAACATTGAACAAGTGTGTAAAAATGTACCATGTTAAGACAAATTAATTTAAATCTGTAATTTCCTAACATTCTTACACCACTCTTCTATACACGTATATTTCAATTTTCTGCCCCTATTCCCCGCATCCGTGTCTGCGTTTTACTGAAGTGAAATTTCACAGCCAGATTATGTGCTGGGATCTTCAGACATGTATGACATGTCTTCAGACAGGATGCAGGTGTCGTGCACTACAGATAAATGACCACTGCCCGTCTAATTTGAATAGAAACGTTGTGTCATAAAAGTGGCAATCTGTGTGGGGGCTTATAATCGCTCGCGTGATTTGTAGGTACATGTACCGAATAACCTACATAAATGGACTAGCTGCTAGAAAATAAATAACATCAGAAACATACCATTGTCTCATACTTAACCCTTTTCAAGCACTATTTAAATAAAAATTCGGTAAGGAATAGTAGAATATGGGTCAATCGGGAAAAAACTTAACAAACTAAAAAGATAGAAACAGAACTATTAAATAATAATTATATTATTATGAGACAAAATTGGACTAACAACCGACAAATTAACACCTCCACTTAATCCTTTCCATGTAGGGATCAAATCCATGAACATTAAAACAAACTTAGAAGACGCAATCGACGTATTTGATAAGATTATTCCCTTAGTTAAACTCAACTCAAATACTGAGTGCTGAGATATCGCTACCCACATCCACATCTACACCGACGGTAGCAAGGATACAAACAAAAATGCTATAAGAGCATGAGTTATTATGATTGAAAACTCGGATCCAGCTACCTAGGTGAAGAAAGTAAATCATCCCCCCCCCCCCCCCCCCCCACCAGCCCCGACATAGCAGAACTAATAATACGCGCTCTTAATCTTCTTTTAGAATAAATACATTTCATTAAATATTTAATTAATAATATAGGATAACACATACATAAACTAAATTAATACAATGTCCAACCGATATCATATCCAAATCAAACAATAACTAAAGTTTCAAAACCCACAAGACACGTGATGGGGTGAAATCTCTTTAAAATCTAAACATTCCTAATAAACCCATTCTCTGATTGGCTGGACCCCAATTTGGTGGAAGATTATGACTGCTCTTTGTTTAAAGGCATTACACCCCTAAGAAACTGTTTCTTAAAATGTTCACCATTGAAATGTTTTCTACTCCTGATTAGAGCTGGCACTTTTTGAACTAAAACTGAACATGAAATCGGATGATTATGAACAAATAATACACCAAGTTACACACTAGTTACGAGGATGTTTTAAAGTGAAAAAAGTACGGGAAAAGTGTGTAAGTAGTTAAGCATGGGTTGGTAATTCAGTTAGTTTAGTATATCGTATATAATATATATTGTATTAGAGAATTAAATGTATTTAATGTATCTAATATCTTCTAGGTATTAAAGTGTTGCATTTTTATTAAATCTGCCTTTTTCTGTTGGTACAAAAAGCAAAGACACGCGTGACTAATATAGGTCTTTGTAGCTATTCTCTTCCTATTGTGTGCTGCCTTAACCAAAACAGCACTGGGTTAAAGTATTTCTCTATGTCATAATAAGGACAGTTCCTATTGGTGAACTTGCATTCTTTACAAGGGTAGCTTGATCCTAGTTTAAACTAAAAAACTATTCTAAACTAACGATATTGTGGCAGTAAATATTGAACTTAGAGTCCTACCAACATGTCCGAATATCTAAATTTGTGCGTTATTTATTATATTTTTTTATTAATCATAGCTTTTTCTCCATGGCTTGGTTCCCGACCTGATTGTATAAGGGCATTGAGGTTTTTTGACAGGAGACTATAAAGACTATATATGTCTGCTGACTTGCTTGATTTTGCAATGATTAGATATTATATCATTTTCTATTGTTACCCCAACGGTATTTTTTTCAGTATCCATACTGACGTCAAGGTGCATGCCGATGTGCACTAGTTATTTTAGGAGAGTATGTAAATGGCTTCATCATCCTCAAAAGACTTACAAAGGACCATTTCGTTATAAGAGGAAATCGATTTAAGAACAGACCAATTAACACCCCCGGTCAACATGTTAAGGATCAAACCAATCAACATAACGAACGGCTAAAAATCCTACTTCCTTTAAGATTAGTGGTGTCATAAAAGTGTCACCAATTAATTGGAATGAACACACGTGCACGTGATTGGCAGGGCGGGAAAATGTACGGAAATTAAGAAGGCATGATGACAGATGTTCACTGTTATTTATGATACTAGCACATTGTTTTGACAAACACATTCACACCTTAAACGTTTGATCACATCACTGGCAGAATAATAGTTATATTAATTTGTTTGCTTCACTTGTGAACGTACTTTTGTTGAATTTTCGTCGAGCACTGAATTGCTTTTATTTATTTAAATTCGCATAAATGTGTGTAAAATTTACGCGTTTAAAATAATTGGCGAAGAGACTATATCAATGTTGATTGTGCCCGGCGATGACATAGGTAAGCTAGCTTTACAATTAACTAACTTGTCGGAATATCAGAGATGATTCCGCACGGTCCAATTATTTATTAACAATGTTCATTGTATATGAGCCGTATCATTTGAATCCCATATTTGAGACAAACCTCTTTTCCATAACCTGACATAGAGCTAGATTGTGTTATAGCTAGTATTTTTCCAGCTGTATGTTTATTCCAATTACGTCTTACTGCTCTTTTTTTCTATAAAAGCGTGGGCAAATAACCAGAATCCTAGTTTTCACGAATATTTTCCTAAACGTACATTCATATTCAGTCTACGCATATTGTCATTCAAGTAATAAGTTTGAAGGTGTGCAATATTAATTTGATCATCGATTGTATGCATGTACCGGAAATGTAATATATAGTTTAGTTTCTGTTTAGAACCATCACTTCTTTTTGTATTTGTGAAGCATTTATTATGACATTTAAATTATCTGTGAGCATTTGCATGAACATGATAATGTCATTAGAAAATTGTCACAATATATGTATGTTTGTATCACAGAATTATGAGAAGGCACAGTGCAAATCTCCTTGTGTTACGTTACCATACTATACGTTCCGTTACGATACCACGGTCTTGTCATAAGCGTTACGTTCCGATACGATACGATACGATGTACCATTTACGATAGGACTCGTTACGTTACTTCACGATAGGCCTATTACGTTACACGATACGTTACGTTACCATACGATACGTTTACGATAGAAATACGCACGATATACGATGTTTCGGACAACTGGTACGGTGCCAGGACTGTAACATAGCGATAATGGTCTTGGGTTTATCTGTATTCTATAAACTCTAGATAAACAATTTGATAAAACGTTTACATAAACAATTTCATAGCAAAACGCTGAGCAAAAGGTAGTCACTGCACACCCACGCACGCACTGTAGGTGTACACCCCCATTATTTTTAATGGACTTGCCCAACACTGAACCAACAAATCAGATTAACTGGAAATAGTGAACACAGACATCTTTGACCCACGATAAAGTAACAACATTAAAAAAGGGACAATCATGTCTTCATTAACAAGTATAACCATCAGATGTACATTAATGTTTAGAAATTTAAAAAGTAAAATTACCTTGTTTGCATGGAGGTTACAAACAAAAAATAAATACAAATAAATATAAAAAGAACACCTTTGACCGAATTAGGACCCGTATCTTGAGAGCGTGTAAATCGCGGAACTTCTGAAATTCGGAACACCTCACCCATTTTCGCTCGCCTATTCTTTAGCGAGAATGAGATCTGCTCGCAAGTGCATTTTTATAGCGTCGCCAATAACTGATCAATGATCCTAATCAATAATAAAAATAATTAACATTTGTTATTGATAAATGTTTTCATCTGTTTAAATGATTTGTTTTTTATATTTTTACTGCTACAGGATTCGATCTATGGACACCATTAACATCAGAACAAGTCCATAACCACTGTGCTATTCCACAATTGTCATCGTGTGTCAGTAAAATTGATATTTTGTATAACATGCCACTACAGACGCTATCAATCTATTTTTAGAAATAGAGAAAATAGTAAATTTTAAACGAATGAGCTAAAGTTTTCATAATATTTATACACATATTAATATCAAGAACAACTTTACAGTTTTTATTATATTATTGCATACTCGCTATAGTTATATATCTTAAAAGAACGTCATTTACCGAAATAGGACCCGTACATGGGGAAAGTGTAAATTGCGAAACTTCCAGAATTCGGAACACCTTGTCCATCTTCCCTTGATCATTCTCTAGCTAGAACTAGAATGTCCAAGGACATCCGTCGCATGTGCAAAAAATTTTCATCATTCCATATATAGGCGGCGCCTTTCAGCGCGTCACCAATGATATTGAATGCCTAGGTCATAGAAATGGTCATGGTTTTGTAGTCAGATTGATCCTTATGGTTATAATACATATCGTGATAAGAATGGTGGTAGAAGTTGATGAAATAATTGTAGCTTAATTAATATTATCATAAGTAATGTAATAACATGCTTTTATTATATATATATTGTGGAAAAAATGACAGGGATGAAATATTTTATTATTATTATGATAATATTTGTATGGACAGACAATGATAAATTAAATCCCTCTGCTTATGGTGAAGGAATAATGATGCAAATATGTTACAGGCAAATGTGTAAAATATACTGGCATTAGTACAATGTATTATATGTACAGAAGTTAAAATCTGTCACCATTAATATTATAGACAAATATGTATAACTTATGCTGCCATTATTATTATAGATACAGGTGTAAAACTATGATTCCATTATTATTATAGATACAGGTGTAAAACTATGTTTATATTATTGTTAAATGTATAGCTAATATTGTTTTGAATAATGGTAAAATGTTCATTTAGATGATACAAATGTTACTGTAGGAATGTGTGGCCAATATTTGATTGTTCTGTGACACTAGAAATATCATTCTAGGAATGTGTGGCCAATATTTGATTGTTCTGTGACAATAGAAATATCATTCTAGGAATGTGTGGCCAATATTTGATTGTTCTGTGACACTAGAAATATCATTCTAGGAATGTGTGGCCAATATTTGATTGTTCTGTGACAATAGAAATATGATTCTAGGAATGTGTAGAAAATATTTTTAAAATTATTAGAACTGATGCAAGTTGTGTTTTTGTAAAATAGCTTGAAAATAAGCAAAATGAAAAAAAAACTAGAGAAATATAAAGAAAATGCAATGCATTTTAGCTCTTTTTTCGGTAACAAACCTAGAGCTTTTGTCAGTGCCTGTATCTGCACTGGTTAACCTCTTCTTCATTTCTTGAAAACTGTTAAAAAATATTTGCTTTAAACTTCAAATACTTAATGCTCATTAAAAGCAGAACCCATTTTAATAGAGAAGATAACCCTTTTATTAATGTCTGCACATTTATTCTTTTCTATTTTTACTAAGTATAGCATGCTGTCTGCTGACAGTTTTTGTTTTAAAGAAGGCATTTAAAAAAACAGACTATCAAACTAAAGAAATATATACACTGGTGCTAAGTTATATTTTAAGTAGCTTTAAAAATTAACAAAATGACCTAAAAAAGTAAATTATATATTGTGATATATATATATATATATATATATCTTAAAATAAATTAAAAATAATAATAATCATAATTTAAAAAAAATAATAGCAAAAAAAAAGAAGAAGAAAGATAACAATAATGATTATAACATTGTCTGTTGTTTATAATCATTGATATAGTCTTTAACATTTTCTGAAATATTCATTTTTCTCTCCTGGACACTTCTTTTTTTTTGAAATACATATTATCATCAGAGCTATATCAAGTTTTTTTTTGGCAACGGAAGTTCACTGTCAAATGTCTTAGAACCACTAACACATGTTCCCCACATTAAGATCTTTCACCTATTTGGGCTTGAACCCATGCGGTGAGGTGCCAGGGAATCAGAGGTGTAAAATTGTGTTGCGACTTTATGCACTGAGCTCAGAGCTCTGGTCGACAATAAACCAGATGTACCTCATCATTAATATTGTCATTGTCTATGTCTGGGACATCCTCCTTCTTTATTTCTAACATTGGATATGTCACTTGTGTGTTCACCTTCATGCGAGAATTCCTGTTTTCTATTCGGTTGTTCATCCTTTTCACAAAATTTTTATATCCTTTTCGTACAACTTCTAAGCGAAATGCGTAAATAATAGGATCTAGTAGGCAGTTAGTTAACAGAAGTATGGAGAGGACTTCGCTGATGGTCTTGGCCATCCTGATATCGATTGACAGGATTTGTGTGCTGAAGTGGAGTTGTACAAGCATAATGCCCTGGAAGCTGCAGTAGGGTAGCCAACACAGATAGAATGTACCCATAATTAACACTGTTGTTATGACAGCCTTGTTGCTATGCAGCGAGTCCTGTGGATAACAGAACTGAGCACGTGCATGCATTTTCTTTACTTCAAGAAAAATTCGTAGGTAGATAAATGACATAACAAATAGACTAGCTACTGCCAGACAGAGAATGAGTAACTCTGCCTTGTATTCATTGTTCATCACGGATTCACAGTAGTTTAAGAATTGACTTTCTTCAGAATTTTTACGGAAGTGAATAAAGTTGATAAAGCCACCAAGTGTTGCAAGTATCCATAAAATGATAATGCAGAAATGTCTGTTGGTCATCATTTTTGTGTAATGTAATGGCCGCAGTATTGCCACGTAATGATCTACAGCCATTGCTGATAGATTGAACAGGTAGATAAGATAGGAGGTAAAGTTAAGAGAACTTGTAACTGCATAGAAACATGCTTCAGACAGTCTCAGATCTGGTTCTACTGGGAGATTGTAAACTGAAGCTCCTAAGGCTTTTCCAAACATACGCAGAAGGTGACTGATGATTGTGAATAAGATGGAAGCCGTGAGATTCATAATTAGTTTGAGGTGCACTGACAGCGAACGGGAGTTGTGCACACCACCTGAATGACAGACAGCCACAATGGTACCAACATTGGCGCACAGACCAAAGAAACACAGCACCAGCATCACAATGTTGGTAGGTTGATGTATGACATCTTCAAATCTGTGCCTGAAGTTTTCAGGGGAGGTAGTATTACTCACATCCAACAAATATTCTATAAAGTCCAGATGAATGAAAGTTGCATTAAGTCCATCCTGTGAATTTTGGAATCCCAACTGCCTGCCTAGAGATATTTCTGGGTGAGATGTCAGATGGGAAATAGGAGTTCTATTCATTTTTCTAGCTTTCTGGTTTACATCATAGCCAAGAAAGATGTGACATGAGCAAGAAGTTAAAGTTTATATTTATACATCATGTACAAAAGTGTGGGCAGGGCACATAAAAGTAGCAGCAAATCAGTGTGGGCTTAGTGTATTGATTTTAATTTCAAATTAAAAATGTTTTACTTCTAAAATCAGACCCTAGGTGTCATGAGCTATGAAATGACTGTTTTATTGGTGGTTATGTTTATGCATTTAGTTAAATATAAAGTGATACATATAAATACCTCCCATCTTCTTTAACATATGCTACTGTTCCACTAGATTTAAAGTAAAACTAATGATTTGTTGGCTACAGCTGCCTTTTTATGTTGTACTGCTATTTTGTCTACATTTAGTAAACACTTCATCTATAATAATAATGGCAGCATAGCCTTACACCTGTATCTATAATAACAATGGCAACATAGCCTTACACCTGTATCTATAATAATAATGGCATCATAGCCTTACACCTGTATCTATAATAACAATGGCAACATAGCCTTACACCTGTGTCTATAAAAACAATGGCATCATAGCCTTACACCTGTATCTAAAATAACAATGGCATCATAGTTGTACACCTGTGTCTATAATAATAATGGCAACATAGCCTTACACCTGTGTCTATAATAACAATGGCATCATAGCCTTACACCTGTGTCTATAATAACAATGGCATCATAGCCTTACACCTGTATCTATAATAACAATGGCATCATAGCCTTACACCTGTGTCTATAATAACAATGGCATCATAGCCTTACACCTATATCTATAATTATAACGGCATCATAGCCTTACACCTGTATCTATAATAATAATGACATCATAGTTTTACACCTGTGTCTATAATAACAATGGCATCATAGCCTTACACCTGTATGTATAATAATAATGACATTATAGCCTTACACCTGTATCTATAATAATAATGACATCATAGCCTTACACCTGTGTCTATAATAACAATGGCATCATAGCCTTACACCTGTATGTATAATAAAAATGACATTATAGCCTTACACCTGTATCTATAATAATAATGACATCATAGCCTTACACCTGTATCTATAATAACAATGACATCATAGCCTTACACCTGTGTCTATAATAACAATGGCATCATAGCCTTACACCTGTGTCTATAATAACAATGACATCATAGCCTTACACCTGTATCTAGAATAATAATGGCATCATAGCCTTACACCTGTGTCTATAATAACAATGGCATCATAGCCATACACCTGTATCTATAATAATAACGACATCATAGCCTTACACCTGTATCTATAATAATAACGACATCATAGCCTTACACCTGTATCTATAATAATAACGACATCATAGCCTTACACCTGTATCTATAATAATAATGGCAACATAGCCTTACACCTGTATCTATAATAATAATGACATCATAGCATTACACCTGTGTCTATAATAATAATGGCATCATAGCCTTACACCTGTATCTATAATAATAATGACATCATAGCCTTACACCTGTATCTATAATAATAATGACATCATAGCCTTACACCTGTATCTATAATAATAATGGCAACATAGCCTTACACCTGTATCTATAATTATAATGACATCATAGCCTTACACCTGTGTCTATAATAATAATGACATAGCCTTACACCTGTGTCTATAATAATAATGGCATCATAGCCTTACACCTGTATCTATAATAATAATGACATTATAGCCTTACACCTGTGTCTATAATAATAATGGCATCATAGCCTTACACCTGTGTCTATAATAATAATGACATTATAGCCTTACACCTGTATCTATAATAATAATGGCATCATAACCTTACACCTGTATCTATAATAATAATGACATCATAGCCTTACACCTGTATCTATAATAATAATGACATCATAGCCTTACACCTGTATCTATAATAATAATGGCAACATAGCCTTACACCTGTGTCTATAATAATAATGACATCATAGCCTTACACCTGTATCTATAATAATAATGACATCATAGCCTTACACCTGTGTCTATAATAATAATGACATCATAGCCTTACACCTGTGTCTATAATAACAATGGCAACATAGCCTTACACCTGTATTTATAATAATAATGACATCATAGCCTTACACCTGTATTTATAATAATAATGGCAACATAGCCTTACACCTGTATTTATAATAATAATGGCAGCATAGCCTTACACCTGTATTTATAATAATAATGACATCATAGCCTTACACCTGTATTTATAATAATAATGGCAACATAGCCTTACACCTGTATTTATAATAATAATGGCAACATAGCCTTACACCTGTATTTATAATAATAATGACATCATAGCCTTACACCTGTATCTATAATAATAATGGCATCATAGCCTTACACCTGTATCTATAATAATAATGGCATCGTAGCCTTACACCTGTATTTATAATAATAATGACATCATAGCCTTACACCTGTATTTATAATATTAATGGCATCATAGCCTTACACCTGTATCTATAATAATGGCAACATAGCCTTACACCTGTGTCTATAATAATAATGGCATCATAGCCTTACACCTGTATTTATAATAATGATGGCAGCATAGCCTTACACCTGTGTCTATAATAATAATGACATCATAGCCTTACACCTGTATCTATAATAATAATGACATCATAGCCTTACAACTGTGTCTATAATAATAATGGCATCATAGCCTTACACCTGTGTTTATAATAATAATGGCAGCATAGTTTTACACCTGTATCTATAATAATAATGGCAGCATAGTTTTACACCTGTATCTATAATAACAATGGCATCATAGCCTTACACCTGTATCTATAATAATAATGACATCATAGCCTTACACCTGTATCTATAATAATAATGACATCATAGCCTTACAACTGTGTTTATAATAATAATGGCATCATAGCCTTACACCTGTGTCTATAATAATAATGACATCATAGCCTTACACCTGTATCTATAATAATAATGACATCATAGCCTTACAACTGTGTTTATAATAATAATGACATCATAGCCTTACAACTGTGTTTATAATAATAATGGCATCATAGCCTTACACCTGTGTCTATAATAATAATGACATCATAGCCTTACACCTGTATCTATAATAATAATGACATCATAGCCTTACAACTGTGTTTATAATAATAATGGCATCATAGCCTTACACCTGTATCTATAATAATAATGGCAGCATAGTTTTACGCCTGTATCTATAATAATAATGACATCATAGCCTTACACCTGTGTTTATAATAATAATGACATCATAGCCTTACACCTGTATCTATAATAATAATGACATCATAGCCTTTCAACTGTGTTTATAATAATAATGACATCATAGCCTTACACCTGTGTCTATAATAATAATGACATCATAGCCTTACACCTGTATCTATAATAATAATGACATCATAGCCTTACACCTGTGTCTATAATAATAATGACATCATAGCCTTACACCTGTGTCTATAATAATAATGACATCATAGCCTTACACCTGTATCTATAATAATAATGGCAACATAGCCTTACACCTGTATCTATAATAATAATGGCATCATAGCCTTACACCTGTATCTAGAATAATAATGGCATCATAGCCTTACACCTGTATCTATAATAATAATGGCAACATAGCCTTACACCTGTGTCTATAATAATAATGACATCATAGCCTTACACCTGTATCTATAATAATAATGACATCATAGCTTTACACCTGTGTCTATAATAATAATGACATCATAGCCTTACACCTGTGTCTATAATAATAATGGCAACATAGCCTTACACCTGTATTTATAATAATAATGACATCATAGCCTTACACCTGTATTTATAATAATAATGGCAACATAGCCTTACACCTGTATTTATAATAATAATGGCAGCATAGCCTTACACCTGTATTTATAATAATAATGACATCATAGCCTTACACCTGTATTTATAATAATAATGGCAACATAGCCTTACACCTGTATTTATAATAATAATGGCAACATAGCCTTGCACCTGTATTTATAATAATAATGACATCATAGCCTTACACCTGTATCTATAATAATAATGGCATCATAGCCTTACACCTGTATCTATAATAATAATGGCATCGTAGCCTTACACCTGTATTTATAATAATAATGACATCATAGCCTTACACCTGTATTTATAATATTAATGGCATCATAGCCTTACACCTGTATCTATAATAATGGCAACATAGCCTTACACCTGTGTCTATAATAATAATGGCATCATAGCCTTACACCTGTATTTATAATAATGATGGCAGCATAGCCTTACACCTGTGTCTATAATAATAATGACATCATAGCCTTACACCTGTATCTATAATAATAATGACATCATAGCCTTACAACTGTGTCTATAATAATAATGGCATCATAGCCTTACACCTGTGTTTATAATAATAATGGCAGCATAGTTTTACACCTGTATCTATAATAATAATGGCAGCATAGTTTTACACCTGTATCTATAATAACAATGGCATCATAGCCTTACACCTGTATCTATAATAATAATGACATCATAGCCTTACACCTGTATCTATAATAATAATGACATCATAGCCTTACAACTGTGTTTATAATAATAATGACATCATAGCCTTACAACTGTGTTTATAATAATAATGGCATCATAGCCTTACACCTGTGTCTATAATAATAATGACATCATAGCCTTACACCTGTATCTATAATAATAATGACATCATAGCCTTACAACTGTGTTTATAATAATAATGACATCATAGCCTTACAACTGTGTTTATAATAATAATGGCATCATAGCCTTACACCTGTGTCTATAATAATAATGACATCATAGCCTTACACCTGTATCTATAATAATAATGACATCATAGCCTTACAACTGTGTTTATAATAATAATGGCATCATAGCCTTACACCTGTATCTATAATAATAATGGCAGCATAGTTTTACGTCTGTATCTATAATAATAATGACATCATAGCCTTACACCTGTATCTATAATAATAATGACATCATAGCCTTACACCTGTATCTATAATAATAATGACATCATAGCCTTTCAACTGTGTTTATAATAATAATGGCATCATAGCCTTACACCTGTGTCTATAATAGTAATGGCAGCATAGTTTTACACCTGTATCTATAATAATAATGACATCATAGCCTTACACCTGTGTTTATAATAATAATGGCATCATAGCCTTACACCTGTGTCTATAATAATAATGGCAGCATAGTTTTACACCTGTATCTATAATAATAATGACATCATAGCTTTACACCTGTATCTATAATAATAATGACATCATAGCCTTACACCTGTGTCTATAATAATAATGACATCATAGCCTTACACCTGTATCTATAATAATAATGACATCATAGCCTTACAACTGTGTTTATAATAATAATGGCATCATAGCCTTACACCTGTGTCTATAATAATAATGGCAGCATAGTTTTACACCTGTATCTATAATAATAATGACATCATAGCCTTACACCTGTGTTTATAATAATAATGGCAGCATAGTTTTACACCTGTATCTATAATAACAATGGCATGGTAGCATAGTTTTACACCTGTATCTATAATAACAATGGCATCATAGCCTCACACCTGTATCTATAATAATAATGACATCATAGCCTTACACCTGTCTATAATAATAATGACATCATAGCCTTACACCTGTGTCTATAATAATAATGACATCATAGCCTTACACCTGTATCTATAATAATAATGACATCATAGCCTTACAACTGTGTTTATAATAATAATGGCATCATAGCCTTACACCTGTGTTTATAATAATAATGGCAGCATAGTTTTACACCTGTATCTATAATAATAATGACATCATAGCCTTACACCTGTGTCTATAATAATAATGACATCATAGCCTTACACATGTATCTATAATAATAATGACATCATAGCCTTACACCTGTATCTATAATAATAATGACATCATAGCCTTACACCTGTGTTTATAATAATAATGGCAGCATAGTTTTACACCTGTATCTATAATAATAATGACATCATAGCCTTACACCTGTGTTTATAATAATAATGGCAGCATAGCCTTACACCTGTATCTATAATAATAATGGCATCATAGCCTTACACCTGTATCTATAATAATAATGGCATCGTAGCCTTACACCTGTATTTATAATAATAATGACATCATAGCCTTACACCTGTATTTATAATATTAATGGCATCATAGCCTTACACCTGTATCTATAATAATGGCAACATAGCCTTACACCTGTGTCTATAATAATAATGGCATCATAGCCTTACACCTGTATTTATAATAATGATGGCAGCATAGCCTTACACCTGTGTCTATAATAATAATGACATCATAGCCTTACACCTGTATCTATAATAATAATGACATCATAGCCTTACAACTGTGTCTATAATAATAATGGCATCATAGCCTTACACCTGTGTTTATAATAATAATGGCAGCATAGTTTTACACCTGTATCTATAATAATAATGGCAGCATAGTTTTACACCTGTATCTATAATAACAATGGCATCATAGCCTTACACCTGTATCTATAATAATAATGACATCATAGCCTTACACCTGTATCTATAATAATAATGACATCATAGCCTTACAACTGTGTTTATAATAATAATGGCATCATAGCCTTACACCTGTGTCTATAATAATAATGACATCATAGCCTTACACCTGTATCTATAATAATAATGACATCATAGCCTTACAACTGTGTTTATAATAATAATGACATCATAGCCTTACAACTGTGTTTATAATAATGATGGCATCATAGCCTTACACCTGTGTCTATAATAATAATGACATCATAGCCTTACACCTGTATCTATAATAATAATGACATCATAGCCTTACAACTGTGTTTATAATAATAATGGCATCATAGCCTTACACCTGTATCTATAATAATAATGGCAGCATAGTTTTACGTCTGTATCTATAATAATAATGACATCATAGCCTTACACCTGTGTTTATAATAATAATGACATCATAGCCTTACACCTGTATCTATAATAATAATGACATCATAGCCTTTCAACTGTGTTTATAATAATAATGGCATCATAGCCTTACACCTGTGTCTATAATAGTAATGGCAGCATAGTTTTACACCTGTATCTATAATAATAATGACATCATAGCCTTACACCTGTGTTTATAATAATAATGGCATCATAGCCTTACACCTGTGTCTATAATAATAATGGCAGCATAGTTTTACACCTGTATCTATAATAATAATGACATCATAGCCTTACACCTGTATCTATAATAATAATGACATCATAGCCTTACACCTGTGTCTATAATAATAATGACATCATAGCCTTACACCTGTGTTTATAATAATAATGGCATCATAGCCTTACACCTGTGTCTATAATAATAATGGCAGCATAGTTTTACACCTGTATCTATAATAATAATGACATCATAGCTTTACACCTGTATCTATAATAATAATGACATCATAGCCTTACACCTGTGTCTATAATAATAATGACATCATAGCCTTACACCTGTATCTATAATAATAATGACATCATAGCCTTACAACTGTGTTTATAATAATAATGGCATCATAGCCTTACACCTGTGTCTATAATAATAATGGCAGCATAGTTTTACACCTGTATCTATAATAATAATGACATCATAGCCTTACACCTGTGTTTATAATAATAATGGCAGCATAGTTTTACACCTGTATCTATAATAACAATGGCATGGTAGCATAGTTTTACACCTGTATCTATAATAACAATGGCATCATAGCCTCACACCTGTATCTATAATAATAATGACATCATAGCCTTACACCTGTCTATAATAATAATGACATCATAGCCTTACACCTGTGTCTATAATAATAATGACATCATAGCCTTACACCTGTATCTATAATAATAATGACATCATAGCCTTACAACTGTGTTTATAATAATAATGACATCATAGCCTTACACCTGTGTTTATAATAATAATGGCAGCATAGTTTTACACCTGTATCTATAATAATAATGACATCATAGCCTTACACCTGTGTCTATAATAATAATGACATCATAGCCTTACACATGTATCTATAATAATAATGACATCATAGCCTTACACCTGTATCTATAATAATAATGACATCATAGCCTTACACCTGTGTTTATAATAATAATGGCAGCATAGTTTTACACCTGTATCTATAATAATAATGACATCATAGCCTTACACCTGTGTTTATAATAATAATGGCAGCATAGTTTTACACCTGTATCTATAATAACAATGGCATGGTAGCATAGTTTTACACCTGTATCTATAATAACAATGGCATCATAGCCTCACACCTGTATCTATAATAATAATGACATCATAGCCTTACACCTGTCTATAATAATAATGGCATCATAGCCTTACACCTGTGTCTATAATAATAATAACATCATAGTTTTACACCTGTGTCTATAATAATAATGACATCATAGCATTACACCTGTGTCTATAATAATAATGACATCATAGCCTTACACCTGTGTCTATAATAATAATGGCATCATAGCCTTACACCTGTACCTATAATAATAATGACATCATAGCCTTACACCTGTGTCTATAATAATAATGGCAACATAGTTTTACACCTGTGTCTATAATTATAATGGCATCATAGTTGTACACCTGTGTCTATAATAATAATGGCATCATAGCCTTACAACTGTGTCTATAATAATAATTGCATCATAGCATTACACCTGTATCTATAATAATAATGGCAGCATAGTTTACACTTATGTTTATAAAATATTTGCATCATCATTCCCTAACCAAAAGCAAAGGAAAGTAGTTTTTCATTGTCTGTCCATCTGTTTGTCTTTTGGTCTGTCTTTCTAGGCTTAGGTCAGTTATCAGTGAAACCTAATATACTGATGGAATGTAAGTTAATTCAACATCCAAGAAGGTCATTGACCCATGTGGAACATATTTACAATATATATAAATTATACATAAATATACATAGTATAAACATTTTTACAATACATATATATGTAGGTATTGAAATAGTTACACTGTTACAGTTATGAATGATAAATTATAAGTAGAGTATTAGTAGAGTACAACATTGTATATAAACAATGGAATGTAATAGAGCAGATATGCACTGAACATGATGTAGACCAATGTCATAGAGCAGATATACACTGAACATGATGTAGACCAATGACAAAGAGCAGATATTCACTGAACATGGTGTAGACCGATGTCATGTAGCAGATATGCACTGAACATAATGTAGACCAATGTCATAGAGCAGATATGCACTGAACATGATGTAGACCAATGTCATAGAGCAGATATGCACTGAACATAATGTAGACCAATGTCATAGAGCAGATATGCACTGAACATGATGTAGACCAATGTCATAGAGCAGATATGCACTGAACATGATGTAGACCAATGTCATGGAGCAGATATGCACTGAACATAATGTAGACCGATATCACATAGCAGATATGCACTGAACATAATGTAGACCAATGTCATAGAGCAGATATGCACTGAACATAATGTAGACCGATATCACATAGCAGATATGCACTGAACATAATGTAGACCAATGTCATAGAGCAGATATGCACTGAACATAATGTAGACCGATATCACATAGCAGATATGCACTGAACATAATGTAGACCAATGTCATAGAGCAGATATGCACTGAACATAATGTAGACCAATGTCATAGAGCAGATATGCACTGAACATAATGTAGACCGATATCACATAGCAGATATGCACTGAACATAATGTAGACCAATGTCATAGAGCAGATATGCACTGAACATAATGTAGACCGATATCACATAGCAGATATGCACTGAACATAATGTAGACCAATGTCATAGAGCAGATATGCACTGAACATAATGTAGACCGATATCACATAGCAGATATGCACTGAACATAATGTAGACCGATATCACATAGCAGATATGCACTGAACATAATGTAGACCAATGTCATAGAGCAGATATGCACTGAACATAATGTAGACCGATATCACATAGCAGATATGCACTGAACATAATGTAGACCAATGTCATAGAGCAGATATGCACTGAACATAATGTAGACCGATATCACATAGCAGATATGCACTGAACATAATGTAGACCGATATCACATAGCAGATATGCACTGAACATAATGTAGACCAATGTCATAGAGCAGATATGCACTGAACATAATGTAGACCAATGTCATAGAGCAGATATGCACTGAACATAATGTAGACCAATGTCATAGAGCAGATATGCACTGAACATAATGTAGACCAATGTCATAGAGCAGATATGCACTGAACATAATGTAGACCAATGTCATAGAGCAGATATGCACTGAACATAATGTAGACCAATGTCATAGAGCAGATATGCACTGAACATAATGTAGACCAATGTCATAGAGCAGATATGCACTGAACATAATGTAGACCAATGTCATAGAGCAGATATGCACTGAACATGATGTAGACCCATGTCATAGAGCAGATATGCACTGAACGTGATGTAGACCGATGTCATATAGTAGATATGCACTGAACATGATGTAGACCAATGTCATACAGCAGATATACACTGAATGTGATGTAGACCAATGTCATACAGCAGATATGCACTGAACATGATGTAGACCGATATCACATAGCAGATATGCACTGAACAAGATGTAGACCGATATCACATAGCAGATATGCACTGAACATGATGTAGACCGTTATCACATAGCAGATATGCACTGATCATGATGTAGACCGATATCACATAGCAGATATGCACTGATCATGATGTAGACCGATATCACATAGCAGATATGCACATCCTATGTACTTGCATAGATATGTTACATCCTATGTACTTGCAGAGATATGTGACATCCTATGTACTTGCATAGATATGTTACATCCTATGTACTTGCAGAGATATGTGACATTCTATGTATTTGCATAGATATGTAACATCCTAGGCACTTGCATAGATATGTGACATCCTATGTACTTGCATAGATATGTTACATCCTATGTACTTGTATAGATATGTGACATCCTATGTACTTGCAGAGATATGTTACATCCTATGTACTTGCAGAGATATGTGACATCCTAGGCACTTGCATAGATATGTGACATCCTATGTACTTGCATAGATATGTTACATCCTATGTATTTGCATAGATATGTGACATCCTAGGCACTTGCATAGATATGTTACATCTTAAGGCACTTGCATAGATATGACATCCTATGTACTTGCATAGATATGTGACATCCTAGGCACTTGCATAGATATGTTACATCTTAAGGCACTTGCATAGATATGACATCCTATGTACTTGCATAGATATGTTACATCTTAAGGCACTTGCATAGATATGACATCCTATGTACTTGCAGAGATATGGGACATCCTATGTACTTGCCGAAATATGTATGTTCTTGCAGAGATATGTGACATCCTATGTACTTGCAGAGATATGTGACATTCTAGGCACTTGCATGTGTAAGCATGTGCTTAAGGCTAAAAAATTAATATGCTTAGAACAAGAGTATCAACTACTTTGCTTTCTTCTTTGTTGTCTGCTACATCTTTTTGTTATTGCAAGCTGCACTGTTAACCTAGGAATACTTTATTGAGTCTTTGAGAAAGATCTTACTAACTGCTGCCAATTCCTGTTAGTGCCTGCTGTGCTATCGTTCCTGTGGTTGAAATTAAAACTTATTTTTTAATTGAAAGAGATATTCCAAAAGAGGCACAGCTCTCCAAAGTGGCCTCAGTTATAATAAGTTGGTAGTGAGATGTAGTCCAAGACTAATAATCACAGCTTTTGTCTATTCAGTGTTTGAATTATTCCCCTTTTATTAAATTTGCTTGTAGTGAAGCATGTAAAACCATATAAAATGTACCCCTCTGTTATCAATAGCACAACAGTTTCAGTCACAAACAAATTGGACTAGGTATTTATCTGTAAATTCATATTTGGCACATTTTACATTAGCACCATGTGACAGCGGTCACATGAGTGTCTGGAAAATCAACGACAGTACAATATGCGTGGGAGTTAGCCTGTGTACCAATTGCGAACTGGCAGCCCATTTCTGTATTAAGTGCACAAGCACATAGTAACCATAAAAAGTACAACCAACTGTTTAAATTTCTACAAAACTTGAATGTCGAAGAAATTTTGCACATCTATTGAAATGTTTCTGTAGAAGTCTATGATAATTAGTGCAGTCTGCCCTTGCAGATGAATTAGTGCAGTCATGTAATATGTTATGTAATATAAAAATAAGAATCAACACACAACAATGTGGTCATTGTGGACAATGCATGGACAGAGTGTTAACAGAGCAGGAGAGACAGAGATCAGGGAGAGACAGAGACCTAGAGTGGACAGAGAGAGTGGACAGAGAGAGACAATGAGTGGAATTGAGAGTGGACAGAGAGAGCTATTTCATTTCTTTGCTGAGATCTATGTATATCTCAAACTACATGAACATGAATGTATATCTCAAACTACATTAAATAATGCAAGTATTTTTTAAAATGTAACAGCAAGTTTTGAAAATAACAGTTACATAAGCTTCAAACTGACCCAATAAACTCAGATTACATAATACAATTAAAACATGTACACATAGGCAGAGGGCTGTAATACAGTTAGATAAATAGTCACATAAATGCTATTTTTGAAAGCAGCACAAACCTCACTATATCAGTTCTAATATTGCATGTCTGATTTGAGCTTGAAACTTTTTACTATAGAGTCTTATGTGTATATTTACAGCACCGTTAAAAATAAACCATTTTAATTATTTGACAATGTTATTTCTAATTGACTTTCTGAAGATGTGCAGGAGCTATCTAATAGTGTGAGAAGACTAGAGCATGTACCAAGAATCCCAGTGTATTCATACTGCATGCATTTTCTGTGAGGTTCTTTTCTGTGTGTTTACAAAAAGGGCTGAAGATATTTGAATGGTGTGAAAGATAACTTGACTGCTACAAGACATCATCATCATCATCATCATCACCATCATCTTAATCATCCTCATCATCATCATCATCATATGTTGATGACTTCTCATTCTTCTCGTTAACATAATTGACATAATCATAAGATTTGTAAGTATTTTTATATTTAATCTCCAAATCTTTGCAACTTGCTAGTCGATGTAAGATTGTATTTGAACTTATTTTCAATGTGAATCTCAATAACTCACTTTAGATGTCATGTAAATATAGAACAAAGAGATTGCTGAGATTGCTGTGTCACATAAGATCGCCATGTTATGTAGACATGACAAACCCTCATAGTGCTGTAAACCAGCTGAGCTACTGACTGTGCTTAGCACTTTTCCCATAATTGGTGTTTCTGTGCGACATGTAAGGCTGCCATGGAGCCATTATCCAATTAAATTGCAGGAATTGTAGTGTTTATGTCTTTCTAAGATTGGCATATAATTATAAGCTGTACAGATTGCTGTGATAGACATCACAGTGCCTCACACAGGATGTAAATAGTGATCAAACAGATTGTACAAATTGCAATAATAATCTTTCACACATGGTTGACATATTAGTATTGTCCAATCAGATTGTGAGGATTGTACTTCAAGTGTCTCACACATGGTTAACCTGTTACTATTGTCCAATCAGATTGTGAGGATTGTACTTCAAGTGTCTCACACATGGTTAACCTATTAATATTGTCCAATCAGATTGTGAGGATTGTACTTCAAGCGTCTCGCACATGGTTATCCTGTTACTATTGTCCAATCAGATTGTGAGGATTGTACTTCAAGTGTCTCACACATGGTTAACCTATTAATATTGTCCAATCAGATTGTGAGGATTGTACTTCAAGTGTCTCACACATGGTTAACCTTTTAATATTGTCCAATCAGATTGTGAAGATTGTACTTCAAGTGTCTCACACATGGTTAACATGTTAATATTGTCCAATCAGATTGTGAGGATTGTACTTCAAGTGTCTCACACATGGTTAACCTTTTAATATTGTCCAATCAGATTGTGAGGATTGTACTTCAAGTGTCTCACACATGGTTAACCTATTAATATTGTCCAATCAGATTGTGAGGATTGTACTTCAAGTGTCTCACACATGGTTAACCTTTTAATATTGTCCAATCAGATTGTGCGGATTGTACTTCAAGTGTCTCACACATGGTTAACCTATTAATATTGTCCAATCAGATTGTGAGGATTGTACTTCAAGTGTCTCACACATGGTTAACCTTTTAAGATTGTCCAATCAGATTGTGCGGATTGTACTTCAAGTGTCTCACACATGGTTAACCTTTTAATATTGTCCAATCAGATTGTGAGGATTGTACTTCAAGTGTCTCGCACATGGTTATTCTGTTACTATTGTCCAATCAGATTGTGAGGATTCTACTTCAAGTGTCTCACACATGGTTAACCTATTAATATTGACTAATCAAACTGTATAGATTATACTTCCAGTTTTTCAGTCTTACTTTTAAAACTTTTGTTGTGTGTATACATGATGGAACTTTGAATCAAGAAGGCACAAGGAAATCATTTCAGATATTTTTTACTTAGATCAGCACTGATATACAAATGGAATTTACAATTTCAAATTGTACAAATGTAATTAGCAGTGATAAAATCAACACACGTGAAATTGGATTCAATGAAATTCAACATTTTATGCCAATAAACAGATAAACTTTCAAAAATGAAGACGATCATGATAAAACATGCAAATACCTTTATAGGCATGAAAGTCATTATTACAATATGTAAAAGTTGTCATCAAAAAGAAACAACATTGATCAAAATATAATTATAAGTATATAAAGAAGTGAAGATAGGCAGGCAGAACATTGGGTGGCAATTCCTATAGCAGACTAATATTGTTCTTGAAAGATCTTTTGGAACCATTGAAGTCAGGCCATTAAACATTATCAGTGGTCAAGGTTAAAGTGGAAGTGCATAGAATTAACATCTAATTAAACGGATAAATATCAAGGTATTATTAATGGATTTAAAGGCCAGTGACAAGATACGTGGCTCTAATAAACTTGCCAGAAGGTTAAAATGTTTTATGTACAATTATATATACATCTAATTGGTTGATAAACTTATAAAAGTCATGTCAATCACTGTTAACATGAGAAAAGCACACATATAAAATACACATGTTTATATAATAACGTTTCACCAATCCCTGTTAAAAGTACAAGAGGCCCTTTAAAATTAACATAGTAGTGAAATAACAAGTTCATGTGAGATAATGGTAGGAAAATAATAAACACTATAAATAAACAATTACAACAAAAAATCCAAATTTAATTGATTTTTAATGACCTTTCACCTTGCTTATACCAAATAATTAGGCAAATAGTGATTAATTAACTGGAGGTATATGGTCTGCCATGGAATATTTCATTGAAGGGATTTTGTCGCGCTCTGACATAGGCCTCCTGATGGAAGCTGTTTGATCTTGATCTACACTATTCCTGGGCCTCTATATACTCTTGAGATGTATGCATGAAGGTATAAGAAAACAACTTGGAATGGTCCATGAAGCCTGTTCGCAAAAAACTAATTTAAAGAAAAAACAAGGAAAAAAGCAACAACAATAACAACAAAACATATTCTAATGAGTTAGATGCAATTTGCTTTTATACTTTCATAACAAGAATTGTACATATACCTGCAGAGGCAAGTTATTTATATATATAGTCTTCCAGCTGGCATATAAAAGCTGGGTCTCTTATTTTCATCTGTATCTTTATAACTTGTTTTCTTGCACTGAATGTGTTGTCAAGTAGAAGATTGTCTAACATGAGTGTCATCTATCTGTTTATCATACAGAAATATAAAGAAAAAGAGCAAATATTCATGTAATAGTGGGTAGTTATGTTTTTTGTATAATGAGTAAGGAAATTATCAGTTTGGAGCTTTTCAAGCCGTTAACTGAATACAAAAAATAAAAGTGTACCATCTGTCAAAAAAAGAGGCCATTTTCTTGACGTGAAATCATGAATTATCCAAGTTGCCCTAAATAAAATATTGTCCAGCTGACTTGAAAACAAACAAAATAAGAACAGCAAGTGCTTTTTAAGCCTTTAATAAAAATAACTACATGTGTGCTCTAACATACTTAAAAATAATTTTCAATTAATGAAAATTGCCAATAAGCTGATGAAGGCTGTGTGAAACAGTCAATAAATAAATTTTTCGAACAAAAAATAAAAAAAATGTTCAAGTTACTCTTAAATTTTAACTGCATAGAAGTTATCGGTAAGCTTGTATCTTAAAACATTTAATTCATTTTTCAATTTCAAAATATTTTCTTATCATTCATAGCCAAATAGGATTTTATTGCATATTTTATTAATTTGGCTTTTCTTTTTACCTGCACTTTTGATGATTGTTTCAAATTGTTCCAAAGGCTCAAAATGCAGTCATTCATTAGAGATAGTTTATATTTTAAAAGTTTATTAAAATTTAAAGGGACACAAACCATTTAATATTTTTCATCAATGCTCTGGAGTTATTTCCCTTGCATCATGTTTCTGAGTGTTTGTTATAAACTAAAAGTGAAGTTTGTTACAAGTATTCAGTATCATTTTACTGACATTCATGCTTTGTGAACACACATATCTGTGCCAATCCATAACCCTTTTTTGTGGTCAAATGTCAGGAGCGTAGCTAGGCATGATGTGATGTGTACACATGGTGGCTAGGAGGTCCGCGGACATGCTCTCCCAGAAACTTTTGTGTTTGGGGAGGTTTTGGCATCAAGGTATAATTTGATTTAACGTAAAAATATAATGTTTGATCGTTCAGAGGATGGAACAATCTGAAGAGTTCTGATTTGAAATGTAAGAGTACACAACTTGCCCCATACCAGGAGCTGCAGAAAAGTTAGTAACAAGATTTTGCAATTTTATATATTTTTCATGGTGCAAATAGTGGTACTATAGTTGATTGCAAGAAATGTACACCTTACTCCTATAAAGGTAAGGTTATTATTGCAAATAACTTGTTTAATGTTTTCATTTTTTGGAGACTATGTGTATCTGTTCAACATATTATGGGCAATTTTACCTACTTAACAAATTAAGAAATAAAAAATTAATATATTTTTGTTAAAACATTTTAAAGCTAATGTTTCAGATAGATTTGTTGCATTCATGTTGTCGTGTAAACATCACCATACAATCATATTGCAGGAATTGCTGTCTTGGTGTTTTCAAATACTTTTTAAAAAATATGTTGATAAAATGTATCATGACCAAAAGAAGTTATAATGTATAAATGGTTTACTGGTATGAACTTTAATAATCACTTATTTAAGACAAGGTTCCTATTAGCACTTGGTATTAAGGATAACATATAAAGATGACAAAGAAATGACTAAAAAACAAAATATCAAGCAACTAACACCACCAAATAGAAAATATTCCCTGATGAATATTGCTGAAAGGGAAACTTAGGGGTGCAGATTAATTTACATGCAGCAAAAAAATAAAAAATTGACAAAAAATTATGACAATATCATACAATGAGACATGAGTACAGTTTTATACTTCTACATCAAAGAAATAGTATCTTTAATAATTTTGTTTGTCAGTTTTGAAAATTTATGACAACTGACGTTAGTGACCTTATACTTTCAATGATTGTACACTAAACTGCATGGATATGTCTTGTTTCATGTTCAAAATACTGCCATTCAGGTGTTTTTAAACCCAAGTTAACCTGCTTTATATGTAACTAATCCATTGGATTAGCTGAGTTGTTTGTCTACGATAATATTAACCCATGCCGAATACCTACCTGTAAGAACTATACTAGTGCTGCTTGTACAGAACTGACAAATCTACACCATTTGTAGGTGGAAACTTTTACTTTGTAGTAAATGTAAAATCTGTTTCTTTTGCTGCAAATGTTGTGAATGGATAAGACTGAATAAAATTGGAATTATTTTAACAATTTAGCATTTCACATTAAATTTTTTATTATTGTACGACAATATTATGGAATTATATTATATAATACAGTTTATTTACCCTTGATTAAGACTTACTATGTAATTGCATTTACCCAGATTGTTTACAACTAAAAACACTATTTAAAATAAGAACATGTTTTAATATCAAAAGAAAAACAATTCACCAATAATGTTCATAGAACAGAATATTTACACATGATCTATTTAAATTTTTAAAGAGAAAAAAATATACATTAGAAATATCTTACATACTAGGCATGCATATTTACTTCTATGTATTTTTTTGTCAATATTATGCACCTGTATCCAGTCTTCTGATAACTTCCAAGTTATAAGTTGCCTTTCAGTTGTGTATCCCTTTATTATTTTCATTTTATTTTTTCTGTCCAAGAAATTAAATCAGAATTCAACAAAAACTGAACAAAGTGGAGCTTTTATAATGAAACATAAACATTTAAAATTATGAATATGCATATACACAAATGTGATAAAATTCCATCTGAATTTGTTGTTAATCTCATGGTTAAAGAATCCAAATATGTTATTTAATCTTGAAAAACAACAACAGCATCAACAATGTGGAAAAATGATTGCTCATGTCAACTGCCTTGTCCTAAAATACAGTTTAATGTGGGGTTTGTTTTTGCAAAATGCATACAAATGCTATTACAATTGATGAGGTAACTTGTTCCCTCAAAAAGCAACAATTCAAATCAATTCCAATAAAATCTGTCTTTTAAATCAATTTCTCCATGCTGTAATGACCACAACAGGGAGGGATGTTTCTTTATTAGCGCCCTCTCTTTTTAAATTCCTAAAATAATTTTCTGCAATAAACAAGATAATAGTTGCCATCCTTTAATACTTTCTTGACATAAAAATTTAAATCGATAGATTTCATAGATTTCAGTTTTGTGTAATGGTTGCAACTTAAAAATGTCTTTGTAAGGAAATATAACAAACATGTTTGGTGCTTTAAAAAGATTCCACTGCGATAAATATGAACTTGAGATGTATATTTAAAGGTTCAATTTTAATAATTCTTTTTAACCCTTTCATCACAAGGGTGAATTCTGGTACAAGTTCCACAGCAAAGCTGCATAAATATTGCTGCTTTTTGAAAAATTCTGATTTGGTAAAATTGTGTCAATTTGAAACCTATTATTAGCCAATGGACATATCTGGCCCAATGAAGTGTTGGCAAACTCAACAGGAAAGATCATTTGAGAGTAATCAAGCTATAAAAACATCTTGCTGCAACAAAAGATCCAGCAAACCTCAAATGTCATTGTTACAAAATGACTTCAGAACAATGTGGCTTTACTGTGATGTTGTGTACCCCTTGGTCTGGAGGAGAGTTTTTGTCAAGTCTGCTTGCAGTAAGCTTGGCATAGTTAGTACAATATTGGTTTGGTGCATGTGTGTCGGTATATGTGTCTAAGCTATAACTTAATCATTGGTCAAGGGCACAAATGTTTGCCATGATGAGATAGCATGTTGTTTTAAGGATCATGTTCTAAGCAGAAAAGGTCAAGGTCACAATTCCAGGTCAAGGGTAGAAAAAGGAAACTTTTAAGTTTGTCTGGGCTACAACATTGTCATGAATTGAGAGATATTTAAAATATCTTTAAATACATATTTTTCTTGATAAGACCACAGTGGTGGCAAACTTGGAGCTTATTGGTAGACTGAAAATCGAGGTTAAAGGCTCACCATGTGGCCCGTTGACATCGAGTTAGACCAAAATACCTGTTGTTGTGTGTTATATTGGCAGTTGACAAGTTAAAATAATAGAAGGTAAATACACACTTGGAAAGGTTATATGTACATTCACAAGATAACTCATATAGTTTAAATAGACTGCAAATTCAGAAATGTAAAAAAAGGCCACAGGTAGTTATGGCCACTAGATTAAAAGTTCCATTCATGTACAATTATGCATATTACAAGAAAAATGTTTTCTTGCATTCTGCAGCAAATGGCTTCCATCTTGAAGATGTAACATAGCTGTTATTTGATATGGAGATGAAATATTGCAACATTCCTTTACTCAAATCGTCCTACTATCTGTCTGTTAATGATGAAAATAATGACAGCAGTTCACATACTTCATAACACTAGACACAATAACAGATGATTGTACACATATTATGTATAAAGTGACTTAAATATCACTGTCACTTTTGGTCACTGTAATGTTTCTCAGTGACAAAATATTGCAGTTACTTCCATCCTTTTTCATAGAAAAGAACAACACATTACACTAAATATAAACACATAAGCACAACCACAATTCTTGAATGAACTATTGCAATTTGCCCCTGAATTGTCTCAACAACTGATATATGTCCATGATTTCTTTCTCTGTTCAAGTAAATACCCATGCACTGTTCATAGTCCATTAAATCGTTGAGTCTATAGTCATGATTATTGTCTGTTATATCAATGAGTGTATGATTTTTGCTTGTTATTTAAAGGTGGTATCCGACAGTTTGTCTTCATCAAATACACATAAACCTGGATTGGGATAATTGGACATAATTTCTGTAAAAAGTCAAACAAAATCTAACAAAAGATGATTTGGAACCTTGTCTAAATTTTAAGACAGTAGAAATCGTGAAATAGATCACTCTGCATGCCCATTCTTTCTAAAACTATAAATATTTTATTATTAAACATATTGTGATTTCTGCTAAAAATAAACATTGACGTCAGAGCGTATTAGCAGAATATTTATTTAAAGTTACAGTCACATGGTTTTCTTAGTTTAAAAGTAGCTAACTGAGCAGCATGGCTTAGAAAGGGAAACTAATTTGTAATGACGAATGATGTGTTATGCTTCACTTTTCACATAGATGAAGGACATCAATAATCAACATTTTTGCCTGTTACATGTAATGAGTGAAATAAGTATGATTATTGCCAGTTATTTTAATAAGTGTATGCAGCAAATAATCTAGAAATTGAATGCATAGCTTTGGAAACAATGGATCTCAAGTCATAATGTATGGGTCCCCTTTTGTTTTAGTCACATGTACTTACAATAAAATTGAACACCTGTTGATATTTAATGCCTGCCATTGTTGGACATACATTAATAAACACTATGAAGTAATACTTGTATTTGCTTGTTCTCCCAATACAGCATTTGCAATTCCCAATCCAGTTGCTTGTTCACATTTGACATAAAAAATGTAAATAGTCTCTAGCTTAAACTTTTAATTCAATATATGAGCATAAATAGTCTCAGGGTTTTTGTTCACAATGTCTGTATTTTCATCAGTCTGAACGGTCACCTAAGGTGGCTTGATTAGTTTTTCTGACACAAACTGACCTTTAAGTCTTAACTGTCTAACATTTCGCTGCTTGTAACTGACAATGTATAGTTTATTTAAGAATTGTTAAGAATTTCTATGTCTTCAATATGAAGGCCAAGTAGTGATTTTACTAGAGGCTTAATTTTGCTTAAAGGCAGATCCTTTTCAACAATCCACTGCATCAATTTGAACACAGCTAACACTGCCTTGTCTTGCTCTGACACACAGATTCGAACCCTAGAAAAAATTCACTCTCAACGATGCGTCCAAGAGAATGCTTATCTTTCAGAATTATGGGTCTGTGGCAAATTTTATGAGTAGAGGAAGCAGTTTGCAGATTTTAATTATTCATTGGTTGATGATTATCGCCTGTAATTAAATGAGTATGGTTTTTGCCTGTTCTTATTAACATAATTGTTGCCTGCTATTAAATGATTATTATTTTTGCCTGTTATTAAAATGAGTAAATGATTTTTGCCTGTGGTCTTCACTTTGAGCATTGATGCCAGTTCACTTTCATATGCTGTGAGTTTGATCAGTATGACCTATGTGTTTGAGTTGTTGTTCAGAGTGGACTTTTCATTCTCATCGTGGTCCGCTGAGTGATCCTGTGTTAACATGAGATGCTCATATGTCGACGATGGACTGGTGTAATGGATGGAGCCATCAGATTCCGAGAGTTTGTGCTCGTTATATCCATTATTGTCAATGATAGTAGTTGAAATGGTGCTGCGACGTATCCATGAATTTGCACGCTGGTTTGAGTTTCTGAACTCTTCCTCATTTCGAATCTGTCTGTATCGAGGAAAGCATTTATACAGCATGCGTCTGTAGCCATTTTGAACTTCTTTAAGTCTAATGGCATAGATGATAGGGTCACATAGGGTGTTGGAGACGAGGAATATGATGAAGATCTTGTGGAAGAGAAGATACATCTCAAAGTTGTCAATTACATTTTGTTTGTCGACATCCAATTTGATGAGCATCGTGATCTGGAAGATACAGCTGGGCAGCCAGCAGAACACGAAGGTCCCGATGATTAGGAAGGTGGTCACAATGGCTTTGTAGTTGTGCATTGTGTCCTGAATCAGGGTATTGTCTCGTAACACTAGCTGCTTCACGACAAAGTAGATCTTGGTGTAGATAACGATAATCACCAGCAGAACAAACAGAATGAAGCCAAGAATAAACATCTCAACGTCAAGTTCAAACTTGATGTTGCATTTTATCCCACTTTTAGCCTCCATGATGACGATGATGATCAGCTCGAGGCAGCCGGCAAACAAACTGATGATCCAGATGATGAGGATAGAGCAGTTACCATGGGCACGAGACATCAGCTGATGATAATGCATTGGCTTCATGATGGCAACGTAATGGTCTATCGCCATGGCAAGAAGATTCGTCAGGGTTGCCAAGATGGCTGTATCAAGGAGTGACTTCTGCAGCTTCATTGTGCAGTTACTGCTGGCTGGAAGGAAGTCAAACATGCCAGCGCTTGCAGCGATCAGGGCATCAGAGATGCCCAGACTGATAATCAGTTTAGAATGTGTCGTGAGGCCATGAGGGATGTTGGCTGTGGCTACCACTGACAGGATGTTGGCAATGAAGCCAATGACACACAAGGTGAATGAGACAATATCCATGGGAGTGTGGAAGATCGGTGATGCCCCACCCCCACCTGGCCCTGGAGCACCTTGACCACCCATACTGGCATCCAGGTGTGTGCTGTTGTTGGTCACGTTGGATGTGAGGTTTAGCAACATTTTGATTCCCTAATCTGCAACAGAGGATAAGAAAGATTAAAAGAATTATGCTTTAAGAAAAATGTATTTTGAAATGACGATTATTAAAGTATGATTGCAAAAAAACAAACAGTGAATGGATGCTTGGCCCTTTTAAAGTAAAGATGACTGGGCATATGGGCTAAAATGCAAGTTCTTACTAACACAGTTAAATGTTAGCTTCAATCTTTTTGTTCATAGTCATTTTGATTCTTTTTCAACTTTAAGTAGTTTCTATACTTTTTTTTATTGGACCTAATTTTGTCAAGATACCATCAGATTTTATAAATGTATTTCCCATAAATTAAAAATGTCCAGAAATATTCAAGGAACCTCAGCAAAAAATTGTTTTCAACAAGAAAAGTCTTAAAGTGAAGTGAAAACATGGCAAATTTATGAAAACATGTATTCTACCACTTTTCAGTCTTCTTTATTTTTCATCTGCACACAGTTTTTTTTTAAAATCAAAATCACAATAGGTTTATATAGAAAAATTCAGATAAAAACCTATTATACCTGATACAAAATATTAATGACAGAATTGCAGTTATTGGAGAGAACGACACTGAACAATCAGAACGGCAAAAATTATAAGAAGCATTTGGGTGACACAGCCAAAAATAGGCCATTGAAAAATCACTGTTTCTGTAAATAAGCTTGTGTATTTGGGTGACACAGCCCAATATAGGCCATTGAAAAATCACTGTTTCTGTAAATAAACTTGTGTATTTGGATGACACAGCCAGAAATAGACCACTTAAAAATCACTGTTTCTGTAAAAAAAAAAAATCGTTTATTAATTGTTAAGAACACTTTCAACTGTGACATTCTTAAATATGTCAAAAGACAACAACATGTTAGAGACTTAACAGCCTTTATTAATCCCTTACATCTGCCCGGTATCTGGTCGAATCAAAACTCAGGTATATTATTCTACATGTAGGATATAGTTCTTGATATCTAAAAAGTTCTGTTCCTGCATATGATTTACACTTAGATTTTGAGTAATTTGGGTATATTTTTAATTAAAAAAATAAACACAAATTCAATAAATCTATAAAAAAAAAAATTGCAGTTTCTACATTAAATCATGTTACATGATGTTTAATTACTGTTGGTTGTTGATTTATCTTGTATCCTGTATGACTGCTAAATCCTGGATAGGTTCCATTTACAATTGAAAGGGTTCAGGTGTCATAATAAATAGGCGCATTATGATTTGACATTCTTTCTTTTTCATTCTATTATTAGTAACATCTCATAAAAAAAAGTGAAAATTGATCTGGTTATTGAACAACTTAATTTAATGTGCTATTCAGCAGTTATAATTATACCCTCGATAATTTACAGGGCTTACCAGGGGGGTCATATTACATGCATTGTTAGTCTGACTGGCTGTGTGTCAGCTCAAATGTCTGGCTGTGTGTCAGCTCAAATATGTGCTGCTTGTTGTGGGATGCCTTTGACATATTTTTGTTAAAATTGAAAGCATTTTAAACTATAACAGGCGGTCGATAAACAGTTTTACATTTTAACCCATGTTATTCTGGGGCTGCATCTGTTAACACTCCTTACTAAGTTATGTATTTGCTAATAACTCCATGAACAATTAAAAATGTATATAGCCAGAAACAGCTGCAAATTGTGCAAGTTCTGATTGGACAGCTCCCGGTAGAGGCTGGTTGATCTACACTATTTGTATAAGTCTGGTCAATTCGTGCTTAACAGGCTAAGAGTTAAATGTCATTGAAATATTGCTGTGTGTCTGCAATGTCCATTTTTTACTGTATGATTTTAATGCTTATGCAGTCATGTGATCTTCAAAAATAGTTTGCCTTTAAATTTTTCCTGACATTCTTTTTCTTGAAAAACAAGATTGATATGGCAAAATATTTTAATTGTTTCCTTTTTGAATTAATATTTAAAATCTTTTTTTATTTTTTTGAAATTGCACTTAGACTTCAGTTATGGTTGTACATATACCTGCACTTCAGTGTAAGCTGTGTACTATTTACATCAGTTTTATTCTTTATCAAATATAGCAATTGTTTAGTCATATAAATCTTTATGTTATGTATCTTTAAGCAACAGTTGCTTCACATTTTGATTCATTTTATGATATATATTGCTGAGGATAAATCATTATCCTTGCAAGCCTTTCATCTTTCATGCGACCAAAGTTTATTTAATTTCATTTTTTTTTACACAAAATTCGATAATTTCTTCATGTCATAAGTATGTTGCAATGAAATTGATGATATATGTTGGGTTAATGATGTGTTCATTGTAGTAAATTCTTTGTATTTTTAAAATTTCTGTATTTCAGCATTTAAATTATCTGGTAAATGTTTACTTGTGTGTTAATTTATGAAGTTGCACGTGTCTCTCTAATAACACTGTCTGGGCTATTTAAGGGAAATTCAGGTAGGGTTGTGCGACTGTCTCTTCCTTTTTGTTAAAGGCAAATATATATTTATTTCTGTTATTTGCTGTGTGAAATTTTTTTATAGCCAACTTTAAAAAATAAAAAGGTAACAATATTTTTTTTTCTTCTAAAAAGGGCCATGAATATAAAGTGTAAATTTAAAATCAAAATAAGATGTTTCATTCACAACTTGTAAAGGCTTTAGATTTAAAAACATATTTGCTGTTATCTTTAATCTATGTCTCTGCAATACATCATTTTGCATAATAGTTAGGAATCTGAAAGTTAAGTTAATGGTCTTGAAATATATTTAACATTTGCTGTAATCAACCAAATCAACAATATGGTAAACTTGTTCCCCACTTCCGCTTCATTGTTACCAGTATTCTTCAGTTTGGTTAAACTTTGTTGTTGTTTGGTTAAATGTTGATTATATTATGGCAACACTTTGATTGTTGTTTGGTGAAACTTTGTTTATATTATGGCAACACTTTGATTGTTGTTTGTTTAAATGTTGTTTATATTATGGCAACACATTGTTGTTTGGTTAAATGTTGTTAATATTATGGCAACACTTAGTTGTTTGGTTAAATGTTGTTTATATTATGGCAACACTTAGTTGTTTGGTTAAATGTTGTTTATATTATGGCAACACTTTGATTGTTGTTTGGTTAAACTTTGTTTATATTATGGCAACACTTTGTTGTTTGGTTAAATGTTGTTTATATTATGGCAACACATTGATTGTTTGTTTAAATGTTGTTTATATTATGGCAACACTTTGTTGTTTGTTTAAATGTTGTTTATATTATGGCAACACTTAGTTGTTTGTTTAAATGTTGTTTATATTATGGCAACACTTAGTTGTTTGGTTAAATGTTGTTTATATTATGGCAACACTTAGTTGTTTGGTTAAATGTTGTTTATATTATGGCAACACTTAGTTGTTTGGTTAAATGTTGTTTATATTATGGCAACACATTGATTGTTTGTTTAAATGTTGTTTATATTATGGCAACACTTTGTTGTTTGTTTAAATGTTGTTTATATTATGGCAACACTTTGTTGTTTGGTTAAATGTTGTTTATATTATGGCAACACTTTGATTGTTGTTTGGTTAAATGTTGTTTATATTATGGCAACACTTTGATTGTTGTTTGTTTAAATGTTGTTTATATTATGGCAACACTTTGTTGTTTGGTGAAACTTTGTTTATATTATGGCAACACTTTGTTGTTTGGTGAAACTTTGTTTATATTATGGCAACACTTTGTTGTTTGGTGAAACTTTGTTTATATTATGGCAACACTTTGTTCTCTGGTAAACTTTGTTTGTATTAGGGCAACACTTTGTTCTCTGGTAAACTTTGTTTATATTAGGGCAACACTTTTATTGTATTTTGTTTGCATGTTGCTCATACTCTACTTAAAATTTGCTTAAATAATTCAGTGCTATTTTAGAATTAATTACCAAGGTGTTAGTACAATAAGTGCTTACCTTGTCAGTGTAAGGTATAATCATTATATTACCATTGTTAATTTATTTAAAAAACAACAACATCTGTTTGTATTGATGTAATTAGGTACATTTTATAGAGTTATCGTATCAGATTAATGTTTGTATTGATGTAATTAGGTACATTTTATAGAGTTATCGTATCAGATTAGATGTTTTAATATCTTGTAAGATGTCTGCAATACTTATAGTGAGTGTATGGTTGTGTTTTGGTTCCTGTTATCCTGGTTCTTCACACAAACTACTTGCACTCTGGCCATGTTGCTTTCGCTTAATGGCCAACATCAAAAGCAGATGTGCCACTTAATCTTAATTTGATTGTAACTATTAATCCATAATCTCCAAATCTGACTCGTATTGAGGCTTCTGAGGATATCCTTGGAAATGAACATCAAATTATAATTCCTGGGTAGATGTGGCAGGTCCATTATATAGAACACTTACCTCTGCAATAGTGTAATGTTTTAACTAATAATATCCGTCTATTTCTAGACAAATTTTTAACTAAACCTGCACCTGGCATTACTGTTTTTTCTCAGCATCTTCTCCTTTTTACGTTCTGTTGTATATTCACAACACATTGCACTTATGAACCATAATTGGACAACATTGGAAATATTGCAATCCATGCAGCATGTTTTCATCCTGTTGAAGCAGTAGACAATTACAGCAGTGTTTAAAGGATATGGACCCTTGTGAGACTGCTCAACTGGGAGAATGACTAAAATATTGTCATGGGTAGACAGTAGACAGAGAGGCAGTCATCCATGAGGCCCAAAGAAGTTTGGTGTTTGTTTCCAATCCTAGGTTTTTAGGCTGTGAATCTTCACAGTTTATAGATAAAAGGGAGTTATTGATAAGCTATCAGATTGAGATATGTTTTTGTGTCCTTGAATGAGGTGGATTAATGGCAAAGGTCTGCATGTTTGTGTTAATAACTGTTTACTTGCTTCAAACACCATTCACCCCACTAATATAAAACACTCCCAACCCTAATGTTTCCAGGAAGTACAGGATTAATAACCTACACGCAAACTTTGGCATTTTTTATTAAACACTCAAGAAAAGTTGTAGATTTTGGGGTACAAGTTATTACTTCCTTTATTGTGATGTTAAGTTGATTATTGTAACCTTTATTATTTGGGGACAGAACTACAGTCAGATTCTTTATATGTTGTAAGAACATGAACTGCATCATTTCTCAATAACATATTATTAAGTGTCAGTTATGTGATAACAATTGTATATAGTATTAACTAGTCCTCACTAAAACTTCATAGCAAATAGTGTAGGGGAAAATTGAAGCTTGCTGTCTACATTGTTTTTGATAAATACGACATTTTTTTTATCTCTTTATCAAAATTTATGCTGAAATATTTTTAATTTGCTAAAGTTAATATTGGACATGTGATCTTTCTTTTGTCCCAAAGTGGGAGACTTAAGCTCCCAGAGAGGGAGATTAGGATTCCAGAGAGGGAGATTGGGATTCCAGAGAGGGAGATTGGGATTCCAGGGAGGGAGATTGGGATTCCAGGGAGGGAGATTGGGATTCCAGAGAGGGAGATTGGGATTCCAGAGAGGGAGTTTGGGATTCCAGAGAGGGAGATGGGATTCCAGGGAGGGAGATTGGGATTCCAGAGAGGGAGATTGGGATTCCAGAGAGGGAGATTGGGATTCCAGGGAGGGAGATTGGGATTCCAGGGAGGGAGTTTGGGATTCCAGAGAGGGAGATTGGGATTCCAGGGAGGGAGATTGGGATTCCAGAGAGGGAGTTTGGGATTCCAGGGAGGGAGATTGGGATTCCAGGGAGGGAGATTAGGATTCCAGAGAGGGAGTTTGGGATTCCAGAGAGGGAGATTGGGATTCCAGAGAGGGAGATTGGGATTCCAGGGAGGGGGATAAGGATTCCAGAGAGGGAGATTGGGATTCCAGGGAGGGAGATTGGGATTCCAGGGAGGGAGATTGGGATTCCAGAGAGGGAGATTGGGATTCCAGGGAGGGAGATTAGGATTCCAGAGAGGGAGATTGGGATTCCAGAGAGGGAGATTGGGATTCCAGGAAGGGAGATTGGGATTCCAGAGAGGGAGTTTGGGATTCCAGAGAGGGAGATTGGCAGAGAGGGAGATTGGGATTCCAGGGAGGGAGATTGGGATTCCAGGGAGGGAGATTGGGATTCCAGGGAAGGAGTTTAGGATTCCAGAGAGGGAGTTTGGGATTCCAGGGAGGGAGATTGGGATTCCAGAGAGGGAGATTGGGATTCCAGGGAGGGAGATTGGGATTCCAGAGAGGGAGTTTGGGATTCCAGGGAGGGAGATTGGGATTCCAGGGAGGGAGATTAGGATTCCAGAGAGGGAGTTTGGGATTCCAGGGAGGGAGAATGGGATTCCAGAGAGGGAGTTTGGGATTCCAGGGAGGGAGATTGGGATTCCAGAGAGGGAGATTGGGATTCCAGGGAGGGAGATTGGGATTCCAGGGAGGGAGATTGGGATTCCAGGGAGGGAGATTAGGATTCCAGAGAGGGAGTTTGGGATTCCAGAGAGGGAGTTTGGGATTCCAGGGAGGGAGATTGGGATTCCAGAGAGGGAGATTGGGATTCCAGGGAGGGAGTTTGGGATTCCAGAGAGGGAGATTGGGATTCCAGGGAGGGAGATTGGGATTCAAGGGAGGGAGATTGGGATTCCAGAGAGGGAGTTTGGGATTCCAGGGAGGGAGATTGGGATTCCAGAGAGGGAGATTGGGATTCCAGGGAGGGAGTTTGGGATTCCAGAGAGGGAGTTTGGGATTCCAGAGAGGGAGATTAGGATTCCAGAGAGGGAGATTGGGATTCCAGGGAGGGAGATTATGATTCCAGGGAGGGAGATTGGGATTCCAGGGAGGGAGATTGGGATTCCAGAGAGGGAGATTGGGATTCTAGGGAGGCAGTTTGGGATTCCAGAGAGGGAGTTTGGGATTCCAGAGAGGGAGATTGGGATTCCGGAGAGGGAGTTTGGGATTCCAGGGAGGGAGTTTGGGATTCCAGGGAGGGAGTTTGGGATTCCAGAGAGGAAGATTGGGATTCCAGAGAGGGAGATTTTCTTGAATGTGCATTACATTGACTATGTGGTACCCTCACACGTAAGCATGTCTGTGTTTAAGCAGAACTGCTGTTCTTAGACAGTAATGAATAGTCTCCCCTGAAAAATCCTTAAATGCAAGTAGTTCCTTTTATTTGTTTTACTCGGTTTTTAGCTCACCTGAGCACAACGTGCTCAAGGGGAGCTTTTGTGATACTGCTTTGTCTGTTGTCCGGCGTGCGGCGTCAACATATAAGCTTGTGAACACACTAGAGGCCACAGTTATTATCCAATCTTCATCAAACTTGGTCAGAATGTTTGTCTGCAAGAAATCTTGGATGATTTCATTATTAGGTCTCCTATGGTTAAAAAGTAGGTCACTAGGTCAAATTTTAGGAAAAACTTGTGAACACACTTGAGACCCAATCATCACCAAACTTGACCAGAATGTTTGTCTGCATCACATCTTGGATGAGTATATTATTGGGTCACTTGGGGTCAAAAAGTATGTCACTAGGTCACATTGGAGAAAAACCTTGTGAAAACACTACAGAGACCTGATTGATGGCCCAATCTTCAACAAACTTGGCCAGTATGTTTGCCAGTATGAAATCTTATGTATGTTTTGAAGTGGGTTATGTGGATTCAGGAGGTTGCTTGGTAAAATCCTAGAAAATATTATCAATCCAGTGGCCACACTAATGGTCCAATCTTCACCAAAGATTTCTAAAGTAAATAACTCTTAATTACTAGATGCCAGATTTGAGCCTACAAAAAGCCTGTGTCATCAGGTGAGAGATTAAGCTCCATCATGGCCCTCTTGTTATACTTGTGCTCTTTTGATTGTGTGTTGACTTATCTGCCTTTCTTGTGATAGACAGGTTACCCATCATCAACAAACACTTCCATTTTCTTTTTTAAATAACAAATCATTATAAGGTTGTAATAGGATTTTAAGCTCATATTTGTGCAATAGTAAGAAATGTCAATATTTGTTATTGCAATGTCTACAAAGGAACAGGCTATAAAATCCAAGAATTTCAACTAAAAGGACCTAACTACTGTTTGGAATACCTCGGATATTATCTAACAAGGAAGACAATTTCCATTTCACCCATATACCTTATTATTCTACAAATAGTCAATTCAGAAATTACCTTTGCAAAGCATCTTTTTTCAAGGCTTCATTATTGATGTCAATGATTTTCATCATATCAGCTTGATAATGCACACTGTATGGGTCTAGTTCAAAGTCTATATATGGAGATTTTTTCTTCTGTAATTTATAATATTCTCACGCAACTGCTACATTTTGCAGTTTACAATATATACTCACAAGATTAAATTACAAGTAAATGAATGCAATGTCATTTCTTGTATCAAAGATTCAATGTGCCCATACAAAAAAAGCTTAAAAGACACACTCCAAAAGTCTTGTTTGCCACAGTAACAAACAGAGCACAAACAAAAAACACACACATACAAAAAAAAACATGTTTTTTTTCAAAATTCGATCTTGCATGCCCATTGTCATCGGTAAAATGTACAAGCTTTCTGTACTAGAATCACCATGTACTTAATAAAACATAATTTAGTTTTATAACATGCTAATGCATTTGAGCATAATCTTATGTCCCTTGTATCAGGATCATCCTGTTTTTCAAAGGTCATCTATATCTCACTGTGAAATGAGACATTGAACTGAATTGCATTGACCATACTAGGAGGAGATCAATGTCTTATACATTGACTTGATATGTTTTGTATATAAGTTCATACAATTTGTTTGTTTTCTACAAACAACTGCAGGAAAGGAACTATTTGTACTGCTAGAGGATAACAGATCCTGATCAGACAGTTTGTGGTTGGCAGGTGGAGCGCTAGTCTTGTTTTGATGTGTTGTCAAGGGATCCTAAATGAAGCCTGCTGTTGTATAGGGAAACAAAAAACCGTTGTTTTCCTAATATGTTAGTTTCCATACCAACCGTTACACCTGAATGGGTATCTATGGAAATGGGAGGACAGTTTGTTATAGATATTACTGAGATTCATTTAAAAAAAAAGTCATAATAGTACAAAACAGTTATTTATTTAAAATCTTTTTTACATCTATTAATTTGTCTGGATCATATTTCCCCAGCCCATTTAAGTCTGGGCTCCTTTGCACTATTGTGCATTGCTTTGATAGCACAGCTTGATTCACATTAGGCTGCAATATTGGAATGTTGGTGTTATATATTTCCATTCATTATTTTGATGTTGTGATTTATTAATTCCTTAGCCTGCCGCAATGAATACTTACAATAGGGTCTCAGGCTTGCCAACATTGCCATGGTCGCACCTGTTTATCAAAAACTTGCTAAGGTGTATAATTTTTATATATTCAGTGATCATTCTTAATACATACATCTATACAAATTAACTGTGATAATTTTTTTTAATTTGCTGTTTAAATCCTTTTATCAGTCTAATGTTTGTTTTAGAGTCAGTTTATCTGCACTCTATCTTTTAACAATGCTATGAAAGCTCAAAATAATAAGTGTGTACCTACAAGAGCACCTGCAGTCACATTATAAATAAGGTCATGGCCATTTTGCATGTATGGCTATATAGTAAAACTTTGAAAATCTTCTACAATAGCTAGAACCTTTATCTTTGGTATACATGTTTGAATCCTTCAAAACACAAGGCTGACAGGTTTGTGGCCATTAATTGTTCATACTTAACCTTTGAATATTTTCCTAAATCTTTTGGATCAAATTGAAACTGACTGTCAAATGATGCTGGTGTACATGTAGCACAACTATTTTGGTCCATAAACATTGCTGACATTCCTTGCTATTAGTCTAAAAATGTCTACGGCAGTCAGGTGGCACTTATAAAGGGACCACGAAGGTCAGCTTGTTCTTATGCAAATGTGACCACACAGCTTTGCAGCAATAGTAGACAGATGCTTCAATTGATTGAAACCTACTTTATTTCTTTCAAAACACTGCACACTTGTAGCTGAACTTCACCATTTGTTTAATGGCCCACTGAATTGTTGCCATAAAATATAATTACAAATAATTAAGGATAGTGATGCATGAATTAGCTGATTCATTAATTGCAAATTAATGTTTTGTGTTCTGTGTCTATTTTCTTCAATCTGTTATTTATTATTCAATCACCTAGCTAGTAAGCTATGTGGAATGTAGTGTGTCTAATGGTAGCCATCTTATAATACTAGCTTGGACATCTGATTCCAATTTGCTGTTGAACAAAGACTGTAGCAGGCATACTCATATAACAGAATACTTAAACAAAAATGAACCTTGAACAATATGGTTCATACATTTTCATCACCATAGCAGTCTGTAAAGCAATCTGCCAATTATGGACACATATTTGTTGGTGGAGATGGTTGTTTGTATTATTGGCGCCACTCGGCAGAGCGGTGCCTGTTATGGAATGCAGTTTTTTCTTCCCAGATGTTCTATGAGATCTCTTTTTAGAGAAAAGAACAGACGGCTTTTAACAGTGTAGCTTGAAACAATAAAGTGTAGCACGCAATTATACAAAGGTAGCAGACATTAACACAAATTTGCAGCTGTTTTATGAGGTCTTGTTTAACAAAAGAAACTGTGTATGCCCATGTTGATAATGCAGCTTGCAATTACAAATGTATCAGACAAGAAGGAAGAAAGCAAAGTAGCAGATAGTCTAGTTCACATCAGGGTAACTGTGTGTTACTCTTACATGTTATTATAATGAATCAACAGTGTAGGAGAGTGTTTAGTTCCTAGAAAAGTCATCTTGTTCATGTTCTCTGTGACTTCTTGAATGTCTCACATCCTTGCTCTTTCTTGTTGTTATCTTTGTCTGTTTTCAATGAACAATTTATTAAGGTCACAGTGAAATATGATCACCCAGCTGGCTTAATAAGTCATGAAATGTAAAATCAGGGATTAAATTTTAGATTATTTTTTTACAGAATAACACAAGTTGGCATTTTCTTACAATTGGTATCATTATCCTGCTTTGTTGATTTTTTTGTGGAAACTTTTTTTTTTAATAAAAAAAAAAAGAGAAAAAAGATTAATCCTGCAGATTTTAATTATAAGTAAACCAACTAGTAAGGACACATTTGTGGATATTGTAGACAATGAAAACACTAAAAAATTACAAGGTTGTTCTAGCAATCTCATCATTTAACTTTATAATAAATCAAGCTTCATATAAATAGTGTCATGCATAAGTAATATTGAACCAAAGGATATTAAGCAAGCTGAAAAATAGTCTTAAGCATGTCATGAATTAGCTTCAGTGGATATTTAATTAAATTGAACTTTTGTCAGGTGGAATTAAAATTCTCATTTTTCATGTACAAAATGAGTTTTAAATAGAAAATATGGAGGCACAATTGTTTGCCTGGAATGTAAACAAAACATAAAAAAGGGCTTTACAAACCAGGTTTGAGCACCCTAAGTGGCTTTTAGCCAACTGACCGTTCCAAGGCGGGTAACTGCTGGTTTTTCTTTTTGTGTGTTATATCTCATCTCTGTGTTTTTGTCACTTTTACATTTACCCTGTTAGCCTTTGTCTAGCGGTTGTTCAAATTTAAATATATTTGTGGTAATTCTTACTGGACCAATTTGTATTTTCCCATTTGAATTTTAATTTTTTCCCTCTCATTTTGTGAAACATCTATTAAACTGGTTTATGGTAGATGATTTCACAGGCTTGTGATGCTTAACACAAATGACAGGGAACCTCATACACAAGTGCATGCAGAAATACAACAAAATTGCATACAATGTGCAAATTTCTGAAACAGATTGTTCAATATAAAAGAGATCAACCGGTCTTACAGCTGACATGGGAATATGATCTTTGCAGAGACCCTGCATAATGAATGTTTAGCCAGGTTTGAAATGATGGCCAATTTCTTTTATTTTGCTAATCTGTTTTCCATTTCAATGGCTTTTAAAAACAGACTGTTATCCCTTAGTCTGCTGAGGATTAATTAATCTTACTGTAAATCCAGATCATATTGTATATCCAGATCATACCATAAATCCAGATCATATTGTATATCCAGATCATATTGTATATCCAGATCATAAGGTAAATCCAGATAATGTTTTATATCTAGATCATATTGTATATCCAGATCATATTGTATATCCAGATCAGATTGTATATCCAGATCATATTGTATATCCAGATCATACTGTATATCCAGATCATACTGTAAATCCAGATCATACTGTATATCCAGATCATATTGTATCCAGATCATATTGTATATCCAGATCATATTGTATATCCAGATCATATATTATGTCCGGATCATACTGTAAATCCAGATAATATTTTATATCCAGATCATACTGTAAATCCAGATCATATTGTATATCCAGATCATACTGTATATCCAGATCATACTGTAAATCCGGATCATATTGTATATCCAGATCACACTGTATATCCAGATCATGGAAGATATCCAGATTCAGATAATACTGTAGATCCAGATCACAGTGTAGATACTGATCATAGTGTATATCCAGATCATGGTATATATCCAGATAATATTGTATATCCAGATCATGGTATATATCCAGATAATACTGTAGATCCAGATCATGGTGTATATCCAGATAATACTGTAGATCCAGATCATGGTGTATATCCAAAAAATACTATGGATCCAGATCAAACTGTAGATCCGGATCATGGTATATATCTAGATCTCTCAGTAAATCCAGATTGAACTGTATATCTGGATCACACTGTAGATCCAGATCATGGTGTATACATGTATCCACATCATACTGTATATCCAGATCATACTGTATACCTAGATCATAGTATAGATCCAGATCTTAGATCCAGATCATATTAAATATTGAGATTATATGACTATGTCAAGAATGTACTGTATATCAAGATGATAGTGTAGATTCAGATCAGCCTGCTCTAGTAGAGATCTGGGTCTACTCTTGTCACTGCTCATGAAGTCTTGTGTCACCTATGCTTGCAGCATGAAACAGAAAACTGATTGATCTGGATCTACACTATTTGTCTAAGTGAAGATGGGAGCTGACTGATTTGGATCTACACTATTTGTCTAAGTGCAGACGGGAGCTGACTGATTTGGATCTACACTTTTTATCTAAGTGCAGATGGGAGCTGACTGATCTGGATCTACACTATTTGTCTAAATGCAGATGGGAGCTGACTGATCTGGATCTACACTATTTGTCTAAGTGAAGATGGGAGCTGACTGATTTGGATCTACACTATTTGTGTAAGTGCAGATGGGAGCTGACTGATCTGGATCTACACTATTTGTCTAAATGCAGATGGGAGCTGACTGATCTGGATCTACACTATTTGTCTAAATGCAGATGGGAGCTGACTAATCTGGATCTAAACTATTTGTCTGAGTGCAGATGGGAGCTTACTGATCTGGATCTAGACTATTTGTCTAAGTGCAGATGGGAACTTACTGTTCTAGATATACACTATTTGTCTAAGTGCAGATAGGAGCTGACAGATCTGGATCTACACTAATTGTCTAAGTGCAGATGGGAGCTGACTTATCTAGATATACACTTTTTGCCTAAGATGGGAGTTGACTGATCTGGATCTACACTATTTGTCTGAAATGGGAGCTGACTGATCTGGATCTACACTATTTTCCTTGAAATGGGAGCTGACTGATCTGGATCTACACCATAGCCTTAAATGGGAGCTGACTGATTTGGATCTACACTATTTGCCTGAAATGGGAGCTGACTGATCTGGATTTACACTATTTGCCTTAAATGGGAGCTGACTGATTTGGATCTACACTACTTGCCTGAAATGGGAGCTGACTGATCTGGATCCACTCTATTTGCCTTTTTGTTTGTATTATTTATATCGGCAGTCTCAAATATAAAATTACATCTTGTGACCGGCACTCATGCATATCTGCTGCTTTCTATTAATATTAACAGTTTTTAAAGTGTTCAAAGAACTACGATATCCATGCTCATGCTTGTGTGAGACTGAACAATCACCGAGGTTTTATGATTACAATGACAAAAACTAATGAATTCCAGTTCAGTGTTACCCTACTATATGTCTTTATATGGAAGAAGCAAGTCATTGTACTGGTGTGATAATCTTTTATGCATTTTTCAGCTGTAGTCTTTCTGTGTAGAATCAGGACATCTGCATTGTCACTTACTCGTCAAGTTGGAAAAGAAGGTTTGGAGAGTCTGATAATTTTTATGCTGAACTTCAAACCTCCAGAAACCCTTTGTTGCTTGTAGTGGTAAGAAATATCTTAATATGATTATAAATTGTTCTGATAACACAGGACTAGGTTGAAAACTATTGGATACTTTGTTACGCGTGATGTTAGTTTGATTTCTTATTTTCCCCTTATAAATTAAATTGTCTTGGTTCTTGCATCTCATAAAGAGCAGTCATAGTCCACTGATTAAGGCAATGTACTCTGGATTGGACGGCCCCGGGTTTGAACCTCGTGATGCAAGTCCATGAGCAAGTCTAATTACAGCACATTGCTCCAGGTACTTCGTACCTGAGTGCTGATTCTACCCAGGAAGGAGGAATTATATAAGTTGGAAGAACCTATTTCCCAATTGACTTTAAATAAATAGACTGTAATTTGAACATCTGTTATGATTTTATAATTGTTATACATGCACCATCTAATTTGTACACAAAGGATGCATATGATTATTGTAGTTGAAGATTTTAAAAAAATAATTAAAAATCACTGATAAAAAGTATGATTACTATTTTCCTTCATGAATGCTGACCGGCCGCAATAGCTCAGGTGGTAGAGCGTCGGCTTGCGGATCGGGAGGTCGTGGGTTTGAACCCTGGCCGGGTCAAACCAAAGACTTTAAAGTTGGTAGTAGTGGCTTTCCTCCTAACGCTCGGGGCAAAGGGGACAGCATTACGCCTGACTCGTCGGTGTCAGTATAATGGACCGGCCGGGTTCAGTCCCTGGGCACCTCATAAGTGCCCCTGTGCTATAATGATAGAAATGTCGCTGCGCAGTATCGGCAAAAATGCCGGCTAATCCCTAATCCCAATCTCATGAATGCTAAATGAGGTAAATGAATTCTGGTTGAAAATATGCCTTGAATTATGTGACACAAGTCTTGGCTAGGAGAAATATTTGTTGGCCAAAAACTGTTCTTGTTTTGGCAAATTTTTATTTTTCATACCTCTTTGTTAATTATATACATCACTGACAAGACTTTTCTGGAATTATAATCATTGGCCTGCGTTCAATTCCATTAACACTTTACCAGTCTCCAATTGTAGCAAAGTTTCAGACAACTCGGCGAAGAGAACCATTTCAATATAATGGTTGTCTGCCATTTGTTACACACAACATCACTTTTACATAAGCTGAAATAAGATTTTCTTTCTAGGGTTCCCTCTTAGATTTATTGTTTACAAGTAACTTTCAGTTGCATGCCAGCAAATGTTTTTAGGGTATTATTGGCCAGCTATTTTTAAAATGTCAAGAAACATGCTAGACAAGGGTGTTGGAAAATACATTGGATAATACATTAGTACATTTCCTTATTAGCTGTCAGCACCATTGATACATTTCAATATTGGCTGTCAGCACCATTGATACATTTCCATATTAGTTGTCAGTACCATTGATACATTTCTGTATTGGCTTTCACCACCATTGATACATTTCTGTATTTGCTGTCACCACCATTGATACATTTCTATATTTGCTGTCAGCACCATTGATACATTTCTGTATTTGCTGTCACCACCATTGATACATTTCTGTATTGGCTGTCACCACCATTGATACATTTCCTTATTGGCTGTCAGCACCATTGATACATTTCTGTATTGGCTGTCAGCACCATTGATACATTTCTGTATTGGCTGTCAGCACCATTGATGCATTTCTGTATTTGCTGTCAGCACCATTGATACATTTCTTATTGGCTGTCAGCACCATTGATACATTTTCTTTTTAGCTGTAAGCATCATTGATACATTTCTGTATTTGCTGTCACCACCATTGATACATTTCTGTATTGGCTGTCAGCACCATTGATAGATTTCAGTATTGACTTTCAGCACCATTGATACATTTCTGTATTTGCTGTCAGCACCATTGATAGATTTCAGTATTGGCTGTCAGCACCATTGATACATTTCCTTATTGACTCAGCACCATTGATACATTTCTGTATTGGCTCTCACCACCATTGATACATTGCCATATTGGCTCTCACCACCATTTATACATTTCCTTATAAGTTGTCAGCACCATTGATACATTTCTGTATTGGCTCTCAGCACCATTAATACATTTCTGTATTGGCTGTCAGTACCATTGATACATTTCCTTATTAGCTGTCAGCACCATTGACACATTTCCATATTGGCTGTCTGCACCATTGATACATTTCCATATTGGCTGTCTGCACCATATTTTATTAGTTTTAAGCACACCTGAGCACAACATACTCAAGGTGAGCTTTTCTGATACCCCTTTGTTCGGCGTCTGCCATCCGACAATTTAGCTTGTGAACACACTAGAGGCCATAGATTTTATTTAATCTTCATAAAAGTTGGTCAGAATGATTGCCTGCATGAAATCTTGAATGAATTCATAGGTGTGGGATAAAAAAAGTAGGTCACTAGGTCAAATCTTTAAAAAAAAGCTTGTGAACACACTAGAGGCCACATTTATAGGCCAATCTTAATCAAATTGATCAGAATGTTTGCATGAAATCTTGGATGAGTTCGTTATTGGGTCGCGTGGGGTCAAATATAGGTCACTAGGTCAAATCTCAGAAAAAGCTTGTGAACACACTAGGGCCACGTTTTGTAGGTCGCTAGATCAAATCTCACAAAAAGCTTGTGAATACACTAGAGACCACATTCTTAGCCCAGTCTTCACTAAACATAGCTAGAATGTTGGCCTGTCAGTATGAAATCTTACATATGTTTGAAGTAGGTCATGTGGATTTAGTAGGTTACTAGGTAAAATTCTAGAAAATGTTATCAACCCAGTGGCCAAACTAATGGTCCAGTCTTCACCAAAGATTTATAAAGTAAATAACTCTTAATTACTTGATGCCAGATATGTGCCTACAAAAAGCCTGTGTCCTCAGGTGAGCGATGGAGGCCCATCATGGCCCTCTTGTTTGGATATTTACCTTAATTCACAATGATTTTTATAAAAGAGTTTCAAGATAATGCCAAAGTACATATATAAACTTTTAACTTTTTTTCTCTGAAGTAAAATAAATTATGAAAATTACAAAATTAACAATTTCATCATTTGCTTGTTTAAAGCAGTAAGATCAACAAAGGTAAAAAATGATGAAAAAAAATGGTGAAGTTAATGGGTGCAGAAAAATGAACATTATAAAAGAATGTGTATAAATTATAATTCTCACTAATAACAACCATTAAAAATTAATTGATAATTTATACAGTAATCAGTGCTACAGTCCTGGCACCGTACCAGTTGTCCAAAACATCGTATATCGTGCGTATTTCTATCCTAAACGTATCGTATGGTAACGTAACGTATCGTGTAACGTAATAGGCCTATCGTGAAGTAACGTAACGAGACCTATCGTAAATAGTACATCGTATCGTATCGGAACGTAACGCTTATGACAAGACCGTGGTATCGTAACGGAACGTATAGTATGGTAACGTAACACAAGGAGCATTGCACTGTGCCTTCTAATATTTCTTTGATACAAAGATACATATATTGTGACATTGTTCTAATGACATTATCATGCTCATACAAAAGTTCATACAAAGGAAATTTAAATGTCATAACAAATGCTTCACAAATACAAAAAGAAGTTAATGGTTCTAAACAGAAACTAAACTATATATTACATTTCCGGTACATGAATACTATTGATGAGCAAATTAATATTGCACACCTTCGAACTTATTACTTGAATGACAATATGCGTAGATTGAATATGAATGGGCGTTTAGGAAATATTCGTGAAAACTAGGATTCTGGTTATTTGCCCACGCTTTTATGAAAAAATAAAGAGCAGTAAGACGTAATAGGAATAAACATACAGCTGGAAAAAAACTAGCTATAACATAATCTAGCTCTATGTCAGGTTATGGAAAAGAGGTTTGTCTCAAATATGGGATTCAAATGATACGGCTCATATACAATGAACATTGTTAATAAATGATTGGACCGTGTGGAATCATCTCTGATATTCCGACAAGTTAGTTAATTGTAAAGCTAGCTTACCTATGTCATCGCTAGGCACAATCAACACTGATATAGTCTCTTCGCCAATTATTTTAAACGCGTAAATTTTATACACATTTATGCGAATTTAAATAAATAAATAAAAGCAATTCAGTGCTCGACGAAAATTCAATAAAAGTACGTTCACAAGTGTAGCAAACAAATTAATATAACTATTCTTCTGCCAGTGATGCGATCAAACATTTGATGTGTGAGTGGGTTTGTCAAAACAATGTGCTAGTATCATAAATAACAGTAAACATCTGTCATCATGCCTTCTTAATTTCCGTTCATTTTCCCGCCCTGCCAATCACGTGCACGTGTGTTAATTCCAATTAATTGGTGACACTTTTATGACACCACTAATCTTAAAGGAAGTAGGATTTTTAGCCGTTCGTTATGGTGATTGGTTTGATCCTTAACGTGTTAATTGGTCTGTTCTTAAATCGATTTCCTCGTATAACGAAATGGTCCTTTGTAAGTCTTTTTAGGATGATGAAGCCATTTACATACTCTCCTAAAATAACTAGCGCACATCGGCATGTACCTTGACGTCAGTATGGATACTGAAAAGAATACCGTTGGGGTAACAATAGAAAATGATATAATATCTAATCATTGCAAAATCAAGCAAGTCAGCAGACAAATATAGTCTTTACAGTCTCCTGTCAAAAAACCTCAATGCCTTTATAAAACTAGGGTGGATACCAAGCCATGGAGAAAGAGCTATAATTAATAAAATAATTATAATAAATAACGCACAAATTCAGATATTCGGATATGTTGGTTGGAATCTAAGTTCAATATTTACTGTCACAATATCGTTAGTTTAGAATATTTTTTTAATTAAAACTAGGATCAAGCTACCCTGGTAAAGAATGCAAGTTCACCAATAGGAACTGTCCTTACTGTGACAGAGAGAAATACTTTAACCCCGTGCTGTTTTGGTTAAGGCAGCACACAATAGCAAGATATTAGCTACAAAGACCTATATCATTCACACGTGTCTTTGCTTTTTTTACCAGCGGAAAAAGGCAGATTTAATAAAAATGCAAAACTGTAATACCTAGAAGATATTAAATACATTAAATACATTTAATTCTCTACTTAAATATATATTATATACGATATACTAAACTAACTGAATCACCAACCCAAGCTTAACTACTCGCACACTTTTCCGTACTTTTTTCACTTTAAAACATCCTCGTAACTAGTGTGTAAATTAATGTGTTATTTGTTCATAATTAACCGATTTTATGTTCACTTTTAGTTAAAAATGTGCCAGCTCTAATCAGGAGTAGAAAACATTTCAATGGTGAAAAATTTAAGAAACAGTTTCTTAGAGGTGTAATGCCTTTAAACAAAGAGCAGTCATAATCTTCCGCCAAATTGGGGTCCAGCCAATCAGAGAATGTGTTTATTAGGAATGTATAGATTTTAAAGAGATTTCACCCATCACGTTTCTTGTGGGTTTTAGACTTTAGTTATTGTTTGATTTGGATATGATATCGGTTGGACATTGTATTAATTCAGTTTATGTAGGTGTTATCCTATATTATTAATTAAATATTTAATGAAATGCATTTATTCTTAAAAAGATTAAGAGCGCGTATTATTAGTTCTGCTTTGTCGGGGGCGGGGGGCGGGGATTTACTTTCTTCACCTAGGTAGCTGGATCCGAGTCTGAGTCTATTAATATTTAACCATAGGCTATATTATGATGGTGAGTTTAAATCTCCAAATTCATATTAGAGATTTTGCTTAGCATTTGTATTTTAGTATTTTAATCTATATATTTCTTTGATTAGTTCTTGTCTATTCTTTCCGTAAATTGTCTGAAATGCTTATAAATAACTAAAGGAGCCGGGGTACATATTTATTGTTGATCGGCAATTTTGTTCTATTTGAACACATTTATGGGTTATAATTAACATTTCGCATCTAAATATAGAATGTCTAGTGTTTAGTTTTATTTTGGCCTTGCTTATTTATTCTGTTGATTTTCAATCATAATAACTCATGCTCCTATAGCATTTTTGTTTGTATCCTTGCTACCGTCGGTGTAGATGTGGATGTGGGTAGCGATATCTCAGTACTCAGTATTTGAGTTGAGTTTTACTAAGGGAATAATCTTATCAATTACGTCGATTACGTCTTCTAAATTTGTTTTAACGTTAATGGATTCGATCCCTACATGGAAAGGATTAAGTGGAGGTGTTAATTTGTCGGGTTGTTAGTCCAATTTTGTCTCATAATGATATAATTATTATTTAATAGCTCTGTTTCTATCTTTTTAGTTTGTTAAGTTTTTTCATGATTGACCAATATTATACTATTCCTTACCGATTGTTGTATTTAAATACTGCTTGAAAAGGGTTGAGTATGAGACAATGGTATATTTCTGATGTTTTATTTTCTAGCAGCTAGTCATTTATGGTAGGTTTTCGGTACATGTACCTACAATTCACGAGAGCGATTATAAGCCCCCACACAGATTGCACTTTTATGACACAAACGTTTCTATTCAAATTATACGGGCAGTGGTCATTTAGCTGTAGTGCACACACCCTGCATCCGGTCTGAAGACATGTCATACATGTATGAAGATCCAGCACACATAATCTGGCTGTGAAATTTCACTTCAGTAAAACGCAGATACTGATGCGGGGAATAGGGGTAGAAAATTGAAATATTGTGTATAGAAGAGTGGTGTAAAGAATGTTACAGATTTAAAATTAATTTGTTCCTTAACATGGTACATTTTTACACAATTGGTTCAATATTTAAGGCAGGCCTATCAGATTGGCGTCACTACCTTATCATTTGGCCTACACATTAACCATTTAGACGGAAATAGTTGTATTGTCTAGTTGAAAGATGTGAAAACACTACCGCCTTAATGCGCTGGAAGTGGGCCGATTGGGGCCAGAACGATTTGACTAAACCGAGTTGGTACAGTAGTAATAGGCTGATTGAACCTTTACTTTAACAAACATGCCACATTTTGTCATGGTATTTCGTGTAACGTGACGTAAACGGAAACAGTACAGTATGTTGTATCGAAGCGTACACCGATCGCATCGTAACGTGTAGATTTTCTATCGTAATGCATATCGTGTATGGTATCGAACCGTAACGTGTAGTGGTATCGTGTAAAAACCGCACATGGTATCGTACATCGAACCAATCGTACCGTCGTACATCGTATCGTGTGACAACTGTTACGGTTCCAGAACTGTACAGCAATTACATATTAATTACAATTCTTAAAAAAATCCTATTTTATTGCGACTCATGAGAATTGTCATGCTGAGATTGTTCTTGGATGAACCATTTAAATAAATAGAAGGAGGAAGAAACTTTGAAGAATTTCTCACAATTCTCATAATTTTTATACCTGCTGCATTGAAGGGTTTTAATTGTGCCCACTAACATTTGACTGCTCTTTTAATGACAGGTTAATTGAGTTTTTCAGGGATTGAGCAGATTTAAAAATCTGTCACATTATTGGCTCTTGCAAAGGTACAAATGTTGCTTTTTGTAGTGGGCTTTGAGATTGGAAAATATGTTAATAATTGCAAGAAAGAACAAGGATGTGAGACATCTTTTCTTTTATAAAAGTTCTTTGTGAACAGCTGCGATTTTTTGTGTTATTGCTTGCTGCAATATGTCCCAATAAAAAATGTTATTCAAAAGATGCACCATTCTCCAGTGTAGCTTCAATAAACCCTGTCACTGCCAGGCAATATACGCTGTCAGCTTACTGCTTTGGTACCTTTACTGCTTATAACAAATGCATTGCACAGGGTATGGCCATACAGGAAGCACCCAGATTCCCAGATAAACCTGGCATGATACCACACCCAGTTGCATTCTCCTGACACCAGGCTGACCAGTTGTGGAACTACCCTTATGTTTGCTTGAACGTTAGGGAGCTATACCCTGTACCTCTACCATATTTAAGACTTTGACATGTTGCGGCCCAGGATTGAACCCAAGACTTCCCGTACCAGGAGCAAACGTTCTACTGATTGCATTACCAGGTATAAATATTTGAATTTTGGAGGTAACTGACAAGAGACTATGATGTAAGTATGATTAATTTGTGGAATATTCCATTAATTAAATCATGCATTGAAACATCATAAATATTCTGTTAACTTACAGCATATAAAAAAAATATTTAGAAATGTATTTACATATTTATTCTTTATTATGAAACATCTATACTTTATGAATAATAAGAAGATGCGAGTTATTTTTAACCTGTCGAGACCAATTCCTTATGGAAAAAACAGTGTTTTCATTGAATTTTGTAGCTTGTTAATTTTGTATCCTCGCATTTGTTCGACCTCCCCATAAATCCTTCCTCAGCTTCTTCTTTCATTACTTATTTCCCAGTCTGTAGAATGGTTGTACAACTGTCCATCCTAAATGTGAGATATCCTGCCAGAAGTTGGTGTGTACAGCACATGACTTGGTCCTATAGTCTAATACTACAGCAAGTCTGTTCTCTTTGCTGAATGTTCTTATACAAGCAATGGAGATAATAATCCAATTAGTTCTACTTTAAGATACCCATGCATTAAACACAGGATAACAGAATCGTGTCAGACATTGATATTTTAGACCTAACCTGTTTTTTATGTTTATTGGGAAGATCTTTCTTCTTATGTAGTGCAAAGAAAGAATTTGTTTTCTTTATTCACTTACATAAAACAGCTTTGGCTTGGTTTATTTCTGAAGATTTGAAGGCACACTTTTTGGATATAACGATAAAGGAAGATTACCTCCCTTTTGAAATGTCTTTTAGTAGCAAACTTTGTTCCTATCTTGTAGTCTGTTCTAGTTGTTGTATAGTAAACAAGGTGAGCCATATTATTTTGATTAATGGTGTGTTGTGCATGTACCAGAAAACATGTAGTAAATTCAAGGCCACTGTTCACACAGCTTTTGACTGCTGTACTAGAAAGTGTTCATTATATCTACTGATGACTGTAGAACCTGGAGTTGTCTTCCATTAATTTTATGTACACAAGAATTTACCTTTGTTACAAATGGTTAACATTTTATGGTAGCGGATTCTTTTTGGGGTATCTAAACATGGGGGTATCTAAACATGGGGGTATCTTAACATGGGGGTATCTTAACATGGGGGTCTCTAAACATGGGGGTATCTAAACGTGGGGGTATCTTAACATGGGGGTATCTAAACATGGGGTATCTAACATGGGGGTATCTAAACACATTTAAACAATAGGTCATGACAGTACATGAATGTTACTGAGAGTTAAAAGTTAATAGTACTGAATGCTATTGAATCAGATCATGTACACTTCTTTGTTTTTGTTAATTTGCTAAGCTTTATGCAGTTTAATGGATAAAGAAAGCATACTTGGTTTAATTCTTTTAAGGTGTATCTGACAGTTTGGACAATTTTTCTTTCTTGCAACCAAATATATTATTGTTACCTGAAAAGGGTCACACAGAATGCTGTTCATTGGTGCCCTACATCCATTTGAAAAGTAAAACATAACACACAACTCATAAAAATATATTTTTATTGAGTCACGATACTCAATTAACTATTTTAAATTTAGAAAACCATATGACCACTTTAGACATCACATTACATGATTGTCTGTGTACTCTGCATCAATATCCATTTTTAGCTGAAAGCCCCATTGTAAACATATTTATAGATTTGGAATAAAGGACATTAAATGGATATATTTCATGATTTGTACTGTTGACCAGTTCAGGGAGGGTACTTTTCAACATTTTTAAACTAAAGTATGATTTTATGCAGCTATTAAGCCTAAAATTCCTTTAATGCGGGTAAAATATTGTTACATGGATTTAAAATAGGCAAACCACCTTTAAGATATGTTTTGTGGTTGTTGTGTGATACAGTTCATGAGCATTAAGTATGAGACAAAAAACTGTCTGCTATTCTATCTATTTTATTGTGGAGGATGTTATTAAAACTATACTACACAAACACAATACCTACCATGTTGGGTTAGTACAAAGACTTATAAACCATGTTAAACCATGTTATAAATGTACATTTAAATGGAATTTTTATTAAAAAAGAAAAAAAGTTTGTCTTGTGACAGTCTAAAGTTGGATGTACTCGTGTAAACTTTCATATAGCACATAACATGGAGCAGGGTTTAACTGGCTGCCATCCTGACACTGGAATACTTCTCACCAACAGAACAGCCTGCTACAATTTTTATGAATATTATTTTTTTACAGGTTCTTTTTTTTTTGGAATAGTGGTTGGGGTGGTGGGGAAGATGTTTGCTTATTACTAAAATAACTACAACTTCTGCTGAAGACCCAATAATGCAGATCCTAATCAGGAGATTGTAAGCAGAGGTTGGCTTAACTTGTCTATGCTATTTAGCCAAGGCTTACAAAATAGGGGCTTACCTGTGTTGAGAGGTATTGCTAGTAGCAAACAGTAAATAAAAGATATAATACTAAAATACTACTACATAGAAATATAATTTTTCCATCTATTTATAGGCAGTTTTTACAAAATTGATACCTACCATATCTCAAAAAAAGATATTTTGTCCGAAAGAGCTACAATTATGTCAAGTTTTTGTTTCCTATATCAGTTTGATGTTCCTGTAGTTAGTTGTCCAGACAATTAGAGACGACAATTCTAGACTCGATAGTGTCAGAATGGGTATGGGACTTATTAGACTGAGATTCTATTTTGATACCTTAATTGCTTTTTCTGAACTTAGCAAACAGCAATTTATCAGACCTTCGAATAAATTGGATACAGATCTGCCAGATCCCGCTAGGGTCTGCACTATTTACTACAAAACCTTTAGGAATATGACTGTATGTAGTAGTTGCCAGATCCTGCTAAGGGTCTGCACTATTTACTACAAAACCTTTAGGAATATGACTGTATGTAGTAGTTGCCAGATCCGCTAAGGGTCAGAACTATTTACTACAAACCTTTAGGAATATGACTGTATGTAGTAGTTGGAAGAATTTGTCTGTGAACACTAACAAAGCTAGCTGTGGTCAATTGTAATGGTAATAGATTGTATGATATATGAGGTCAGTTAATGTTGTCATTATAATGTTTAGATTGTCTGATAGACACTTGTGGTATCTACATTATCTTGGTAATGTTAGTATCAGATAGTGTTCCAGACACCTGGCTACATTATTGCTGCCATACTATTTAGTAACTAATGAATCTAAAACTGGCCAAAAAAGACGAAGTTACTTACTAGCTGTGACAACAACCCCATTGGCATTTCCAAAACTAGTTATTAATATAGGGTTGTCATGACCCAATGGCAGTACACAGTAATATAATGAGAAGAAATATTAATTAGATATAGCATATAACTATACATTCTTTCACACAGAGAAAGCAGCAATGGTAGCTTTGTAAACTGAATACATGAATACAATGTTTGTGTTACTTACTATCTATCTTGCTCCTAGTAGTGTTTTCAGACCATAATCTCTAACATGGTAAGTGTGGCATCATCAGATCATACCACAGCATGCTTCCACAGCAAAGGCAGCACAATTAACATGTACCCCTACACTGATGAGCACAATTTTATCAGGCTTAGGCAAATAGTGTAGATCTTGATCAGCCAGCTCACAGCTCTAGCAATATGACAAGCATCTATGTACCGTATGCTACAATGACAATTGGTATCATACCAAGATCTATGGAACAGATATGTTTGCTTCAATGACAATTGGGTATCATCCTTAGATCTGTGTTATAGATATGTATGTGCAATGACAACTGGGTATCATCCTTAGATCTGTGTTATAGATATGTATGCTGCAATGACAACAGGGTATCATCCTTAATCTGTGTTCTAGATATGTATGCTGCAATGACAACTGGGTATCATCCTTAGATCTGTGTTAGATATGTATGCTGCAATGACAACTGGGTATCATCCTTAGATCTGTGTTATAGATATGTATGCTGCAATGACAACTGGGTATCATCCTTAGATCTGTGTTAGATATGTATGCTGCAATGACAACTGGGTATCATCCTTAGATCTGTGTTATAGATATGTATGCAGCAATGACAACTGGGTATCATCCTTAGATCTGTGTTATAGATATTATGCTGCATGACAAAAAGGGTATCATCCTTAGATCTGTGTTATAGATATGTATGCTGCAATGACAACTGGGTATCATCCTTAGATCTGTGTTATAGATATGTATGCTACAATGACAACTGGGTATCATCCTTAGATCTGTGATACAGATATGTATGCTACAATGACAACTGGGTATCATCCTTAGATCTGTGTTATAGATATGTATGCTACAATGACAACTGGTATCATCCTTAGATCTGTGTTATAGATATGTATGCAGCAATGACAACTGGGTATCATCCTTAGATCTGTGTTACAGATATGTATGCTACAATGACAACTGGGTTTCATCCTTAATTCTGTGTTATAGATATGTATGCTACAATGACAACTGGGTATCATCCTTAGATCTGTGTTATAGATATGTATGCTGCAATGGCAACTGGGTATCATCCTTAGATCTGTGCTATAGATATGTATGCTGCAATGGCAACTGGGTATCATCCTTAGATCTGTGTTATAGATATGTATGCTGCAATGACAACTGGGTATCATCCTTAGATCTGTGTTATAGATATGTTTGCTGCAATGACAACTGGGTATCATCCTTAGATCTGTGCTATAGATATGTATGCTGCAATGGCAACTGGGTATCATCCTTAGAACTGTGTTATAGATATGTATGCTACAATGACAACTGGGTATCATCCTTAGATCTGTGTTATAGATATGTATGCTACAATGACAACTGGGTATCATTCTTAGATCTGTGCTATAGATATGTATGCTGCAATGGCAACTGGGTATCATCCTTAGATCTGTGCTATAGATATGTATGCTGCAATGGCAACTGGGTATCATCCTTAGATCTGTGCTATAGATATGTATGCTACAATGACAACTGGGTATCATCCTTAGATCTGTGTTATAGATATGTATGCTACAATGACAACTGAGTATCATCCTTAGATCTGTGTTATAGATATGTATGCTGCAATGACAACTGGGTATCATCCTTAGATCTGTGTTATAGATATGTATGCTGCAATGACAACTGAGTATCATCCTTAGATCTGTGTTATAGATATGTATGCTGCAATGACAACTGAGTATCATCCTTAGATCTATGTTATAGATATGTATGCTACAATGACAACTGGGTATCATCCTTAGATCTGTGATACAGATATGTATGCTACAATGACAACTGGGTATCATCCTAAGATCTGTGTTATAGAAATGTATGCTGCAATGACAATTGGGTATCATCCTTAGATCTGTGTTATAGATATGTATGCTGCAATGACAATTGGGTATCATCCTTAGATCTGTGTTATAGATATGTATGCAGCAATGACAACTGGGTATCATCCTTAGATCTGTGTTATAGATATGTATGCTGCAATGACAACTGGGTATCATCCTTAGATCTGTGTTACAGATATGTATGCTACAATGACAACTGGGTATCATCCTTAGATCTGTGTTATAGATATGTATGCTACAATGACAACTGGGTATCATCCTTAGATCTGTGTTATAGATATGTATGCTGCAATGACAACTGGGTATCATCCTTAGATCTGTGTTATAGATATGTATGCAGCAATGACAACTGAGTATCATCCTTAGATCTGTGTTATAGATATGTATGCTGCAATGACAACTGGGTATCATCCTTAGATCTGTGTTATAGATATGTTTGCTTCAATGACAATTGGGTATCATCCTTAGATCTGTGTTATAGATATGTATGCTACAATGACAACTGGGTATCATCCTTAGATCTGTGTTATAGATATGTATGCTACAATGACAACTGGGTATCATCCTTAGATCTGTGTTATAGATATGTATGCTACAATGACAACTGGGTATCATCCTTAGATCTGTGTTATAGATGTGTATGCTGCAATGACAACTGAGTATCATCCTTAGATCTGTGTTATAGATATGTATGCAGCAATGACAACTGAGTATCATCCTTAGATCTGTGTTATAGATATGTATGCTGCAATGACAACTGGGTATCATCCTTAGATCTGTGCTATAGATATGTATGCTGCAATGACAACTGGGTATCATCCTTAGATCTGTGTTATAGATATGTATGCTGCAATGACAACTGGGTATCATCCTTAGATCTGTGTTATAGATATGTATGCTGCAATGACAACAGGGTATCATCCTTAGATCTGTGTTATAGATATGTATGCTGCAATGACAACTGGGTATCATCCTTAGATCTGTGTTATAGATATGTATGCTGCAATGACAACTGGGTATCATCCTTAGATCTGTGTTATAGATATGTATGCTGCAATGACAACTGGGTATCATCCTTAGATCTGTGTTATAGATATGTATGCTGCAATGACAACTGGGTATCATCCTTAGATCTGTGTTATAGATATGTATGCAGCAATGACAACTGGGTATCATCCTTAGATCTGTGTTATAGATATGTATGCTGCAATGACAAAAGGGTATCATCCTTAGATCTGTGTTATAGATATGTATGCTGCAATGACAACTGGGTATCATCCTTAGATCTGTGTTATAGATATGTATGCTGCAATGACAACTGGGTATCATCCTTAGATCTGTGTTATAGATATGTATGCTGCAATGACAACTGGGTATCATCCTTAGATCTGTGTTATAGATATGTATGCTGCAATGACAACTGGGTATCATCCTTAGATCTGTGTTATAGATATGTATGCTGCAATGACAACTGGGTATCATCCTTAGATCTGTGTTATAGATATGTATGCTGCAATGACAACTGGGTATCATCCTTAGATCTGTGTTATAGATATGTATGCTGCAATGACAACAGGGTATCATCCTTAGATCTGTGTTATAGATATGTATGCTACAATGACAACTGGGTATCATCCTTAGATCTGTGTTATAGATATGTATGCTACAATGACAACTGGGTATCATCCTTAGATCTGTGTTATAGATATGTATGCTACAATGACAACTGGGTATCATCCTTAGATCTGTGTTATAGATATGTATGCTACAATGACAACTGGGTATCATCCTTAGATCTGTGTTATAGATATGTATGCTACAATGACAACTGGGTATCATCCTTAGATCTGTGTTATAGATATGTATGCTACAATGACAACTGGGTATCATCCTTAGATCTGTGATACAGATATGTATGCTACAATGACAACTGGGTATCATCCTTAGATCTGTGTTATAGATATGTATGCTACAATGACAACTGGGTATCATCCTTAGATCTGTGTTATAGATATGTATGCAGCAATGACAACTGGGTATCATCCTTAGATCTGTGTTACAGATATGTATGCTACAATGACAACTGGGTTTCATCCTTAATTCTGTGTTATAGATATGTATGCTACAATGACAACTGGGTATCATCCTTAGATCTGTGTTATAGATATGTATGCTGCAATGGCAACTGGGTATCATCCTTAGATCTGTGCTATAGATATGTATGCTGCAATGGCAACTGGGTATCATCCTTAGATCTGTGTTATAGATATGTATGCTGCAATGACAACTGGGTATCATCCTTAGATCTGTGTTATAGATATGTTTGCTGCAATGACAACTGGGTATCATCCTTAGATCTGTGCTATAGATATGTATGCTGCAATGGCAACTGGGTATCATCCTTAGAACTGTGTTATAGATATGTATGCTACAATGACAACTGGGTATCATCCTTAGATCTGTGTTATAGATATGTATGCTACAATGACAACTGGGTATCATTCTTAGATCTGTGCTATAGATATGTATGCTGCAATGGCAACTGGGTATCATCCTTAGATCTGTGCTATAGATATGTATGCTGCAATGGCAACTGGGTATCATCCTTAGATCTGTGCTATAGATATGTATGCTACAATGACAACTGGGTATCATCCTTAGATCTGTGTTATAGATATGTATGCTACAATGACAACTGAGTATCATCCTTAGATCTGTGTTATAGATATGTATGCTGCAATGACAACTGGGTATCATCCTTAGATCTGTGTTATAGATATGTATGCTGCAATGACAACTGAGTATCATCCTTAGATCTGTGTTATAGATATGTATGCTGCAATGACAACTGAGTATCATCCTTAGATCTATGTTATAGATATGTATGCTACAATGACAACTGGGTATCATCCTTAGATCTGTGATACAGATATGTATGCTACAATGACAACTGGGTATCATCCTAAGATCTGTGTTATAGAAATGTATGCTGCAATGACAATTGGGTATCATCCTTAGATCTGTGTTATAGATATGTATGCTGCAATGACAATTGGGTATCATCCTTAGATCTGTGTTATAGATATGTATGCAGCAATGACAACTGGGTATCATCCTTAGATCTGTGTTATAGATATGTATGCTGCAATGACAACTGGGTATCATCCTTAGATCTGTGTTACAGATATGTATGCTACAATGACAACTGGGTATCATCCTTAGATCTGTGTTATAGATATGTATGCTACAATGACAACTGGGTATCATCCTTAGATCTGTGTTATAGATATGTATGCTGCAATGACAACTGGGTATCATCCTTAGATCTGTGTTATAGATATGTATGCAGCAATGACAACTGAGTATCATCCTTAGATCTGTGTTATAGATATGTATGCTGCAATGACAACTGGGTATCATCCTTAGATCTGTGTTATAGATATGTTTGCTTCAATGACAATTGGGTATCATCCTTAGATCTGTGTTATAGATATGTATGCTACAATGACAACTGGGTATCATCCTTAGATCTGTGTTATAGATATGTATGCTACAATGACAACTGGGTATCATCCTTAGATCTGTGTTATAGATATGTATGCTACAATGACAACTGGGTATCATCCTTAGATCTGTGTTATAGATGTGTATGCTGCAATGACAACTGAGTATCATCCTTAGATCTGTGTTATAGATATGTATGCAGCAATGACAACTGAGTATCATCCTTAGATCTGTGTTATAGATATGTATGCTGCAATGACAACTGGGTATCATCCTTAGATCTGTGCTATAGATATGTATGCTGCAATGACAACTGGGTATCATCCTTAGATCTGTGTTATAGATATGTATGCTGCAATGACAACTGGGTATCATCCTTAGATCTGTGCTATAGATATGTATGCTACAATGACAACTGGGTATCATCCTTAGATCTGTGTTATAGATATGTATGCTACAATGACAACTGGGTATCATCCTTAGATCTGTGTTATAGATATGTATGCTGCAATGACAATTGAGTATTATCCTTAGATCTGTGTTATAGATATGTATGCTACAATGACAACTGGGTATCATACTTAGATCTGTGTTATAGATATGTATGCTACAATGACAACTGGGTATCATCCTTAGATCTGTGTTATAGATATGTATGCTGCAATGACAATTGAGTATTATCCTTAGATCTGTGTTATAGATATGTATGCTACAATGACAACTGGGTATCATCCTTAGATCTGTGTTATAGATATGTATGCTACAATGACAACTGGGTATCATCCTTAGATCTGTGTTATAGATATGTATGCTGCAATGACAATTGAGTATTATCCTTAGATCTGTGTTATAGATATGTATGCTACAATGACACCTGGGTATCATCCTTAGATCTGTGTTATAGATATGTATGCTACAATGACAACTGGGTATCATCCTTAGATCTGTGTTATAGATATGTATGCTACAATGACAACTGGGTATCATCCTTAGATCTGTGTTATAGATATGTATGCAGCAATGACAACTGGGTATCATCCTTAGATCTGTGTTATAGATATGTATGCTACAATGACAACTGGGTATCATCCTTAGATCTGTGTTATAGATATGTATGCTGCAATGACAACTGGGTATCATCCTTAGATCTGTGTTATAGATATGTATGCTGCAATGACAACTGGGTATCATCCTTAGATCTGTGTTATAGATATGTATGCTACAATGACAACTGGGTATCATCCTTAGATCTGTGTTATAGATATGTATGCTACAATGACAACAGGGTGTCATCCTTAGATCTGTGTTATAGATATGTATGCTGCAATGACAACTGGATATCATCCTTAGATCTGTGTTATAGATATGTATGCTACAATGACAACTGGGTATCATCCTTAGATCTGTGTTATAGATATGTATGCTGCAATGACAACTGGGTATCATCCTTAGATCTGTGTTATAGATATGTATGCTGCAATGACAACTGGGTATCATCCTTAGATCTGTGTTATAGATATGTATGCTACAATGACAACTGGGTATCATCCTTAGATCTGTGTTATAGATATGTATGCTGCAATGACAACTGGGTATCATCCTTAGATTTGTGTTATAGATATGTATGCTGCAATGACAACTGGGTATCATCCTTAGATCTGTGTTATAGATATGTATGCTGCAATGACAACTGGGTATCATCCTTAGATCTGTGTTATAGATATGTATGCTGCAATGACAACTGGGTATCATCCTTAGATCTGTGTTATAGATGTGTATGCTGCAATGACAACTGGGTATCATCCTTAGATCTGTGTTATAGATATGTATGCTGCAATGACAACTGGGTATCATCCTTAGATCTAGAAATGTATGCTGCAATGACAACTGGGTATCATCCTAAGATCTGTGTTATAGAAATGTATGCTGCAATGACAACTGGGTATCATCCTTAGATCTGTGTTATAGATATGTATGCTACAATGACAACAGGGTATCATCCTTAGATCTGTGTTATAGATATGTATGCTACAATGACAACTGGGTATCATTCTTAGATCTGTGCTATAGATATGTATGCTGCAATGACAACTGGGTATCATCCTTAGATCTGTGTTATAGATATGTATGCTGCAATGACAACTGGGTATCATCCTAAGATCTGTGTTATAGAAATGTATGCTGCAATGACAACTGGGTATCATCCTTAGATCTGTGTTATAGATATGTATGCTACAATGACAACTGGGTATCATCCTTAGATCTGTGTTATAGATATGTTTGCTGCAATGACAACTGGGTATCATCCTTAGATCTGTGTTATAGATATGTATGCTGCAATGACAACTGGGTATCATCCTTAGATCTGTGTTATAGATATGTTTGCTGCAATGACAACTGGGTATCATCCTTAGATCTGTGTTATAGATATGTATGCTGCAATGACAACTGGGTATCATCCTTAATTCTGTGTTATAGATATGTATGCTGCAATGACAACTGGGTATCATCCTTAGATCTGTGTTATAGATATGTATGCTACAATGACAACTGGGTATCATCCTTAGATCTGTGTTATAGATATGTATGCTGCAATGACAACTGAGTATCATCCTTAGATCTGTGTTATAGATATATGCTGCAATGACAACTGGGTATCATCCTTAGATCTGTGTTATAGATATGTATTCTACAATGACAACTGGGTATCATCCTTAGATCTGTGTTATAGATATGTATGCTACAATGACAACTGGGTATCATCCTAAGATCTGTGTTATAGATATGTTTGCTGCAATGACAACTGGGTATCATCCTTAGATCTGTGTTATAGATATGTTTGCTACAATGACAACTGGGTATCATCCTTAGATCTGTGTTATAGATATGTATGCTACAATGACAACTGGGTATCATCCTTAGATCTGTGTTATAGATATGTATGCTGCAATGACAACTGGGTATCATCCTTAGATGTGTGTTATAGATATGTATGCTACAATGACAACTGGGTATCATCCTTAGATCTGTGTTATAGATATGTATGCTGCAATGACAACTGGGTATCATCCTTAGATCTGTGTTATAGATATGTATGCTACAATGACAACTGGGTATCATCCTTAGATCTGTGTTATAGATATGTATGCTACAATGACAACTGGGTATCATCCTTAGATCTGTGTTATAGATATGTATGCTGCAATGACAACTGGGTATCATCCTTAGATCTGTGTTATAGATATGTATGCTACAATGACAACTGGGTATCATCCTTAGATCTGTGTTATAGATATGTATGCTGCAATGACAACTGGGTATCATCCTTAGATCTGTGTTATAGATATGTATGCTGCAATGACAACTGGGTATCATCCTTAGATCTGTGTTACAGATATGTATGCTGCAATGGCAACTGGGTATCATCCTTAGATCTGTGTTATAGATATGTATGCTGCCATGACAACTGGGTATCATCCTTAGATCTGTGTTATAGATATGTATGCTACAATGACAACTGGGTATCATCCTTAGATCTGTGTTATAGATATGTATGCTACAATGACAACTGGGTATCATCCTTAGATCTGTGTTATAGATATGTATGCTACAATGACAACAGGGTATCATCCTTAGATCTGTGTTATAGATATGTATGTTGCAATGACAACTGGGTATCATCCTTAGGTCTGTGTTATAGATATGTATGCTACAATGACAACTGGGTATCATCCTTAGATCTGTGTTATAGATATGTATGCTACAATGACAACTGGGTATCATCCTTAGATCTGTGTTATAGATATGTATGCTGCAATGACAACTGGGTATCATCCTTAGATCTGTGTTATAGATATGTATGCTACAATGGCAACTGGGTATCATCCTTAGATCTGTGTTATAGATATGTATGCTACAATGACAACTGGGTTTCATCCTTAGATCTGTGTTACAGATATGTATGCTACAATGACAACTGGGTATCATCCTTAGATCTGTGTTATAGATATGTATGCTACAATGACAACTGAGTATCATCCTTAGATCTGTGTTATAGATATGTATGCTGCAATGACAACTGGGTATCATCCTTAGATTTGTGTTACAGATATGTATGCTACAATGACAACTGGGTATCATCCTTAGATCTGTGTTATAGATATGTATGCTACAATGACAACTGGGTATCATCCTTAGATTTGTGTTATAGATTTGTATGCAAATGAGGCAGAAACTAGAGGAAATAGCACTTGGGAGTAATTGCTGTATAAAACTAGTTTCATCCCACTGGCTATTGATGTTTGTCTAGTACAGAGCCTAATAGATGGTAGACCAATTTACACAAGTCACATTTCGTATTCACCCAGATATGTCAAGGATTATTACACCCATTTTCTGTGATGCCAAATTGTTCATCCAAAGGACGCCCTCCTTATAAGGCAGTATGTCAAGATTTCTTCTCTCAGTATATCTTTTAATATGCAACCAAACACTGTATTGTGGATTCTAACTTACAGGGCTTTTTCCCCTTTGCACATGAAGCATAATAAAGGTTTCGTCTCAAAGAAGAATGTTCCGATAAAACAAGACAAAGTTTCCAACCTTCACTATCATTTTCAAAGTTTTTTTTTTTCTTTCTTATGAATTATTTGAAGCCTAATTTTATTGTATTTTTCTTTTCTTTAAAATCACACAATGTATCAATACACATTCCCCCAAATATGCAAATATCACACCCTTTGAAGTATATGACTATTTTGTGACTATTTTCTGTGTAGAGGGCTTGCAGTTTGAAAAAAAATATCTTTAATGTAGATCTCATTGCCTGTGGCCAATATTGTATTGAAACTGATCGTCTAAGTGGCAGGGGTCAAAGTATCTTTTGATCCCAAAGTCGCAATAGCTTAATTGTTGTTGGCAGAGCTAAAAGTATTTTCTAAACTGTTTGCTCTGGAATGTTGGCCATTTTCATCTATCTTTTTCTTGAACACATATTGAACGTTTAGGTCGGAATCAAAATTCATTAAGTCTTTAAATGCAAATGTATTCTCGATAGGCTTTCCAGATGAGGACTGCATACAAATGTCTTAAAATTTTCTGTAACTTGGTTACTGGGGAAAAATGCAATAAATCAGTGTTTATGGTTTATCTGGCCTAAGAGAAATCTTCAATTTGAATCTGGCCACCAATGGGTACATATAGACAAGTCAAGCTTGAGGTGTGTTTTTTGTTTTTGTTTTATTTTTTACCAACCGGTT